>JANAVB010011399.1:7001819-7349319 GCA_029216955.1 Iris pallida
TAAAAAAAATTAAATATTATTTTTCCTTCCAACCAACCGGTCAAAAATAGAAAATATAAAGCTTAGGTTTTATGTTTTAAACAAACATTCTTATAGAGAGAATGAAAGAGAGCAGCAGTCACAATGTAACCATTAGCATTAGGGATATTTGGGAAGTGCACTTTTTTTTTAATCCAAAATATGGGCTCTAACGGCTGTTCTAACGTCATTTTGACGGAAAGGGGCATTCCGAGCAAAAACGGTTTTGCGGGAGGTGCAAACTGCTTAAGTTTTCTAAAAGGTCTTATTTTACGAACGAGGCAACTCTAAGGAGGGTTTAAAACCCAAATAATAATATATGCAGTACCATACTCGACCTTTCTTAATTAGTGCGTCATAGTTAGTAAGGCGTTCGGCAAAAATTCGTATCAGAAGAACTAAATTTTTTGTCAGCCAGACGGAGATACTTGATATTCTCGGATGGTTGCTGACAAATATGAGTACTTGGTTCGTTGGACGGAAGAATACAATTTCGAAAATTATTCAAGTATAATTTGAATTTATTATAAAAAAAATCGAATAAAATTCGGATAGCTGCAGCACATATATATGTCTAAATATACTATGTCTTATGATTCTTATCATAAACTACAATGCAATACGTCTTCAACTCAAATTAAACCAAAAAAAAAAAATTGTCTCACAAGCTACAATAATAATGGTAACCATTTAATAATGGGAGGATTTATGAAATGCCCAAAAACTAAAAAAGTTTTATGTAAAATCCACCGCTAAAAAAACTTTCATCGCGTGCCCAGAATTAGAGAAACTTATCCAAAGCGGGTTCCAAATGACCATTTTGCCCTTCCTTTTAATTTATTGAAAACACCCACGAAACTGCTCTTAAAAAAACGTTTCGATACTTCATCTTCTTCCATACGCTGCTCACTATCGAATCTAGGTTTTCTCCTCAAAAATCTTCAAAAACTCGTCGAAAAATTTCGGAAAGACCGGACAAACTGCAAAAGTGCTAAAACGGAGGTCCAAACATCATTTTTTTGCGATTCTAAAATTTCGGAAGGCCGTCTAACGGTGAAACCGTTACTTTCAGTCTCCTCGACGATACGCTCATTTTGCGACAAACGGGACCTCGTTTCGACCTCCCAGTCAAAAGTTATGGCTCTCCAAAGTTTCAGCTGACCATAAAATGCAGGAGAATGGTCATTCTCCGTGTTAGAACACGAAAAATGTTAATTTCGCATGAGGGTGGTCATTCTCCGTGTTAGTAACACGGAGAATGTCATTCTCCGTCTTAATTTACACGGAGAATGACATTCTCCGTGTTACTAACACGGAGAATGGCATTCTCCGTCTTAATTTACACCGAGAATGACCACCATTCTCCGTGCTAAATTACACGGAGAATGACTATTCTCCGTCTTAATTTACACGGAGAATGTCATTCTCCGTGTAGTTTATCACGGAGAATGGTCATTCCCAGTGTTAAAACACAGGAGATGACCATTCTCCGTGTTAGAAACACGGAGAATGCCATTCTCCGTGTTAAATAAAACGGAGAATGTTATTCTCCGTGTTAATAAAACGGAGAATAGCATTCTCCGTGTAATTTAGCACGGAGAATGGTTATTTCAGTGTTAAAACGCAGGAGAATGGTATTATCCGTTTTAAGACGTTCTCCGTGTTAAATAAAACGGAGAATGGTCATTCTCCGTGTTAAATAAAACGGAGAATGGTCATTCTCCGTGTAATTTAGCACGAAAAATGGTCATTTCAGTGTTAAAACGCAGGAGAATGGCCATTCTCCGTGTTAGAAACACGGAGAATGTCATCTCCGTTTAAGTAAAACGGAGAATGACATTCTCCGTGTTAATTTACACGGAGAATGGTCATTCTCCGTGTTAAATAAAACGGAGAATGGTCATTCTCCGTGTAATTTAGCACGGAGAATGGTCATTTCAGTGTTAAAACGCAGGAGAATGGCCATTCTCCGTTTTAAATAAAACGGAGAATGGCATTCTCCGTGTTAATTTACACGGAGAATGGTCATTTCCAGTGTTAAAACGTAGGAGAATGACCATTCTCCGTGTAATTTAGTTTTTTCAGGAATAAAGAGTTTCGTTCTTATTTCAAAACGATGATAATTCTTATGGAAAAGAAGAAGAAAGATCTTCTCTCCACAATTGACGTCGATGAAGATGATGATGATGGTGATGATGATGACGAGCGATGATCTGAGTTCGACCGAAGAAAAGCACACCGAACTACGAACGATCTTTGCGATCTCTGCTGAAGATGAGAGCAATGAAATTCAGATTTTCCGTGAAGAAGAAGAAGACGAAAATCGCAATCCAGATCTGAGTTTTTTGAATTCAAATACATATAGATGACCAATTCGCGCGGAGGGGTAGTTTCAGTATTATAAAAATAGCAGTTTCCAGCGGATGGCATCTAAAAGGGAATCTTGGAATATTTAACGTGAAAATACTTAATTCTGGGCATTTCATAAAACTCATCCAGCAGGTGGGCATTTCATAAAAGTCCATCCCGAAATTGGATTTTTCAGCAATTTCCAGTTTATTTAATAAATTATAATCAGTTAACAAAAACTAAAAATACTTTGGTATATGAAAACAGTTAGATAAAAGACAGACTAACATTCTATATCTTTCATCAAAACTTTACAATCTGATCTTGAAATTGATGCGACAAAATAAGAGTGATATAGGATCTAAAAAGGCTTTGCATTAGTTAGAAGCAAAACAGTCTTAGAAGTGTAAAAGACGAATTAACAAACTGACAAAATTAATTAAAATATTATTCGGATTCACATAGTATTTGAACAGTTCGGCAACAGTTTTTAAGATGCCTATTTTTTCGACTTATTCACACAATCCAAGATTCAGTACGATATACTTCTGTTTGGAAATTATTCAAGAACTTATTGACCACGGTCTGCACAGTAGGACTAGCGTTCGGTTTATTTGATTTTAACAGAATTAAAATAGTCAAAAACGAATAAATCGAAAATAAAAAAATTAAAACTGAAACTAAATTGAAATTAGTCAAAACCAAAACCGAATCAAATAATTGATTGGGTTTGATCGTTGGGCTATTAATGGATCGGATTCAAAGTTGAAATCATGGTCAAATTGTATTAAAAATTATAATTTTATACACATATTGGTTGTATTTTAAAGTTGTGTTCAAAGTTGGACTTCAGATACAAAAATAGAATTATTGTTTTGAAAATATGCACATTTTTAATTACAAAATATGCAGAGTATTGAGGGTATTTACATAATTGTTTGCCTTATTCGGTTTTCGATTTTGGACCGAAATCAAAATCCGAAACCGAATAATAAAAATTAGTACTTTCAAAATTGGAAATCGAACCTAATTTTTTTCAAACCGAACCGTATCGGTTCGATTCGGTTAGATTTTTGGTCCAAAATCGAATAATATTCACCCATGATGCATCATATCCAAAGGGCTAATTAGTGTTTAGCCCTAACATGCCAATTGAATAGTTTAGATCATGATGACTTAAACTCTAAACTGATATAAAATTTAGGGTCTAAACGCTAATTAGTCATATCCAAAATTCCAACCGCCATGAATATTAATTAAGAAAAATATTTTATGTACCTCCAAAATTCTATCCCTATATATCTCTCGGCTAGGTGGCTCTCTACTATTTGCTTCCGTCAATAAACATAGATGAATGAAATTTTTGGAAATACATATAGCCATCACTAATTAATTATTACTAGGAGAAGAGAGGCATATCCGTTCCCATCTTAGCCTCCGTCTCCTCTAACTCCAATACAACTCTCTCCTCGTTCTTTCCTAGCTACGTACATTCTCCCATCGGTTGAGCGAGCTAGCCATGAAGGAGATTTGTGATCTCAAGGTTACCATCAATGGAGAACACCTTCTTTCTCAACCAGGTACGTAGGTACTCCCTCCCTCTCCCTCTCCTTCTCTCATTATTAATTTCTTGATTTTATTCTCTTCTCCAAGAAAATATGTCTCAAAGTGGACTTTTGTTCCAGAGCATCATGTGCTCTTTCTCAGCGAAGCTCAAGGAGCTGGTGGAGCAACAAAAGAAGAAGAAGAAGAAGAAAATAACAAGAAGAAGAAGAACAACAAGAACAAGAAGAGGAGGGGCACAAAGCGTCTTCCAGCGGAGGTGAAGCTGACGTGCTTCCCGGGAGGAGCGGGCGGGTTCGAGACGGTGTCAAGATTCTGCTACAGCAGCAACGGCAGGGTCCCGCCGCCGCGACGATGACGATGCGCCCCTCCGACATCTGCGTCCTCCCTCCTCCGCCCACCTCCTCGGCGTCGCCGGCCTCCTCGCGCAGGCCGAGGCCCTCCTCGACGGCCTCTTCTACTGGACGTGGGACGACCTCCTCGCCTCCCTCAGGACCTGCGAGCCCTTCCTCCCCCTCGCGGACTCCTCGGGCCTCCTCCCCAAGCTCATCTCCTCCCTGCTCGCGAAGATGTCGGCGCACGACGCGGAGGAGCTCACCGCGGCGACGCCCTTCCCTTCCTCTCCCCGTCGTCCCCCGACACGCCCGGCTCCACGGCGTCGTCCTCGGCCGCCGCCGCCGCCGCCGCCACCAAGAAGGCCTTCCTCATGGCCAAGGAGTGGTGGTTCGACGACCTCGCCGCCAACCTCCCGCCGGCCGTCGTCGCCAAGGTCCTGACGGCGGCCGGGGCGTACGGGGCCGACAACAGGAACCTGACCCTCACCAGGTTCCTGCTGCACTACCTCAAGTCCTCCGCGGCGGCGGCGGCGGCGCAGAGGACCACGAAGCACAGGCAGGAGTACGCCGGCCTCGCGGACACGGCGGTGCACGGGGTCGTCCTGATGGGGAGGGCGGCGTTCTCCTGCAGGGCCCTGTTCTGGGTGCTGAGGCTCGTGTCGGGCCCCGGCGCCGCGGCGAGCAGGGAGTGCAGGCAGGGGCTGGAGAGGGTGATCGGCCTGGCGCTGGACCAGGCGACGCTGGACGACCTGCTGGTGTCGGGGCACGGGGGGGCGGCGTCTACGACGTGAACCTGGTGGTGAGGCTGGTGCGGGTGTTCGTGCTCGGGGCGGAGGAGGAGGGGGGAGGGTGGCGCTGGGCAGGTTGAAGAAGGTCGGGAGGCTGCTCGACAAGTATTTGAGGGAGATATCCCCGGATCACGGCCTGAACGTGTCTAGGTTCCTCGCGGTGGCCGAGAGCCTGCCCGATTCGGCAAGGGACTGCTTCGACGGGGTCTACAGGGCGCTGGACATCTACCTTGAGGTACATTACTAATTAGGAGCCGCACCTCCACTTACGTATCGGACACGACCCAGACACTCCGTCCAAAATACACAAGGACACACCTAAAAATGGTTTGTTGGAACAGGCAGCAGTAATTAGGACATACAAGTGTCCCATTGCTCTCTCTCAATTTTTTTTTTAACAAACAGAAAAAGTTACTTTTGAGAAAATTTTCTATATAACTTATGATAGTTATCTCTGTGATCGATCTCTCTCCTAGAAACTTGTATTTCTAGTGTTTTTAGTGCCATAAGTAAACATGGAACTCTTAGGACCATCGGAACAATTATACATTGTTTCTTAGTGGCATTTTAGCATGAGTTCGACCACAGAAACTCAAATAAGAACTTGCGATATGAATGTGTCACGTGGATTTCACTAACATTGAAGGTGTTCTTATGTTTCTTTTTAGTCCCTTGGAAAATTCAAGGGATGGGATGCGTGTAATCCAACAGCTTTTTATGGCCGAGTTTTGAAAATTAGGACTCATGACTTCCTGTAGGAAGTTTTTTTAATTATCATTACATTTTATTTTCCTTCCATACATTTGAACAATAATAAGTGATATGCATTGTGAAATCCAACCAGTTGTTTTTTTTTTTTTTTTTTTGTATGATTAAATGATCATTAGATGTATGTTTGAGATGCAACTAGTTTATATGGTTACTTTCTTAGGCAATAGGTAGGAAGTTTTCTCACTCAATCCAAATGGCTTTCCAACTATGCAGTATCTTTTCTAAAATTCTATAGAAGCCATTTGTGCTTCTCTATCCACCCTGTTCTCTAGATCCTACCTAAACAGTTCAAGCATATAGGACTTAGTGCCTAACTATTTACTGGTTGGTACAAGCAGTAGTCACACACCATAAGCATTAATGTTCCATATAAATTTAGAAACATTTTGCTATACAACTTCCTAATGGAATTCTCACCGTCACTGCAATCTTTATCCTTGTAAATTTCCACCATGAGACAGGATGGTTTCATGTTCTTTCATTGATTGGTTATTCATGTCCATTCGTATCCTTATCCAATTTCGGTCTCGATTAGTTCACAAGATTGAATGGCCAAGTCATTGAAAAGCCGTCATTAGTTTTCCAGAATGTTGAGCCGGATAAGTTAAGCCATGTAATCTATCTGGGAGGAACTATTGATTGATTTCGGTTCTTTGAACCCTGTTTTGGCATAGATGCTATATTTTGATTCGTCCTATTCTTCAAAGGCTTTCATAATAGGACGTTGAACCCTGTTTTTTTTTTTTTGGTTATAGTCGCACCCGATGTTGTCCTCGGAGGAGCGTGCCACACTATGCCGATGCCTGAACTACGAGAAGCTCACCCTCGAGGCGTGCAAGGACCTGGCAAAGAACCCAAGGATCCCCCCAGGCGCTGCGATGCAAGCGCTAGTCGCTCAGAAATCGAGACTCCAAATCAAGACGGACACGGCTGATACTAGCTCCGAATCGGCCAGGACACCGAGAGGAGGCGCCGCGAGCGCCACGGAGGACGAGGCAGACACCGCATCGTCCACCGCTCCGTCTCTGGACGTCGAGAAGGATGAGCTTAGGCTCAACCTCCAGAAGATGCAGAACAGGGTGAGAGAGCTGGAGAAGGTGTGTCTGGAGATGAAGTCCCAGTGTCTATTATGGTGAAGGGCAAGCCCATCGTCTCGAGAAGTGCCTACCAAAGTAGGAGGGGCGTGACAAGGTTCTGCTGAGTTCTTCCCGTTGTTGTTTCATATAGAATAACGCTACATAAACCACCTTTTCCATCCGATTGGTTTTTTTTTTTTTTTTTTCTCTTTACTACACCAAACTGGGAAAGTTTGTAAGTTTTCTTCTTCTTTTTTTCCTGTTACTTTGTAGGAACTTGATTCTATTACAAGATGTCATAAAACATGTATCATTTGTATGGAGTTCTTTAAGAGCGATATGTTGTCAAAATTTGTTGAGAAAACATGGGAGGATCAAAGTACAGGTGACTTGACTGTTCCAGGTGCAGCCTAAGATGCCATAGGTTTGATTAAGAAGGATTAAGAGGACCATATTTTTTTTTCTTCTTTCAAGTTTTTTTTTGGTTTTTTTTACTACAAAATCACGGATTACAGATGCTTTTAAGTAGTAGCCAGTTGGTTGTATCGTATGCGACAAAACCGACACTCGACAATGCAGTGGTTATGTTTTTCTTTCAAATAGAGTACTTTAAACATCTCATGAAGGCTTAATGGCGGTACATAAGACACATTAGCTTTGTAGTTTCTGTTGACTGGATGGATCCTTAACCAACAAGCATGTGGAATTATTAATGGACGAGCCTTCACAGCAAATTGCTGGTGGTGCACCAAATTAAATGATCTCAATCCCCAAATGCTATGTTGTAGTTTTATTCTGTTGTTAGGGGTAGGGCTGGCGATTTTGTCCTGGTACCCTCTATCCTAGCCGGGTACCCTGTACCCTCAGGTGTCCACGGGTACCCTCTACCCTAGGAGGGCAAGTCCTATCTTTACCCTCTTGGAATTAGGGTAGGGTAAGGGTTTTATTCTGTTACCCTAGTGCAATTATCCGGGTACCCGTCCTACCCTCTGCCCTGTAACCCTACCCTGAATCCTACCCTACCTTGAATCACTACCCTTCCCACTACCCTGTAAATTTGTGCTTTGTAATTTTGTATAGTCCCACACTCCCACTGTAATTACTACTACATACTTGTATAGTCCCACACTCTCTCTGCCCTGTAACCCTACCCTGAACTCTACCCTACCCTGAATTACTACTACATATTTGTAGTTTTTGTAATTAGTTAGTACTTAGGATTAGGAGAACTACATAGTGCTTGATCCTAACGAATCAGGTCTAGCCCCCTCCTTGGGTATGTAGGCAGTCCAGGTTCCACTATATAACTGGGTTCATCGTCTTTAGTAAAAAAAAAATATTCTCCATGTTATTTCTTGTTAAGTTGTTATAATTTTTGAATGTTGTAAAAATCTTAAGTATCAAGGTGTTTACTAGCAAAAAAAAAAAAAAAATTCAAAGTTAAAAAAAACTGAAATGGCAAGGGTAATACCCTTACCCTCCTTACCCTGACCCTCAGCTACCCTGTGAGGGTAAAGGGCAAGGACGGGTAATTGGTATTGATTTTTTGGAAGAGGGCTACCCTACCCTACCCTCATGACTCTCCTCGGGTATCAAAAAAATGTCAATACCCTACCCTGCCCTGCCCTCTTCCTGCCCTTACCCTACCCTACCCTACCCATCGCCACCCCTAGTTAGGGGGGATTGTTTTGTGTCCTTTAATAAATTATAATGGCACTCGGACACCGAAAATGCGATGTGGACACCTCATGAGTCCTTTAAGGTAGGTAGTAGATTTTAAGTTCTCCTGTGATCCTTTTTCTGCTCTTTGAACGTTTGAAAACAAGGTTCCTACTCTATGGAACACCCTAGCTTGTAGGGGTGAGCATTCGGTTTATTCGGTTTAAACCGAACCGAATAACCCAAAATCGAATTGGACCGAAACCGAATAAGCAAAACCGAAACCGAACCGAATTGGTCCAAAACCGAATCAAACCGAACCGAATTAAATCGATTCGATTTTCGGTTATTCATATATTTTGATTTTTTGAGCTTTTTTTGTTAATATATATAGTAACTAAATATATATAGTAACTAAATATATATAGACATATTTAGTATATACCTATATATATTAATATTTATATATATAGTACACACACGCGCGCGCGCACACACACACACACACACACACACACACACACACACATATATATATATATATATATATATATATATATATATATATATAATATATTAATTAAATTTTTTTATTCGGTTTTTGATTTTGGACCGAAACCGAAACCGAAACCGAAAATTTAGTATTTTCAAAACCGAAACCGAACCGAATTTTTTTAAAACCGAACCGAACCTCTTATTCGGTTCGGTTCGGTTTTCGGTCCAAAACCGAATAATGCTCGCCCCTACTAGCTTGGTTGAAAGTCAACAAGAGGGTCTCACTACACTATTCGATTTCAGCACCCCTTACCCATTGGAAACAGATCTGCTCAGCAGAAGATTTTCCTATCAAATGGAGTTAGTGGATACAAAGAAACACAAATTAACAATAAATAAACAATAGGTTTTGTACTTGGGTTGCATCCTAGAGAGATTTTCTAACTCCAAAAAATGGGTTAGCAAAGACATCTGCCCACTAGAGGCTTGAAGTGGCGCCTTAACCTTGTATATGGCTCGTGCTCAGCTATGGAGTGTTTTCGGCACTGTCCGATAATCGAAGATGTTCTTGAGAAGTTGAAGCTGGGAACAACCAAGAGTATCAGGACAACATACCAGCAACATACCGTTTGTATACGCCGGAATGTCAGAAAGTGGATTCTCATTCCAGCAAGTTTAGGCACAAATTTTGTGATCACTAAGCAAACCAGTGGCGTGCCACCGAGATTACAACTAGTATGCTATTGGCTCGGGTTCATGCCGAAATGAAGAACAATTCAGATTTATGGTCTAGATTGCTCATGACTAAAAAAAATTTGGGAGAGATCTTTTATAAGGATCTCCTCGTACCCTAATTCAGTTGGCTTGAAGTTTAAGGAGGCTCACAAGAAAGTTCTTGAGTGACCATTAAGAAAATCTAAAGAGAGGTTGAACGAGAATTCGTTGCAGATCTTGTAAGGAGAGGGTTTTCGTATTACAATTTGTGCATATTATCCTTGTAAGGTTTTTCCTCTTATTGATTCTATAAAATTCTTTCACCCTTGTCCCGTGGAGTATGTCAAGCTTGACCGAACCACACTAAATATTATGGGTTTGTTGTCTTCTTGATTGCTATTGTTCGTTGTTATTTTGACAACGTAAGCTTATTATTTGTTTGCTTTTGCCCATTTTGGAATACAACCATAGGTATCAAAGCTAAGGGAACTGTTGAAATTTTGAATTCTTGGATTTAGGTCAGCGATAGGTGACAACATTTGTATGCTCCCTATCTTTCTAGATCGAGATTCTTGAAATTATTGCCAAACAACCCCACATTCGCCATCCAACTGCCGACCTACTGTAGGCCAGCCCAACACTAGCCAATCGATCAGAAAACAAAGCCCTAGTTTTATTTGTGTTGAAATCCTTCCCATTCGTGCGCGATCGAACAAGGAATCAAAACATGCATACGTACTTCCCCGACGTGTACAAATTGACGAAACAAGAAACCATTAATCAAGCACGACGACGAGTTTGATCTGTATCCGTAGAAATTACCGATTTTCCATACTGATATGCGATTAATATACTCCATGGATCACGACGAGACTTGCGCAGTTGGATTCACATCTTCAAATTGTTTGTACGGTTCTAGTTTCGTCCATTTCTATAACAGTCGATCGAAGTACTATTTCCTGGGCCCAGCGATCTGACACATGCTGAAGCATTTGCAATCCGCTCATCAGATTCCACTTCCGAAATCTCCAGTGAATTTTTACCATCATTTTACTTTGTTTGACATATTTTGTACCATTTGGACACTTGCTAACTTTGGCACTTTTTTTTGCTACCTTGTGGGCTTGGTTGCAAACCCTGTCATATCATTTTCTGCATTTTGACCCGAATGAAATTATAAACATGCTTTCCTAGACTTGTTGGCACCTTTATTACAGCTTTCGAACACCGTTGATTCACCTAGATTCTCGTGCTTTTTTTTTTTGTTTTTTCTTCGTGTTTGACACGATCGTGTCCGACATGTTGACTCTCTTTTTTTACAAAATTCCAATCAAGTAAGTATACCTTGCTACTTGTATTACAGTCATATTGTATGTTAAAGTAGTGTTATTTGTAGACGTTATGTTCTTATGACTCACGCGATTTGATTCGTGGCCCCTGATCAGACTCGGGTGAGATCGACTGTTAGATCGATTGTGGGATCGTTATTGTCTTAGATAGTGTTATTAACTATCGTTTGTGCGTCGAGATACCCTATCATCTCGTTGTGTCTATTGGATACCCCATTAATGAATACTTGTGCATTCATACTAGGTCACATATTATATCAGACTAATCATCGATATGATGCGGACGTATACGATATATTGTTGGCTGCTTGTTATAGTCGATCTCTCGATTCATCATGTGACTAGACTTGTGTATTACCGGTGTACTCTTGATCAATAGTTGATTATTAATTCTGACTGGATTTGTAGACTTGACTTGCATAGTATCGTTGGGTGGGGAGGACAGCCGCTAGGCACCTTGCTACTTGTACACTTTCCATATTACTTGTTGAGAGGTGTCTCGAGATGAGCACCTCCAGATGTTGAGAGGTAACTCGAGATGAGCAACCCCAAATATTGAGAGGTATCTCCTCGTTAGAACTCTCAAATTCTTCGATCGCACTTTATGGGCACACTTGAGTACCACTTAGCCAAAAAGCCCATGCGTATCAATGTTATCCTCAAAATTGTATTTTATATAGATTGCATAGTCATAGTTGTTCCCTGGTCTTAAGTTGATTATGTTATTACTATTTTGCACGACATGCTTCTATGTATCTTGTTCTGAGGACCTGGTTCCTTTTCAGGTTAGATGAGCAGGTTATGCAGAGCTTACCCCTAAGTAACATTGAAGATTCTCTTCTTGAATTCAGGTACTGTTGAGTAGATATTTGTATCTTGTATCTTTCGTAGTTTATATTTCATTTTGTTATTTTATTCTATTGTTATAGCCTAGTGTTTGTAGGCTTGTGTCATTCTCTCGGGCCTATTCGATCAAGTATGTTAATGGACTGCAGACCTTACTATATATTGTTCATTCTTGATATTTATATTTTTGTGGATTGAGATATAGTATTGAAGAATACTTAACAAAAATTGTGTATACATATCGAGTTGGGATAGAGTCTGCTTGATACGTAGTTGGCCATTGTCATGTATCATAGTCCTCGATATTCTGGGACCGAGGCATAACAACCCGTCCCGATTTATCGAATACGGTTAGTTTAGTAAGTTAATACATGTCAAATACATGGAGGCTTTATTGGGAGGTTGTAAAGTGGATCATTCATTATCTTAAGGTCTCTAAATATCTCGATTTGTTGATTCACAAGTCAGAACGGGAATTGAGCCAGTTTTATGGGTATATTTATGTTTATTATGTTTGTAACTTGAATAAAAGAAGATCAACTATAGAGTATGCATACACACTTGTATATTCTCCAGATAGTTGTAAGTCAACACTTTAGTATTTCATGGCGCCTTCTGCTACAGAGTTAAAATACATTGAGATAGCCGAGGCATCGAAAGAGGCCATGCAGTTAAGAGGTCTTGTTAGCGAGTTTAGGTTCGAGAAGGTAAATCTTTTGGTGTTCTATAATAGCCAAAGCGTGATTCATCTTTTTAAAATTTCGGTATACCCAAGTCGGACGAAACACATCCACGTCCAATATCGCAAGATACGGGAATTATGCAATAAGGAAATTGATCTCTTGAAGATCGAAACTAAGAAACCCAGTGACTCCTATAGAGAAGTTTAAGTCCGCTTTGACTTCTATTTAAGCACTCTGTGTAACACCCAGTTTTTCAGATGAGGGTAATTTTGAAATTTTGTAATTTTAATTATTAATTATTGATATTTGATTCACATTATGATTTTTAGTGATTTTTAATAATTTTTAAACTATTTTAAAACTGGTTAAGTCATGACTTGTGATTTTGATGTGCTGCTAGTAAAATCTGAGAGACTGCATAACCTAGAGCCTAACCATGTCATTATGATGACTTAATTATTATTTTTAGCCTAGGGGTATTTTGGTCATTTTGATTTATTTGAATTATTTGGTGATTTGTTGAATTGGTGAATTCTAGTTTGACTTTGACTTGTTGAGACCTAGTGGACTAGCCTAGAAGCTAACCCTAGCCATGGTGACCCTAGTCTAACTTGAGTTAACCTATTTCAGTCATTAGAGAATAGTTTTAGAATGAGGGGATGTGGTTTAGTGAATTTAAGTCATGGCTTATGGTTTCATGAAATGACTTATGGCTTAATTATTTAATTGATCATGACTTAAGCCCATGGGCCATTTAGTGAACCCTAACCCAAATTATTGAACCTATGAGCAGCCACATAGGGATCCCCACCCTATTTAAACACTTGTTCATTAGGGCTTGCCTCTTTTTATCATTCCTACACTTGGAGAAAAGAGAGGTATTCTTCCCCCTTCCAAAAATTCCCATTTATTCATTTGATCTCCTTTTTCATCCTAGTCTTTTGCATTAGGTTCTAATTTTTGTATATTTAATATTTCTGGAGGTTAATCTCAGCTTTGGGCTCATTTGGAGCTTTTGGCCATCAAGAGGAACACCCCCATTTGGAGCTTTTCTTGCAATTTGCACCTATAGGTAAAACTCCTCAAATTGATTTAAATTTCAGTTTTCTTTGCATGTAGGGCTAGATCTATGAGTCCCCTAGGTGTCCCTGAAATTTGGGTGAATTTCGTGTCTGTTTGGTGTCCGTATCGGACACGTGTCGTATGGTATGTTAGGTGTTCGATAGAATGCCTCTTAGGAAATTATTTTCGATTTTTGAAAATGTAATTACATGAGTTTGTAGATCTAAGGATGTAGATTATTTTTTGTGAAGGGTATTGGGTGTTTTTGTGTCGTATTGTGTCGGTTTGGGCTGTTGGACACGCTGCACGACACTGTGTGCACGGCCAGTTTTGGCTATTGACACGACCTTGTAACTCGGACACGATACGACTTGAAGTATGTGCAGACACCTAGCCCTAGTCCCCCTCTACCCCTATACACGATCACGACGTGTCACGTGTCGTGTGTCACGCACACGAGTCTGTGACACGCCTGCACGAGGCACTGCACTGTGCCTGTCACTACCAAATTACAGCATTTTAGCGACGGCCATTTAGCGACGGAGTTTTCCGTCGCTAACCCTATATCCTGATACATGTTTTGACGAAAACTAGTCGGTAATCCGTCGCTATATATATTTAAATGCGCCGACGGTATTCCGTCGCTAAGTCGTCGCTGAGCGACGGAGTAGCGACGGATATGTTTTAGCGACGAGGTTATTCCCGACGACTGTTTTACCAAAATATCCGTCGGTAATCCGTCGGTATTTATTTTTGGCGACGGACTACCGACGGATAAGGCCGTCGGTAAATCCATGTATTTTGGTAGTGTGTGTTCTCCCCTGCTACTCGGGCCCTCTGTAGGACACGACACGGATCCTCTTGACACGAGTTTTTGTAGACACGAGGGGGCATGCACTGACATCATGCCCCCAAAGTTTCGTTCGATTTCGTGGAGTGGTTAGGATGGATTTTGACCTGCACTGACTCGACCCCACTGCACACACACGCAGCACTCCTTTGGACACGGCTTCGTATTTAAGACACGACACCACGTGGACACATTTCAGGCTGTAGGATACGTAGCCCTAGACCTAGGTTATCATCTGACTCGACCCCGACACTTGGGGATGGACACACGAGTCCCTAGAGCACTCGACACACACGCACGACGCTGTCTGTACACTTAGCTCTGATACCTTGTTGACACTGGCTTCTGACACAGTTTTGACATTTGTAGGACACTTGCAGACACGTGAACACAAGTTTGACACTCTGTATACACACTTGACCCCCCCCCCCCCTTGGTTGTTGAATTAGTCTTAGTTTGAGTAATTGTTGCATGTGTAGTTACTTTAAATGTGATGTATATGACTGATACTTGGTACAGTTTCAGAGTTTTGTAGTATGTTAGTTTCAGTTTTCTAATTACCTATATATTAGTTCATTTTACATATATGTTGAGTATATATATATATATATATATATATATATATATATATATATATATATATATATATATATATATATATATATATTACATATGTTGAGTGTTTAGATATATGTAGTATACATAGGTATATGCATACAGTAGGTTTCAAATGGATGTATGTCTGATACAAGCTTTCAGGTTTAGGGATTGATGTAGTGAGTTTATATATATATATATATATATATATATATATATATATATATATATATATATATATATATATATTACATATGTTGAGTGTTTAGATATATGTAGTATAGGTATATGCATACAGTAGGTTTCAAATGGATGTATGTCTGATACAAGCTTTCAGGTTTGGGGATTGATGTAGTGAGTTTAGTTTGGATTTGGTTAGGGTAAATCATCTATGTGTCGATACATGAATTTAACTCCTTGAGTTCAGTTGGGTAAGATGGGGTTAACTGGAATTGGATTTGAAAAGTTTTCAAAGATTTATGCAACTGTTTCATATTTTACAGTTTGAATTTGATGTTGAGTTAGTTTTGAATGCAATGCTCATATTATTAACCTTGTTCTCAGATTTTGAGAATCTGTTGTTTGAGTTTAGGTCTGTCCTAACACTACCTGTCCTGTTCATCAATTGTTTAGTCTTCCAAATGCTCATATCACCATGACCAGTTACTTGAACATCAAATCAGCCAATACCCCATTCATCTGTCCTGCTACACACATAGTATCCTGCACCTTCATCTCTCTACTGCACATGTTAACATTGGCCTACATCAATTAGCATACCAGTTTTCCTATTTGTGAACTGTGAACTGATTTGGTTTTTGGTTTGAACTGTTTTGGGTTGTGTGGGAAATTCAAAATCTGAGATTGAAATGGGGGGGGGGGGGGGACTGTTTTACTGAGAATGGGATGTTCACTGTTGCATACCCTCTCACCTTTATGTTTTCAAAAATAGTCTTGGAGTGTGTGAGGATCAGGTCCTGTTAGCCTTGGTTCATATATCAGTTTTTTTTAAGGTTCAGTCATATGTATATATGATGTTTTGTCTCTTCTTGGATAAATGTTGCAGCCCTTTAGCTATAGGATCTGTTCAGATACCACTTATACTGTCCTGCATCTTCTTTGATTTAGTCCACTATATTGTCTTGTATTGGTTTACATGTTATTGCATCATTCTTTCCCATTGGAATGGTTCAGTCCACATGTGAATTCAGTCCCTACATGGTTGTCCATGTTCAGCCATTCACATGACTGCTACATGTGTGAACTGTGTACTAGCTCACTGTATTTCCTGAATTATATAGGACATAAAACCTGAGATTTCATTCCTACACATTTTCTGAGATTTCCATATTCCTGTGCATCCCCACATAGCTCTTTGCACACACATAGACACATGTCCCTACACACACCATAGCCAAATGCTTCACACACACACTGTTTCCTGTTAAACACAACCTGAGAACAATGTCCTTCACTTGTTGTTAACACACATGCCCTATTCCCTATCACTCACACTTAGTTATACATGCCCACACACATTGTCCTCTATGTACACACACATGTATACCCTTAACCCTCTCTCTATATCTCTATGAATATATGAATATATGAATATATGTATATATGTGTATATGTATATATGTATGTAGGTAAATGTGCATGAATAGATACATGAATGAATGTAAAGTAAGTATTATGTTAGCCTAAGTTATAATATAGGATCTTGGTATATAGGTTTGTATATTGTAATTTTGTATATGGGCCTAGGGTATAGTGTTGCTCTATAGGCTAAGTTCTATGGTTAGGCTATATTGGTATAGGTTGGTGTAAACCTATATAGGCCTAGTTTGACTAGTTGACTAAGTTGACTTAGTTGACCAAACCCTAAGATTGACCTAGCTTGATCATGTTAACTAGTATTTGACTAGTCTGACCATTGTTGACCAAAACCCTAGATAACTTGACTAGTTTGACTAGAATGTTGACTAGAGTTGACTTTAACCTAGATTTGACTAACCTTGACTTGTTTGACCTTGAGTTGACCTAGTTGACTGTTAGAGTTGACCAAGTTTGACTTTGACCTAGTTTGACCTAGAAATCATGTAGTTTGCATTGTAACTTTCAATTCTCTTGTATTTTACATATCATGACTCATATTACTCTGTTTAGGACATTGTGATTCTGGTGCAGGCATCTGATATTATACTACTCTTTTCAGAGTAGCAGGCGAGTACATTCTCTGATAGTTCTCTCATTTACTTGTCAATTACTGTACTTCAGTTCTAGTTAGTTGTATGCGATTCTCTGTTACAACACGTGTGGATATTTCTGGATTTATGTATACGACACACTTTTATTTTCTGGCCTCTATTACTGGTATCATCTCTATTACTGGAATCATCTACTGGAATCATTTAACTGGAATCATTTACTGGTATCATTATATTTTGGCTGGACTCATCTTGAATCATTGTGTCGGAATTCTGGATTCATTTGCTGGGAGGGGAAATACTAGAGTGAGACATGTAGACATACCCCAATCTGGAATCTCCCTACTGAAATCTACTGGAAGCATAGCCATCTCTCGCCTGATCAGTGAGGGATGTGCCTGATTACCCACAGTCGTTTACATGTCGATCTCGGTATTTTAAAACACACTATTAGTATAGGCTGGACTCACCCTGGAATTATTGATCACTATAACTGGAATCGTCCTTACTGGATTCATCTTGTATTAGATTCATCCTGTACTGGACTTACATTGGAGTTACACTGGTCTACATTTTCTGTCTGGACTTTATATCATATTATCCTGGTTCATCTAGTTCTATTTTTACAGTCTTCATTGCTATGATTCTTCTCTTGTTTAGTATTTACTTTCCTTGCACTTTATCTCTCTTTCTTACCATCACCTGAATTTAAACTGCCATTTTCATCAATACAACTGTCTATAACTGTTGTATAGTTCTCTGTCATTTACTTGGATTTTCTAGATGAGATGTGCTCGTTTCTGTCCTGACTGGACCTGTTGAAAATTTTACAGATAATTGCCCTGAGGACACATGCCCTACATTTTACTGAGGAGATGGCTTAGCTACCTATGGCCCCGACACTCAGGAGTGATCGGGAGTTTAGTTAGTCTGTCTTGTTTTAGTTTTCCTGTTTAGATCTGGAGTTGTATATAGAGATTTGAGACTTGAGATGTATTTGAGATTGTTTGAGTTTGTTGTTATTTTTATTAGTAGTTTTGTTGTCTTCAATTTCTTAGTTATATTCGGTGTTATCTTATCGTGCTTAGACTGTGATTGAGTTACACCATATCTTATACTTGTCCTCCGTTCGGAGTTGATCATGATGAGTACACTATATACTGCATGAGTTGATGGTTAGTTAGAGACTTAGAACAACGTTCTACCGCCGACACTGCGGCGTAGGCTGGACGCTGTTACGTACTCGTACCCTCACAGTGGGTGCGGGTCGTGACACTCTGGTTGGACGAAGGTTCTCAACCTCAGTATGAAAGTCGTCGTGTTTGCGGTTCTAGGTAAAGGCCGCATCAATGGTCGTATTCAGTCTTGGGCAATACTGTGGCGATGGTTAGTTTTGTGGTTCTAGCTAAAGACTATGTGGTGGAGAGAAAACCAAAGTGGGAGCTAAAGTTAAAGTAGAACGGAGTATAAGCAACGTTCTCATGAGGTTGCTAATTGAACGACAAGCCATGATGGAGACTGTTATATATTAGTCATGTTCAACTACGTAGTACTACGAGCGTCGTTTCATGGTCGGAGAAGTCAGGGAGGTGGGAGGAACCGAAGCAGCCTATCAGGGAGGTCAAAACAACAATAATATTAAGGGGGGGGGGCATAACGTGGCATACCGAAAAGTATGTTTTCCTTCTAGCAAGTTCGGGCACAAGTTTTGTACTCACCGAGAATACTTGCGGCAATACCGTTAGTATACGGTTGGCTCGGGTTCAGACCGAAATGTAGAATGGTCTAGTTTCAAGACATATTCGATAGTTCAAATTGCTCCTGGCTTTGGAATTTGAGGGAGATCCGTTACAAGGCACTCCTCACGTCCGAATTCAGTTGGCTTGAATTTTAAGGACTCACAAGAGAGTCCTCGAGTGGCTATTAAGGAAATCTAGCGAAAAAGGCTGAAGGAAAGCTCGCTGGAGAGAATTTTTGTGTAATACTTGTAAGATTTTTTTTTATTCATTCAGTAAATTTATTTATTCCCTTACCCCATATAGTAGGTCGAACTTCACTAAATCATAACGTGTTTGCTTGTGTTCTTAATTGCTTGTGTTTGGTTATTTGAGTCAATATTATTGTTTGTTCGTTCATGAAAACAACATTGAAGATGGGATCTAGAATTTGGTAGACTTTCAAAGGATACAACATCAATCTCTTACCAAGATGAAACCATTCCTCTCTATGATGGTCCCGTGGTCCCCCCCCCCCCCCCCCCCCCCCCCCCCCCCCCCAACCCCCACTGGCCAGAGGTGCAGTCAGAGGCCTGACTGAGGACAAAAACAGAAATTTTGAATCCATGATGGAGTGCGACTCTACTTTGCCACTACAAACAATCTACAAGTAGATTTACTAGTCACATGACAAATAATATCGCTACTATTTTTGGCAAAAACTATGATGGCACACAGCGCCCTTTGGCTTTATTGCCACGTCCGAAGGTGGTAACTCAACTATTCTACCTTCATTTACCCCCTTGCCCGGTGACATTTGAGTAATAAGGATGCAGTTACAAGTATAAATGAATCACAAGACTCTGTATAATAAGATTTGAGAAATATCAATGAGTGAACGATGACCGGCAAATGTCATGATAAAATGAAGATGCTAGGAGACAACACCCAAAACAAAATATGTGGCAAACATCTGGCATGTACTTGAGAACAAAAAAAAAAATATATCCTTCAAATCTCATCTACCCCACAGACTTTCATGGAACATACAGTACAATAATACTCTGCAATTGTCATGACTGGGGAATAATAGGCCCAATAGATTGTGAAATCGGACGTCAATCACATTAAAATGGGGTCTGGACTAAAAGAAGTTCCTCAAAAGAACAAAGTTCTAAAGATGATATGACCAAATTGAAGGAAAAGAAGCATATAATTGACTGACCTTTAACATCCTAGTCACAATGAGCTAGCCTAATCACATTCCCAAGATGGGGCAACTTGGCAAAAGAGGCTGCAAAGAAAACAACATACAAAATCAGATTAAGAACACAGCTAAGCTGGGGGCTACACAGGACATGAGAGACAAGTCAGGCAAGTCAAGTGACAGGCTAGAAAAGATTTGGAGAGGGAAAAAGGAATCCCCAAGTTGTGGGGACTAGGGACTATTAGAACATGAGAGACTAGTCAGGCAAGTGACAGGCCCGCCATTGAACCAAAACCATGATGAAGCGTCATTTGAACCAGGCGCGGAAGAACATGATTACCAAGAACTAAATCAGGAAATTAGAAATACCCAAAAACTAACATGATCACCAAATAACGTAAAGAAAAATGAATGGTGTCTCAAGATCTGTGTATATCATAGAAAAAATAAAGAGTATAGCTAAGCAGCTCAAGAACTTACTAGCTCGTTTGATACATTGTAATGTAATCGTAATTGCAATATAATCAAATGAAAAAAATAATATATATTTTTTTCATTTGATTACATTGCGATTACGGTTACATTACACTGAACCAAACGGGGTTAGGTCCCATGAACCACATCCGAATCGAAAATCTGAAACCTGTTCCTTGTTTTCCTCCATAAAAGTAATAACATGCATTGCATCATGTCAAACCATTCAATATGTCATAAGCTCTTCAAATCTCATGATTATCACAATCATCATTCCTGACTTCGCCCACCAGAATAGGACAGGCTTTGAGCACAAGAAGCTCCACAAAGGAAATGACAGATTTTATGACCAACAATTAGCTAACAGCAAGAAAGGGCCTTGCTAGAAAGCCTATAAGATAAGTTGGAGTTATATAGACATACTCTTTGTGCGTAGTTTAGGTCAAGGACCACATAGCCTCATTACATATCAATTTTCACATTCAAACTTACCGCCTTTTCATGATACCACATCCAACTCCGCTACGTCATATGCAAGTACAAGAATTTTAAATCTATCAACAGTACTGATTGGCTATACAACAAATGACATCCAAATAAAATTATTCCTTGCTCATACATGATTGTACTCAAGCCAGCAGGTTTTGCTAGTAGATGCCAAAGACATGCCAGGATTCTACAAAGATCTTTTACTATCTCCTACTGACATGGGGAAGTAAACATAAGGCTAAACTAACATCAAGGGGAATTTACCTTAACCCAACTTGAATTGGCTCACAAATAGTTCTCTTCCTCAAAAATAACCTAACTGAATCAGACTCTTGCAGTCCAAACCACCCCCCCCCCCCCCCCTTTCTCCCCCACCTCCCCCCCCCCTCCTTCCCCCCCCCCCCCCCCCCCCCCAAACACCCCTGTGAAACGCTCTTGCACATCCTTCCTCCATGAAAGAGGACCAAAACAAAGGATATAGTCACATCGTTATGCTATCCAGCATAAAGTTGAACAATTCTTCTAGTATTCAACTAATATTACGAGTTTGATATGATCCAAGTTCATTTCCAGTGACGGAAGAATATTACCACCATGGCATCCTGCCATCCCCCTCTATTATTTAGAACGGTAGACACCCACAACTAGACAAGTGAGTAAAGCATAATATACATGGATCTCTTATGCAACCATGTCCATGTCACCTGGAACCTTAGCTTGATAACACTCCATATTAACACATTATGTTTCCAAACAAACAGCCACTGAACAGTAGTATAGGCAAAGGCACTCAGAACCAAACTTTAAAAAAAAATCCAGATTCAGGATATCAATCCTACAACATGAAATATAGCAAACAACTAATACTCTCAGGTTGTGAAACAAATATGCAAATTGTTAACAAAGGAGGTTCCATATATGTTGTATCTCATCATAAGACTTGAAGGGTGCAAGTTTAATTAGAATGTCAGCTGATTTCCATCACTCCAACAAGTTATAGCTGTTAGCACAAGAAATATGTTTTGCACCATCACGGAAAATAAACAAGGTTTCTTGCATGTCAAAACTATTGATATTTATTAGTGGACAAAAAAAGAAGTACAACCCTTGATTCAACAAAATACCCTTATGAGTAAAGATTTTACAACTCGCTACATTTCCTTCAAAATTCAAACTAGTTCCTGTGGTGATTACACAGAAACTGTGATAATATTCACAAGCTAAATTTTGGCAGACAAAAACAACAGACTTCTATTCGTGGAGCAAATTTGATTTGCGTGAACTAAATTTCTAGGCGTAGATTATACCTTTGATCTTCATTAATGAAACCAAGTGAAGGATAAAATAAGAGCAAAAAGGACAAGAACTATAACAAAGTCAACACTATAACAACAAACCTTCGCAAATCCTTCAAGGTCAATTAGATGAATTAGTTTCCTCGATACTGAGTTTAAAATGTTTTCATCCAAAAACTAATAGGAAGCTGTGAACATTTCCTTCAAAATAAATGTCATATCAAACAATAAGCCGTAAAGGGCCTTGCCACATGAATAATAAGACACACAAGAAGCGAAACCCAAACAAGCCCGTTACATATCAAGTACAAACTTTACCCTACTTAACCTACACATGCGCGCACATGCACATATGTTCGGTTATGAAACGTCTGTACTTTAAGAAAATGTGGACAGTGCTTTCCATCCTATAAAGATCCACGCGGGTGCATTGTGATAATCATGAAATCTAACCCATCGATCTAATGGTCTTATTTTTCTATTGTTCGTGGGACTCAGTTGATCAATTGTTAAAGAAATTGAGTGGAATTTAATCCATACATACTTGAGAACATGGATTAAATTTCATTTTGATGCAAGTTTATTCCGGCACACGGTATAGATTTCATTTTGATGCAAGTTAGAGAGTGGAAGGTAGGATTCACATTCTCTTAGTGTGTGGACCATCAGAAAACTAACCAACCTATACCTGTATCCCAACTTCTACAGAATGCCAAATTCCAAATCCGCATTATCCTTATCTGAATTGTCCATATCTACGCAACCTAGATGGTAGCTCACATACACGCAATCAGGTAACTATCCTGCTTGCATCCCTCACTAGTAGAAGAATCAGAATACAGTTAACCCACTCCCAAAGACGAAAGACCAGATGCAATATGGAAGCCATATCCCACACTACATGATCCTCGAGCCCAGTATCTAAACATTGACCCAAAATCTCCTTATATTCATTTGTTCTATCTATCAAGCAAGATACAAAGATTGTGGGATCTATGCTAGCCAATTAAAACAGTCAGATGACACACTATAAGAAACTAACTTCTATCATAAAAGTGCATAAAAATCAGTTGACATGATATCACATGAGAAGAGAGAACCGTAATTCAGATGAAACGACTGCAAAGAAGAACAGAGTGCATAAAAATAAGTTGACATGATATCACATGAGAAGCGAGAACCGTAATTCAGATGAAATGACTGCAAAGAAGAATGAGTCACGAAGATAAGACGTGTGAAGCTATCATATCAACTTAAAGCAATCTAGGGTACTGGAAAGATGAATTTGTAGACATATCATTAAATGCAGAAGAAGTAATCTATCAATTTCATTCTAATACAGCAACAACAAAGAGATTTCAGCATATGTTTGACCAAATTCAGGCCTAAGAAAAAGGAAGAAAATATATTCAGTTTCTACACCAAAAATCAAGTTCCATTAAAGGCGATTGCAGCATAGAGCAATTCGTACAAGATGAGATATATGTTTGGATGGATTGGAACAACAAGATGAAAGGCAAGTACCATGGGGCTGGCCTTCAACCATCAAAGATGGGATCGGACTTGGGTGACTAAAGCAGGATTCAAACCCATCTCCCATCAAGCAAGCAGCAGATTCAACATTTTCACGCCAACATAGAAAGCACCTTGGTTGTGCTGCTTTCCGGAAAGCAATCACAGCCACCCTTAAGGAAAGAAACTCGAGCAAGGGTTACAGGGCCTAAAAGACGCAAGAAAAGGCGTGAGAAAATGAAAAGAGAGGATTCAGAAATACACCCTCGTATACTCGACAACCAGTGAGGTGTAGGTGCTGAAAGAATGAAACGATTCAGTGAATCCTCTCTGGTGATGGCAGTACGGGTCTTCTGGTAGTTACTGGCATTACAGGCAGTAAGGTATTGTTGCAATAGGCATTACAGTAGGGATATAAGGTGATCCAGTAGTGTATAGAAGTACAGTAAAAACTTATCATCATCAAGACCTATCAATTTTTTTTCCTAATATAATATAACTGAATAAGGTACAGTTCAAGCAGATAATTCATGTACAAAGACAAGGGAAAAAGAAGGTTGCATGGTCAAATTTGATATAATCAATTTGTGAAGAGTCAAGAAGATCGTAGAAACGATGACTTTTATCCCAAATTTTTGGGTGGGTTTGAATCCTTTCCACTAGATCAGCTAAGAGCCATGACCTTTGTAACACTAACAAAAATCATATCATTTTTTACAGCTGCAATCTATGTTTGTTTAGGCTGATTCCTAGTCATAGCACCTCCTAACTACTATCTAATCTCTCCTTTCATGTGTATCTATTGGTCTACGTTGAACATGTCCAACCACCAAAAGACAAATTCTCTCATCTTGTCCTCAATTGGAAATTTGGTGCTCTATCTCCAACTTCCCACAAACATACACTTTTCATATTGTATATTTTAATGTATTGCAAATCATCCATATTAGCCTTCTAATTTCATCTGCGCTAATCTTTTGGAAATGTCGTTTCGTGCACATAGTAAAGAAGATTGATTTTGTAATAAAATATTGGTATGACCGAGGATGGCAATAAAACAGAAACATCGAGTGAGAGATTATGAAGGCTGGAGGAGAAAGTATGTACTTTTGACATTGGCACACACCAACATTTTCTCTAGAAACCCTAAAGCCTAAACCCCTCATGACACCTTGTAGAGAGCATAGTTTGCAATATCGACCGATACCGATCCGATACAGCCGATATCAATACGGTTTGACACAGTTTTCTAAAATTCGCTAGGCGGATTCGGTGCAGCAGAGGGTCGCCTAGGTGCCAAACTGTTTTTTTTTAAATTTGAAGTCTATAATACAAATTTGAAATTTGAAATCCAAACATGTTCTAAATCTATAATACATTTCATTTTTTTAATTTGAAATTTGGAATTTGATATTTGAATATAAAATTTAAATTTTAAATTTTAAATTTTAATAAAATTTGAAATTTGAAATACATATTACAAACTTGAAATTTTAATGTTCTAAATCTAAATCCAATCTTAAAATCCAAACATATCCACAATACAACTAAGCATTAAAAAAATCAAAAAAAAAACTCAAAATTCGAACAGGTGCACAGGCCCGAACAGGCGCACAAGGGTGCCGAACATGATGTTTTCGGTTCAATCGGTGGTCGCCTAGGCCAATTTTTAGAACACTGATTTGACATGTCCTGAACCGATACAGACCGATATCGATATTGACCGATACCGACATTGGGGGCCACTTTCCAAGTCAATTCGGCAAGGAAAATTGAACGAAAAAGACTAATCTACAAGAATGTAAAAGCATAATAAGGTTGTCAAAGCATGTAAATAAAGAAAACTCTTATTTATCGCGTGTAAACAAATCAGCAAGGAATTGACTATTTCTTTACTCAATTTCAAAACTACTACGAAACAACACATAAAATACTTATAACTAAGACTAAATGTCCAAATATTTTTTTCTAAATTTTTAATAATTTATTAATAATTATTTGCTCTCCACTACCAAAAAAACCGATACTCTGATATGCAACGGTTGATACTGCCTAAACCGATCCCAATACTGCAAACCTTGATCAAAATTATCCTTTTCTCTACTTAGTAGGTTTTAGATATGCTTGTTTTGGTTCTGTACAATACTGCAGGATTCTGTTTGGAGTCGATCTGTTCAAACAGAACAAACCTGCAAACCAGCAAAGGTTCAATCCAAGCAGAATCCTGCAGTATTGTACAGACCCAAAACAAGCATATCTAAAACCTACTAAGTAGAGAAAAGAATAATTTTGGCACAAAGAACAATAAAAACTAATAATAAATGCTCAAAATTAAATATAGTTGTTTCTGATGATCAAGGGACCAATCTGCATCGACATCTTTTGGGAGCCAAATACTTAATGTGTTCACCTACAGAACTATCATTATCATCCTATGTACATCTGCTGACAATTGGGGACAGTTATTAACTAAACAAGCAAACATTAACTCATCTAGATTCTACATGTTAACACCGCTTTTGAGGATAAAGACTAAACAACTACATAAAAGGACTGGAAGTCCCTAATGCACCTGAAACAGATAACAAGTGCACACACACATATCTCCATACTACCCTCATCCATCAACCAAATATGCATTTTCTTTAGTGATGCTACAATCACAATACTCATTACATGCTTTTTGCAGGATCATTCATCATTCAAGCACATCAAACATTTGTAATCAAAATTGGGTTGGATCTATAAGCAGTAAACAATATTAAGAAGAATCTTCTATGATGAAAGAACTTCAAGTTAGGTAATACAGTAGCCTACCAGGGATTAAGAGCCGCCATTGTCAAAGTTTGATGGTTTGCATTATCGGCCGATAGAGATCCGCTACGGCCGATACTGTAACTGCCTGTTTTCAAAAATGAGGGTAAATTTGTCATTTTTTATATTCCTATATTTTTGTAAATATTTACTTATTATTATTGTATTTTTGGGATTTGTTTAGTCGGGTTGGAGTTTTGTCTAGTTTTGACTTGTGCTAGTGGTTCGGGTAGTTTAGACTCTAGTCGGGACCCAAAGATTAGATAGGCATAGCCCACAAACTCATCTCATTAGGCTAATGCATTCAGACTAAACCCACATGACAAATTTAGTCATTTAAAGATTAGAAACTTGACCATTTTGACCCCAAACATTTGCATGAGTTAATTAACCAAAGGGGACCTATTAGGGGCATATTAGACATTTCCCATTGGCCCAAACCTAACCCTTATGGCAGCCAAGAGAAGGTTCCATCTCCTTTTCATTTGCAAAGTAGCCTCCATTTCCATTTTAGTGTTCTTTCCAATCTTGAGAGCAAATCCCATTGATTCATCTCTCAAATATTCTCTTTTCTCCACCAAATTCTTTCATTCTTGCAAGGAGAGGGAGCTACAAGGATTGTGGAGCCAAGAGCAAGAAGGGGTGTCCATTTGCTAGAAGAGTCCGTGTCGGATTCGTGTCCTTTGGGTTATTCATTGGAAATCAACTCCCAATAGGTATCTCTCTCTCTAAACCTTCTCTATTTCATTTTTCCTTGCACATTTGTTAGTTTTGAACCCATAGGAACCACCCCCATGCATGAACCACCATTAGGAATGTTTTAGAGGCTCTTTTGAGTCCTCTTTAGGAGTTTGGGATAAGTTTGGTGTCTCCCATGGAGAGATTCCAAAGGGGGCACACCATGTGTTTGTGTTTTTGCCCCATAGGCTTATTTGTCCTAATTTCAGATTTTTATGTGTTAGAGAGTAGATTAACCATGGTTAGGATGTTTAGGTTTGTTCTCATTTGGATACCAATGTTTGAATCTATGTATTATGGCCTACAAGTCCGATTTTATGTAAAAATATCAAATATTGTTATATTTATGGATGTGGACTGATTTGGAGGTTTTTGTATATATATATTGATATGTGTCTTGTGTGTATGTGATAGAGTGTGGGTGTGTTAGTGTTAAGTTAGTGAGTTAGATAATCTAGTTAGTATCCTAGATAATATAGTTAGTATGTGTTTCTTTTGTCCAAAACAACTCAAATTCGTCATAATTTTCATCCACGTTTTTAGTAGCCAGAGCAACTTAGAAATATCATAACTCCTAGCTCAAGACTCCGATTAATCTTCCGTTTTTTTAAAAGAAACGTATCGAAGTTAGCTTTCTAAATATATATATATATAGGCCAAATTCGTTCTAGAACTTTCTTTAAAACTGTTTGGGTGTCAACTGTCCGAAAGATGAATGCGTTTCGGTGTTTTTGCGATTCCGGGAGCTTTCGAACACGAAAATGCGATCCGTTTGAAGTTTCGGAAAACTAATACGAAGGGCTACGACATACTTTAATCCTAGAATTTAGTGAATAGGTCTAATAGGTGCAGTATTGATTTTAAGTAGAAAACTGACTATACGACATTGACATTTTGTGTATCCTATGAGCCTATATAGTATGGATATCATGTGAATGTAGGTATCATAGATTGTCAAGAATATGTATATATATATATATATATATATATATATATATATATATATTATTGTTAGGTAATATATGTTAGCATAGTGTGTGTTTGAATGAAATAAGGATGTGTGTGGTTAGTAGAGAGAAGTGAGATTGATAGAGGATATGTGCTAGTGTGTGTTTGATGTTGTATAGATGGTAGTGTAGTGTGTGTGTTGTGAATGTGAGAGAGTTGGGAGGATCATGCCATCCTATTTGACTTGAAGCTAGTGTGGTTGGTTGAGTGATTTGTGTTTTGATTGAGTGATAGTGTGTTTGTATATAGATGTGTGTGGGTGTGTTAGAAGAGGGGGTGAATTTGGTATATGTGTTTGTGTGTGTGTTAGTGTTGGAGTGGAGAGGGATTTAGATGTTATATGTATGGATATGTTAGTATGTTAGTGGTTATGTTAGAATCTATGTAGAGGTTGGAGGTATCTTAGAAGTTAGATAGTGATATCTTGTATAAGTTAGATAGTTAGTTGTGTTAGTCTATGTTATTGTTAGTTAGAGATGACATATGTTAGTTGGTTAGAGTAAGAGATGGATATATATACATATATGTTATAGTTAGATATTAGTTAGTAGATGTTAGTTGTGTTAGGTTTCTAAGTTAGAATAGATGGTTAGAAGTTATATGTTAGAGTTGGTTAGTATCTTGTATTAGAGATATAAGTTAGGATATAGAGTGATATCTTGAGATACCATAGTGGTATCTTAGGATATTTTGGGTATTTGCCTATTATCTTAAGGTAATGTATTTACCTACAAGGTAAAGGGGACTTACCTACAAGGTAGAGGGGGTATACTTTATACTAAGCTATTAGATACTAAGGTATTGTCTATCTAATATTTTAGGGTGGATGGTTAGAGGCTGGATATTTAAGATATTAGTATTAGAGGTTAAGGTATTAACTTCCAACCAAGGTAATGGTTTACCTTACCTTAAGATAATGGGTTTACCTTATTACAAGGTAAGGTATTGGGTTTACCTAGGTAACTAAGGTTAGATATCTAAGTTATTGGTTAGCTAGTAGCTTAGGATAGATATTAGATATCTAAGATTGGTATCTTGGTAGTTAAGGTACTTATACCTAGACTAAGGTATTGGGTTTTCAACTAAGGTATTGGTATTATGATATCAATAGGGCTAAGGTATATGGTATCTTGGGGTAAGATATAGGTTGGTATCTTACTAGTATCTAGTATCTACGTTAGTGTCTTAGGATGTAGATGAGTGGGTATCCTAAGATACAAATCAGTATCTTAGAGGATAAATTAGTAGGCTAAGGTAATGTCTAAGGTATTGACAAGGTAATGGGGATTACCTATAGTCTAAGAGTAAGGTATTGGTAGGATATTGAGATAGATGGTTAGATACTAGTCTAAAGTATTAGTAGGATCTATTAGCCTAACCTAAGGTAATATATTACTAAGGTAAGGGTATTACCTAGTATCTAAGGTATTGAGTTATCTTGGTAGGTAATGGTTAGACTTTGGTTATCTTGGTAGGTAATGGTTAGACTTGGGTTATCTTGGTAGGTAATGGTTAGAAGTGGGTTATCTTGGTAGATAATGGTTAGAAGTGGGTTATCTTGGTAGGTAATGGTTAGAAGTGAGTTATCTTGGTAGATAAAGGTTAGGAATAGGATACTTGACTTAGATTTTATCCTGTTTGACTAAGGTTGACTGTTTTGACTCAAAGTCAACTGCAAGTCAACATTGGACCAAGATTGGACTAGGAGTTGACCAGAGTTGACCAGTTCAACTGTGAGTCAACCATTAGCCTGTTTGCCCTAGATTGGATTAGAAGTTGACCAAAGATGACCAGTTGACCAAAAGTCAACTGTAGGTCAACCCTTGACCTAGTATGATCTAGATTGACTTGGTTTGACCTTGTTTGACTTAGTTTGACTTTGTTAGACCTAGTATGACTTAGTATGACTTAGATTTACTTAGATTGACTTAGCATAACCTAGTTTGATCTAGTTTGACTTTGTTAAACCTATTATGACTTAGTTTGATTTAGTTTGACTTATTGACTTGGTGTGACTTAGTTTGACTGAGTTTGACCTAGATTTGCATAGCATATACTAGAAATCATGTCATACACTGTTAAACCCTAATTAACTCGTGATATCTCATCTTTAGGCCTGTGATATCACTCTGAGCATCTATTCTCACTGACAGCTCAGGACCGCAGACGAGTACATTCACTGATAGTTTTCATTGTCTTGATATCTGCTATATCCGATTCAGTTGCAGTGTCTTACTTGATTTCCGACACGATGGTTCACGGACTAGTATACGTCGGATCCTGTCATGAGATGTTATTCCTGGACTTTCCTGGTATATTGGTACATTGTTCGATTTTGTTTTTTCTTGTACCTGTATAGACACCACTTTGGGAGTGGGCTGGCCCCCTGCTTTTAAATCCCGTGTCATGGTTGGATCCATTATACTACTCGGGGATGGAAAGTTATTAGAGGTTATGTGATCAATACCCTTCCTGTCAGTGTTCTAAAAATTGGCCTAGGCGTCCGTCCACCGCACCGAAAACCCCCTACGCGGTGGGCTAGGCGGCTAGGCGGGCCCTAGGCACCCCTAGGCGGCGGATTTTTTAAATTTTTTGAATTTTTTTATTTTTTTTTATTTTGTTTATTCTTAGTTGTATTTTGGATATTTGTTTGGGTTTTAAGATAGTATTTGGATTTTAGAACATTGAAATTTCAAATTTCAAATTTCAAATTTTCAAATATTTAAAAAAAAATTCTAGGCGGCGCCTAGGCGGGCTAGGCACTAGGCGGACCTCCGCCGCACCGAGTCCGCCTAGCGCTTTTTAGAACATTGCCTCCTGTATTTCTGTTACTACTTGCATCATAGCTTTACCCTCGCCTCACGTAGGGTAAAGTCTGACCTGTTACTACTTGCCTCATAGCTTTCCATTGTGGCCTGCCTGATTCTTGTTTTCTTGTATTTCCTGACTCATAGCCGGTCAAATGGAAGAGCCTGATCATGTGTCCCAAGCCGATCACATAACGCTCTAATATCTCATGGCACCATTTTATGTTTACATTTATACATCATATATCCCTGTTACATTCTACATTCCTGTATTTTATACCATGACATGATATCCAGTTTACATATCCTGTTTATATTTCTTGTCTTGATATTTCATCTTATTTTTCATTATAATTGTCTCTTATAGAATTTGTCAATTCATATGGAACTGCTGTTAGTGTTTGTACTTGCTCATATCCTGACAGGATAACCCCGTTGATGTTTACAGATGATCTAGAGGCCGACTGCTCGACCTTTTATGGCTACGGCATAGATGGCGAGTACGAGTTGGATATTCCCGTGGAGGCGGTGCTCTTAGAGGACGCACCGTCTGCTTAGACTAGTTAGATAGGCCTGCCTGGACTGTGATCCAGCTAGTACTTTAGACTTGTAGTATATATATTATTTGGGATTTTTGTTATGTTTTTAACACTAAACTTGTGTGGGATCTTGCATCTATTCCTGTTATTTTCCTTCTATCATATCTTTCATATTTCGTGCTATCTTCCTTAGATGTCTTGTGATTGAGTTGTGACATTATATACCTCCGTGCGGAGATGACAGATACCTTTATATTGTGTCTAGATGTTGTATGTTATAGACGACCTACACAGCATTCTACCGTCGATTCTGCGGCGTAGGCTGGACGTACCCACATGCTCGTACCCCTACTTAGGGTGCGGGTCGTGACAGATATCGATACGAATTGGCATGTCCTGATCCGATACTCGATACTGAACGATACCGACATTGGGGATCTTTTTTCCGGTCAATTCGACAAAGAAAATTGAACGAAACATACCAATCAACAAGGGTGTAAAAGCATAATAAGGTTGTAAAAGTATGTAAAAGAACTTATCTATCGCATGCAAACCATCAAAAGAAGAAAACTTATCTATCGCAAGTAAGGTTGCAGAAGTATGTAAAAGAAGAGAACTTATCTATCGCATGTAAACCAATCGACAAGGGTGACTACTATTTCATTCAATTTCAAAAATACTAAAAACAACACTAGAAATACTTAAAATTATGCATAAATGTATAAAACATATTTTTTAAATGTTAATAATTATTTGCTTTCCGATACCAAAAATAGGATACCACGATCTGAAACCGCCGACGCTCCTCATACCGTTGATCCCAATACTCATAGGAATGGTCCGATACCGATTCTGATATCGATATTGCGAACCCGACTCTAGCAGTTACGATGTTGATATGGGAATTTCTGTAGTAACTTATTTCATCTCGCACTAGCCTTTTGTAGTCGCTTCTGAACCTCCTCATGAACTTTATGGATTGGGTCCGCTAAATTTTTCGTTGTCATGCTCTTCTCTGACCCATCCAATACTTCCTTCACGTCCTCAACAATTTTTCCCGAAAGTTTGTCCTCCCACGAACTCATTCGGTCTTATGCAGGAATAACAAAATGAATTAACCTCTTGTGACGTGTAAAGGAAGATCGTGCTAACACCAAATAATGACATCTAGTAAACTCGGCAAATATGTCCGAAAACAAGAATGATGTTGTGTTGGATATTGCACATGGTTTATACCCCTCTAGAAAACTTTTCCTAAAGAACATCTTGAAATTCGCCGAGTACTAGTATGTTGGACTCATCTCCTCCACCGTTGACTTTCGGTCTCCATACTTCCTTTCGCTACCAAATCATGCACACCATGGGTCCCTTGAAGTCCTCTTCCGCTTCCTTCATGGAGACCGACAATGATAGAAAAGTCTTCCCCTTTGGTAAAGATTTGTTTGAATACTAATTTACATATATGTAAGTTTGTACCTCGTCCCATCCTTCACCAGCCAATACGTGTTGTCGCGTCCATTCTGCTCCGTGCCAACATCGAACTACGACAATCTCCCTAACAACATGTGGCAAAGATCGAGCCCGTCCATCACGTCATAACATATATCGTCTTTATAGGCACCAATTAAGAAAGGAACTCAGCACTGCTTGGTCACCCTAGCGCTTGGATGTCTTGAAGGTGTGCACATTTGAGCCGAACCGACAAAACCGACAGAACCAAACCGATCGATTTTTAACCGAACCGATGGTCCGGTTGGATTGGTTCGACTGTATTTTCTTAACCGACATATTCGGTTCGGTCAACGATTTGATCGTTAAAAAATCGAACCAAACCGAACCCACTAGTACCCACTACTAACAGGTCTGTTAAGTAGGTCATCAGCTACCAACTTCAAAGTTCTAACCCTAAAATTCTAAATCTCTCTCCATTATTTCTCTTTAATAGTTTCAAGAATATTTTGGTTGGCATATAGACTCTTATTTGCTCTTCTGAGTACCCTCAAGAACATCCTTAGATCCATATCTATTGCAAGTTGGCACATATTTTTCCATTATTTTTTTTCTTCAGATGAACCTGGGATGTATAACACGACCACCAATAATTTTCAAAGTATAATATAGCATTCAAGTAAAATCAAAGTACTTGAATTTATATATACTGCCACTAGGGGGAAGTCTTATATTCAAGTAAAATCAAAGTACTTGAATATAATATAACATTCAAAAAAATTCAAAGTAACTTTGGTTTGCCTACATTTATGTTATTTTTGTTTATTTTTGTCTATATCAAAACCGTCCAGCCGAGTCGAACCGAAACAAGTCGGTCGATTTCAAAACCAAACCGGCTGAAGGTGTGCACATTTTTGTTTATTTTTTTTCTTCACTAAGGCTGTGATTATTTTTAAACCGATTTACTTTGGTTCGACTGCAGTTGTGATCAAATAGGTCGACCACCGACCGATACATACCCCTACTTGAATCCACCTAATAGAATACGGATTCGGGTGTTTCCCCAATACCAACCATGCTTCTTCGACCATCTGACAGCTGACAAATGTTCTCATGACGGTTGATGTCAATCACAAATCCAAACCATCTACCATTGACTGTACATCGGGTTCGAAAAAGCTTATTCCTTTATGAAGAATCTTCATGTCTTAGTGTCAACATGATCTTTCATACTACACCAACGAACGCATCTTCCTTTTTGAATTCGTAAAGGGTCGCAATATATAATGTCGTTGTCCACCTCTTCATAGCCGCTTCGCGCTAAACATAAGCCACGTATTTCCTCGGCAAACAATCAATCTAGCGATGACCCGACTGATTGCACTTGAAACACTTGCCAAGGACAGTTTGACATATGACTTGTTGGATCGGGTAGTCACCTCGATAGGTTTCTTCCTTTATGAAGAATCTCCATGTCTTAGTGTCAACATGATCTTTCATACTACACCAACAAACGCTTCTTCTTTTTCGAATTCGTAAAGGGTCGCAGTTGACATTGTCGTTGTCCGCCTCTTCGTAGCTGCTTCGCGCTTAACATAATCCATATATTTCCTCGGCAAACAAACACTCTAGCGATGAGCCGACTGATTGCACTTGAAACACTAGCCAAGGACAGGTTTGACAAATGACTTGTTGGACCGGGTAGTCACCTCGATAGGTTTCTTTCCCGTAGTTCTCTCTGTCGCCTTCCCCTCTTTCGGTGCTTCTTCCGTTGACTCGGTATCGGTTTCGATCCACCACCTCCGACTTGTCGTTTGATTGTCATCTTTCTTGCAGTAGTCGTTTGGCTTGCAATACTCGATTTTTGGCCTCCATCAGATTTCAGATACGATGAGCCCCAATTCTTTCTCGATTGGTTGGCTTAAGCCCATCCATGACGTGAAATCCATGTTGCCTTTGGTTTCATCGAGATGGTTCTACTCGGTAAGATGCAAAAACTCTGCATTATTCTCGTTGTCGCTCTGTTGTTCATGTGCATACCTCTGGTACTGATGGAAGAGATATTGCTCGTAGTCATCGAGTGGAAAGCGCGCCTTCATCTTCTTTTGTATCTTCCCCCATAAGATGATGCGTCTCTTCCCTTCCCTTTAGGCTTGTTTTGTAGCATGTTCCCCCAAGCTACCGCTTCCGACTTTAATCAGCAAACCACCAACTTTACCTTATTGTTGGCCAAGATCTCCATGTAATCGAAGAACCGATTCACATACGACAATAAATCCATGAATTCTTCGATAACGAGACCTCTATGAAAGATCGAAATGTCGACCTTTAACTTAAAGTTACCTCGTCCGCATAGACCTTCACTTCAAACGCCATATTGATAAACGTAGTCGCCATGGAACTAATCTTCGTCGACGCAAAAATCATTCCTATTGTAGTCTCCATATCAACCGTGTCCGCACGTACCGTGTAGACCATATTATCGTAAGTTAGGCACCATGTCAGCGCCACAATCATCATCATGACCCCGCCTGGCGAAATGATCGAACTCCTCACTCAAACTAGACGTATCTAAACAAGTCTTTCACTTGTCCATCTTCCGGTCGCGAGAGTTGCTCACTCGTGATGTCGTTTTAGGAGCATGAAGCGGTTGTCCCAAAGATTTCCGATTGCCTACCGCCTATTCAACTCGCCGAACGCGTAGGGCCAAATCATACAAAGAGACTTCCATGTGACGTACTGTTGGAAAGAAGCCTTCAACCCCCTTCCCTTCGTTAAGGTGTTGTTGGTCACCATCGTCGCCATTGGTTTCCAATCATGTCTCGCGATCTCTAACACCACCTAACATAGCAGGGAAACGTCGATCGCTGAAAACCAACGACCAAAAATAACGACTAAAATCCCAACTCAACCAACGACCAAAGGTAACGAGAACTAAATTCCAATACTGAAACACAAGAATCAAAAGAGAAAACCCTTTATTGATAGAGAAAATAATACAATTGAACTCGTTCTTCTCCTACTACAAACTCCTTTTTATAATAATTAAGTCGCTTAAGGCCTTAAAAAAGATATTCATAAGAGATATACCTAAATAAAGAAAGGAAAATATGAAAAATCCTTCCAAAAAATCCAAAATATGACCTAAATAGCCCCCTAGCCGACCTGGCCTGGAAATCCAGGCTGGCCTATTGTGGCTCGATTTTGGACTGGCTACTTAAAACCTGATTTGGGCTGACAGGCTTAGGGCCCAATTTGGCGAGTTGTTTGTGGCCCTGTTGGGCTGGGGCCTTTTGTCACATCCACCTCATCTAGATTACCACCACCACTAAATCACTATCTATGAGTTAAAGAAGGCAGATGTTAGTCTGGTTTGCGTGAATTTTCCATCTGGCTTAGGCAAGTTTACGAAAAGGGAAAGCAGCTTAGATAGCCTGGTGGTAAGCTTCATTGTTATACCATAATAGACATATGCCTCTTGGCAATATTTAATGCTTAGTACTCACAGTTACATATTTCATTATTTCTCTATACCTCTTTAACTTTTTTCCCCTACATTTTTATTATTAACATTTCTGTAATAGTTAAAACTTAAAATAGCTTGGCAGCATAGGCAATCTAAAATGTAGTATATGTGGCTGCTCTATCACTTGCCATCTTCATTCTCTATTCAGAATCTTGCTACAGACTACTCCATTAGTAGTACTCTCCTTTACATGTAACTGCAATAGCAACACTAGCACAATGGTGTCATGGGTCCTGGATCTAATTTCTGTTACATGTTTGAAGCTTCTCTCTCCCTCCTCAGCTAAAGCTGCACTAGCAAGTCCACTTGGGGAAAAAAATGGAAATGGTAATCGATGTGTAGTAGGTATGCAAACCAACAGAACCTTTACTAAAACAGGTGAAACATTGAGAAGATGAAACAAAATTCTCTATGTTGCCATAAGCTCTAAGAACAATTCACTCATGGCAGCTCAAAAGCTTCTTAGACTTACAATGCACAAGTATAACCTTACCCTAAGCATTTAGGTGTATGCACATTTTAGCAAGGGAGGACAGTGTACCATAGTGCTCTACTAATTAGCAAAGGGGTCACATGTGCTCAACCTTCAAGTATGAGGGTAATTATATTGAACAACCATATTTAAATGAATAGATACCAATCCCAGAACTGTTTTCACACCCCAGCCCTCTAGGACGTGACATGTGCATGTAGGGACGGCACACTATAGTATGGCCCGAGGGGGGCACAGCCTGAGGATGGCACTAAAACTTTGAAAATTTCTATTCTAACTTTTCAAATTTATGAAATACTTGGTCGTCCCAACCCCTAAACTTTCTGAAAATATGTGCTTATGTTTTTAGGCCACCCAGTCATTCATGGTTGATTCAGTTTACATGGAGCTAAATGTGTACCAGAACTCGCCAAAATGGTTAACAACGATGTAAATACGAGATCCAAACACTCGAATATAAGCATATCAAACTCACATCTTGTATCCAATATGAGACTATTTGCGGTTTCACAATCTCCCCCATTCAAAGACCTGAAATCCTTATCACAACTCGTGTAGCTTGTTGGGTCTCCTAGTAATATTCCATATTTATAATGGTTGAGTTAGTAGTTCATTATCTTTTTATCTATTCAGATCGTAACGTATCGAATTGGGGTGAACATAAATTGGATATGGTGTGTAGTGTTAGTTACTACAGAATGAATGGTCATTTAATAAAGCACTATGTTGAATACGTGAAACATGTCTTTCATGGCTGACACCCTGGCTTTGAATAGGAACGAGACGAAGAGAGGTAGTTGCAGAGGCTCTCGAACTTTCTGTGATTCCTATGGTGAACAAAAAGATGGACCCTACAGCAAATAACATGGGTGTTTTGTATTGTCTCGAACCTCCCCACATGGTAGCAATCCAACTAAAGATTTTGATTCCAGTGGGGACAGCTATGATCATGGTAGCTGCGGTGAAGTAAGCACGCGTATCAACGTCTAAGCCCACAGAAAACATATGATGAGCCCAAACAAGAGATCCCGGAACACCTATACTGATCATGGCATAAACCATTCCAAGATACCCGAAGACCGGTTTTCCCGAAAAGGTCGATACGATATGACTAATAATACCAAATCCAGGCAGAATGAGAATATAAACCTCTAGTCCCCCTTGGAACTTGGGGCTTTGTCAAATATTGTGTGAATATAAGCTTCATGGCTTTATGTGGGCATTAATCGTCAAGTTGTCTTCCTCTCGACAAGTTTTCAAGTCGCCGAAGAACCCCAAGACCCTCGCTCCATTTCCCATTTTCTTTCCCTTCCTCTTTCTACCTTTCTCTCTCATCCTCTCTCTACTTTTCTTCCCATCTATCTTTCTATCTGATTTTAAGAATGAGAGAACATGAGTTGTAGCTATCTACATGCCATATAAATCTTATGACATGTGTACATACATAGACACATGTCAAATACTTTTCATGTTATGCGACTCTTGTCACAATACAGAAATTTGAACTATTCTTCGTACGACACATGGAAGCCTATGTTTTCTCACACAGACAAATAGAACTCTTGCATAATGACACATAGAAGCTTATGTGTTCTCATACATATTTGACACAAGCAATGGAGCACATGCATAATGACAAATAAAAACCATGTGGCATCTATCCAATAATACTTTTATCAAATGACTCATATCATCATGTCATAATCCTTAAAATCCAAGTGCCATGCTTACCCATAGGTTAAATGTCATTATATAATAAATAAATACAAATACAAAAAAGAAATTTGAAACATTTTGTATCTGACTATGTAACCATCTAGGTAGTCAATTCAATTTTCTATTCAGCCTCCAATGTGCTTTGACAGTCATACTCGAACTAATATATCTAATACTTATCTCATCTCGTACCCATCTTGGTACTAATCATAACTGATGTGCATTCACAACTATGTCCTTTTCACTTGATAACGATCAATCATTTGGTATTAAGTAACACCAAATAATGTATCTTATTCTCGTCCAACCCGAATTCGATATTTATCCGTAGTTAGCATCCATGTCCTGTATTAGTTAGCATCCAGATAGATAATAAGATAAGGAACCAGTAATCAACCATTAGAAATATGGAATATTACACTCGCCCTTGTGGAAATACAAATCCACCTAGTAGCTATATTTCATTTCCAACGTCCCCATCCTGCATCCCTATCCTATAGGCCCCGCCAGGAGATAGGTGTCAAGTGAAGCATCACTTGACTATCCGCTTGCCAAAATGGTTAACCCGAGTGTACACATGATACAAACACTTAAATACAAGTATAAAAACTTACGTTTGATGTGGGACTAATTTTGGGATTTCACAACACATCAAAAAACCATCTACATCCTCTAAGTTGATATCATTCTAACCTACGTTGCATGGACACAGATACGAAATGGTAAGGACATGGTGACATGGAACCTATTATGGAGCGTCCTAGCGTGTTTTGGAGCATCCATAGTGTCCAGAATGTGTCTGACACGACATAACCACATTTTTGGAGTTTCCATGTTTTCTAGGTTCTGACTAACCGACAGGCTGTCACGGGCCTAGCATGCACAGGTAATCTTGCATCTCACTTACGAGCAATATGCAAGCCAAAAAACTTATATTACACGTGTACTTGTTCAAGAAGTGCAGAACACAGATATACACTGTTCAAAAGTAGGGCAAAATATTGTTGCATTAATAAAAAGAATTTGGACAAAATATGAATAAAAGAAAAAAAAAAAAGGAGGCTTTGCGAGCAAAGAGAATGGAAACAGCCACCAAATACTCAACGCAACAGTTGAGCAGATCCACTTGATTCTTCATCTCCACCTATAATGAATCACTTACGCTATAATTGCACCATTTTCCTAAAAGCTATCCTATATTCTCTTACTAAATATGTTTACCCTCAATGTTGTTGAATACAATATAAAAGCATCTTTTATTGAAAGCTACAACATGCATGCAAAGTGTTTGAGGTCAATGTTACAATTTTGGTTCGACCTTTCTACAATGTCAGTGTCGTCATTGTTGTGACATGTGAACGACACTCACATTAGTAGCATAAAGCACTCCTACACTTAAATTTGTCAATGCCCTCAAGCCTATCCTTGCGAGCTTGGTCTTCAACGCCACCTAGAGTAACGTGTAGAATTGGGCCTGACCCAATTTTGGACCTTTGAACAACATGTCGAAGGTATGCTCCCGGCATATGCCGACATGCTCGATGCAATAGAATTTTTTGGGTGAAAAGTTGATTGAATGAATTGTGGTTTAGAAACATACCGTCGGCATACCGGTGGTATGCTTTTTCGAGGTGGCCGACCTATTATTTTGGAAGAATTTTTAGTCTATTTTTTGTATTTCTTTATTTAGTTCGTTTAGGAATCTTTCTTGTGATTTAAATTATGTTTCTTTTAAATAGAACTTTATAAAATAGTAGAGACAAGTTCATTGTTATAATTTTGATTAATATTAAGAGTTCCCTCTTGTGGTTCTTGTGTTAGAAAATTAGGGTTTTAGTTTTCGTTATCTTGGATCATTGGTTTTCAAAATCGACGTTTCCATGCAGTGTCAGGTGGTATCAGAGCCAAAACGTATCAAGAGGCATAATGGAAACCAACGACGGCGACGGCAACCAACAACTTATTACCGAAGAGCATGGGTTGAAGGCCTCTTTGCGGCGGTCTGTCGCATGGACGTCTCTTCTCAGGATTTGATAATATGCGTTCAGTGAGTCGAGCAAACGATAGTCAATCAAGATCTATTGAGGCAACCGATACGTGATCCATAAACTGTGTCACGGATGAGCAACATCCGCTTCCTCCCTAGGGAAGGACAAGTATCGGCACAAGATCATTGTCCATTGAAGGCTCGAGTAGATTCGTCTACCTTTAGCGAGCATGAACTCGATGATTCCTTACGCGAGGTCGTGATAACAACCGTGGCGATGAAATGTTGACTAATCGACGAAATTACGGTAGTCGACACAACATTGATAGACGCGGTCGATATGGTGACTATAGGAGGAACAATTTTTGCGACGATGAGAATCAATTCAACGATGGCTATGCTTATCAATGGAGCGGTCATAATGAAGGTATGTACAAGAAGAAGATCGACTTCAAGTTGAAGGTTGACATTCCGATCTTTCATGGAGATCTCGACATCAAGGAGTTCATGGATTAGTTGTCAGAGGTGAATCATTTTTTCATTCATTGAAGGCTCGAATAGATTCGTTTACCTCTAGCGAGGATGAATTCGATGATTCCTCAGGCGGGTTCGTGATGACAATCATCGCGATGGCATGCTACCTAACCGACGGAATTATGGTGGTCGACACAACATTGACAGACGTGGTCGATATGGTGACTATGGGAGGAACGGTTTTTGCGGTGACGAGAATCGATTTGACGATAGCTACGTTTATCAACGTGACAATCATGACGAAGGTCCGTACAAGAAAGGAGAGCTTCAAGTTGAAGGTCGATTTTTCGATCTTTCATGGAGATCTCACATCGAGGAGTTCATGGATTAGTTGTCGGAGATTTGAATCGATTATTTGATTGCATGAAGATATATGTAGACATGAAGATGAAGTTGGTGACCGCTCGATTGAAATTAGGACAACTTGGTAGGATATGCTACAAGACTAGCGTAGACAAGACTTAAAGAGAGATATCACCTCATGAGAGAAGATGCAGAATAAGTTGATAGTGCGCTTACTACTCGACGACTACGAATAGTATCGGAGGTATGCACAAGAACAATGGAGCCTAACGATTATAGTGCTGAATTTTTGCATATTGCCGAGCGAAACCATCTTGACGAGACAAAAGGGAAATATGTATCTCGCCTCATCGATAGGGCTCAAGATGACGAATCGAGATCATTTTCGACCTCAATTTGTCCTTAACCTTACGAAGACCAAGAACCCAACTTTACATGTCGAACGGTTAGCAATCGAGCGGCAAATTGAGATGCAACAGGAGATGGTACAACAATCTAGGACCAAGGCAGTAGTTGAGGCACCCAAATAGGATAGAGCGACAGAGAAGGCGACAAAAAAGAAACCCATAGAGGCGAATACACTACCAGACAACCCTTAAACCAAACTTGTCATTGGCAAGTATTTCAAGTGCAATCCATCGGGTCACCGTTCAAGCGATTGTCCACAGAGGAAGCATGTTGCTTACCTTGATCGTGAAGTGTCCGATGAAGATACGGGTGAAGACGGCATCTGTTGTCCTAGTAATTCTGAAGAGGATGAAGCACCTCTAGGTGTGGTGTGAAATACTATGTTAGCACCAAGAAGGATATTGGAACTGCTGAAATAGAATCAACTTTACATCAACTTAAAAATTTGTTATTTCATGACATTAAAGTTGGACTTCATCGGATTCACTATGAGTACGAGTGGCATCTATGTCGATGAGGAGATTGGTCGATACAAAAGACCGTAGGGGAGGTGTATAGGTTTCATGGATTGACAACATTCTTTCGACAGTTCACCAAGATTTCAACATCTTTATAGCACCTATTACGGAGTATATGAAGGAAAAGTTCAATTGGGGAAATGAGACATCAACAAGTTTTTCGGTGATCAAGGAAAAGCTTTGTATGGTGTCAGTTTTGGTTATTCCCAATTTTGACAAGCTCTTCGAGGTCGAGTGTGACACCAGCGGCATTGACATCGGTGTGGTGTTATTGCAAGAGAAGCGGTATGTGGCATTCTTTAGCGAGAAGCTTCGTCACGCTCGAAAGAGTAGTCCACCTATGACAAAGAGTTATATGTAGTGGTGCAAGCGCTCAAGCCTTGGAGAATTAGTTAATTGCCAAGAAATTTGTGTTATATTTTGACCATGAATCTCTTAAATATTTGAGTAGCTAGAAGCACATCAGCAGTAACGTACATACGAGGTGGTACAATTTCCTACAAATATTTTCGCACAAGCTTGTGCATAAATTTGGAGCTTTCAATCGGAGGGCAGGCACGCTTAGTATGAGGGCCTTATTGTTGGTACGCTCAGACCAGAGATGGTCGGGTTGGATTATATAAGAGGCTTCATACGGAAGATTCAGACTTCGCGAAGATATGGAAGAAGCTTCGTCAAAAGCAAGTAGTCATCGACTTCCACATACATGACGAGTTTTTAAAGAAAGGGGATCCATTTTGCGTCCCTCATACATCTTTGAGGGTAAAGTTGATTTGAGGGATCTAAGGTGATAATTTGGCATCACACTTGGGACATGACAAGACTATAGTAGGCGTTTTAGCACGTTATCGTTGATCACAGTTAAGAAGAAATGTGGGAAAGATTGCGCAAAGGTATTTTGTGTGCCAAACCGCTAAAAGGAAGACAAAATACAGATTTATACAATCGAATATCGGTTTCGAAAAATATTTAGGACTTATCCATGGATTTTGTATTGGGGTTACCCAGGACTCTATGGGCTCTGACTTTGTGAGAGTGGTCGACCGGTTCTCAAAGATAGCTAACTTTATTCCTTGGAAGAAAACGGCAAATGCGGCGACACATGTAGCAAAGTTGTTCTTTCCAAAAGTAATGCGTATTCATAGAGTGCCAAAGAGTATAACTACGTCCGACCAGGATACTAAGTTCTTGAGCACGTTTGGGCGCAGTCTTGGAGCATGTTTGGTTCAACATTAGAGTTTAGTAGTATTGCTCATTGACAGAGAACGGTCATACCGAAGTGGTCAATATACGTTAGGAAAAATGATGGAAAAATGATCAGGAGCATGTTGAGAGAAGCCGAAATAGTTGGACTTTGCTTTAGCGCAAGCAGAATTCGCATATAATAACACAGTTCATTCATTGATAGGAAAGTCTCCATTTGATAGTTGTTTATTTCAAATCACCTAAGAATGTTCTTGATTTACATGTGTTACCAAAGGGAAAGAAAAAGAGTACAATAGCAAAGAATTTGGCGAATCAAATCCCAGAAGTTCGTGAAGAGGTTCGGGACAACTATAGAAGGCTACTGCAAGATACAAATCAATGGCAAACAAGCACTAGAAGCGCAAGGTGTTCAGTGTTGGTGATGACGTCTTGGTATAACTTCGAAAGGAGAGCCGGATAAGCAATATAGCAAGCTCCAATCGAGAAATTTTGGACATTTCAAAGTGTGGCAGAAGATTAATGACAATACCTAAGCCATAGACTAATCAGGAATTTCATCAACATCCAACGTGACGGACCTATACAATCATCATACAGACTACGAGGTACTTTATCCAGTGCATGGACACTGAAGAACTCGGACCGTGTTCTCTACAAGAGAAGGGTTCTCTCGCAAACGTTAAAATTTGGGCCAACACAATTTGGGGCCTCTGAATGGCATGTCGCTAGTATTGAGACGGCATACGACCGGCATGCTTGTGATGGATTTTCGATGAAAAGATGCTAGAATGAATTGCGGTTTTAAGCATAAAAATAGCATACTGCCAGTGAGCTGGTTCAAGGAGGATGACCACTTTTGAGCCGTATTTTAGACAAAGTCTTAGTATATTTTTAGTATTTCTTTTTCCAAGTTTGTTTAGGAGTCTTTCTTAGGACTTAAGTTGTGTTTTCTTATAAATAGAACCTTCTAAAATAGTAGAGACAAGTTCATTCTAGTTTGATTAATATTGGGAGTTACTCTAGTGTCACGCATAAGTCCGGCAGAACTGGTCGTCCTCGCATGGAGAGTGATGTCGTGTGAGCCTAAGTTGCGCTCGCACAAGGCGAATACCGAAATGGCCGATTTAAAAGCTAAATGATGGGGTCATCGCACAGAAGTCCCCAAGAGGAAAAGATGAAGCAACACAAATATGTACAAAATGAACAATTTTTTATTGATATTATAGCGGAATTTACAAACGGCTCGAGACCAAGATTACAATCGACTCAAGCTCACTCTCTCTCTCCCTCTTTCACTCTCTTCACTCTCTCTCTGAATACAATCACTCATGTCCTGATGCTTACAACTTGAGAACAATTACAACAGATGATGTACATACATTTTGTCTCTTATACAAGTGAAGTCTTTAACGTAGTTCCACGCCTCAAAATGCCAAGAAAACTTCATGCCCCGGCCCGTCCAAGCGAGCTCCGCACCGAGTGAGTTACTACATGTATCATGCATACAAACTCAATACATAGAAATGCACTGGTGGGGAGGCCTCCCGTCCACTCATACAAGACCAACACGTTATTTTAGTGAGTGTGCACTATAGTTTTAGTGGTCTTTCTGATCTTGTCTTATGATCAGTTTCATGGCATAATTTGTCCCGACTATCATAATCGTGCTATGCACAGAGTAAAACTTACTCATACTTACCGTCCGACCTTCCTTGTTTCAATACAACAATACATTTATATCATAAAGATCTAGTGCCATACTACCGAACCCAAAATATCGCTTATTGCATCATAATGCGTGTCTGCAGAAGCCAAATCTTAGGCCTAATAGTTGCATTACGTGTCGAAAATCTATTTCCTGACTCAACTAACGACATGCACGCGGATTGCCGCTAGCACGCCGACTCAATCTATATGAAGGTTATTGGCGACACGCTATCTTGGACTTAGCTAGGGTTAGACGATGATCTTTTCAGTAGCAAGGTAGCTAGCCCCACTGATAGTTTTTGAATCACCCGGTGCTTTAACCAGCTCAGTTATCCCTCTTCCTCCTAGGCCGACACGATCTCAGTGCCCCAGCGATTCATTCGAGAAAGTAAAATCTTGTGCACAAGTTGTCTATGACCATGCACCTACGAGAACATTTAGACTCAACGTAAATGCATGGCCTAACTAACATCATCATCTACAATATTGCTACTCAACATAAATCCGCTCTTAACTCATACTTTACTATCAATCTGCTACGAGCCATCGTCCGAACTAAACTTCCCTAACAGGGATAAAGCCTTGGCGACCAAAGGATCCCAACATCCTTCCATGTTCTTACCTCTGAATTTAGAAACAACTATTTGATAGCCTTCCAGCCCTACTCAATAAACCATATTATACGAAGAGCGATACTCTATATGACAAACATTGAAACCGAAGAAACGTGTATACTAGGACAGTAAATCGATAGTCTATGGGGCATATAAGAAAAGTCTACTTTACGCAAGACGTGAAATCGATAGGACGAGTGCCAATTTGAAAACACGGTGATATACTATCTAGTAGCAAGTTAAACATTTACATGTTCTATACAAATCGACTACAAGATGGGACTATTCCATTAGCTATGTAGGTTCAACTTTTATTAGCATGCAACAAGTTTTTTCAAATCAAACAAGCACGTGGAATCATTTTATTAAGTGTGAAGGCAAGGCAAAGACAAGTTCATCGAAGTCATCCACCTGAACAAAGACTTGCCCAACCAAACGGGACTTCGAGCAAGTCGCTGCATAGCCAAGATCAAACGTCGTTGCGTCCTTTGATCCATCATGTTGAACTGAGCGGAGGGGGATTCTCATGTTAGAGATTTGAAGTTTTAGTCCGCATTATCTTAGGCCGATGCATGGCATCCTTTGATTCATCATGTTGAACTGAGCAGAGCGAGACACTACATCTAGTGATTCCCATGTTAGAGATTTGAAGTTTTAGTTAGATTTATCTTAGGCCGATGCGTGTTGTGTCTCAAGGCTTGCTTCTGATGGATTAGACCATCTATGTACCAACCAATACCATTCAAGAAACTAATAAGATTTGACTAAATATCCTGGCTATTATAGAAATACTTGTAGTCACAACTTATTCTGAAAAACAAGATCTGCACTGACAACTGATATAAACATATATGCAGTGAGGCTGAAATGTTTTATGACAACCATCATTTGTGAATGAACAATTTAGTCCAAATTCACCACCTTTGTGTAAACACTATTCTAAAAATCAGTCTAGGCAGCTGCCTAGGCGCTAGGCGGCAGGTGCCCGCCTAGGCCCTATGACGACACATGTTTTGGGGTTTTATGGACATTTTTGGGTTTATTTTTTATTTTTTTAGTAACCGTCTAGAACTAGACGGGTTCTAGACGGCCGCCTAGACGAGCTAGAAGCTAGGCATCCAGTGCCCGCCCGACTAGCACCTTTTACAACCTTGGACACAAATCAAGATGCCCAAGGATTTGATCAGGTATGAAAATTTATGCAACACTCCTAAAGAATATGTTCAACTATAAACGGTTATTTCAAATGAAAGCTTCTTGCTTATTAGTAGCCGGTATTCAAAGACATTAACATACAAAGATCTAATGACCTTCAAGTTCAACTAGGAAGAGAAGTCAATGTTAGTGGTAAAATAACGCCGCACTTCATTCCAAAATAAATATCAGCCTTGATGTCCAAGATCATCAAACTAAGGACACAGTAATAGTTCAATTCAAGCTTTTTATACCTCTCTCTGTCTCTCTCTCTCTCTTGAGGAAAGAAATCAAGCAGGTGCAACTGCGACATCCTCCTCCCCTCCGGTGGAATCCAGTCCGACCATCTTCAGCAACTCCAACCACCCCCCAGCGAAATCATCCCCGAACTTGTGCCTCAGCCCGGTAACCACCCTTTTTGCCGCCCTCCCCTTCTTCTTCTTCACCAGCCCCTGCACCAGCATCCGCACCGTCCCGAGATCCGGAACCCTCTTCCTCTTCATGCTGTCCTCCATAACCTCGATCGCACGGTCCAACTTCCCCTTCTTGCACAACACTGTTATGTAGCTCCTGAACGTCGCGTAGCTCGGTTCGCAGCCTTTCTCCTCCATTTCATCATACACCTTCTTCGCGAGATCCATCTTCCCGTTCCTACAGTAACATTCGATCAGGTAGTTGAACGTGATGGTGTCGGGCTTGAGCCCCTTCTCCTCCATCTCGGCGATCAAGCTCAAGACTTCGTCGGGCTTCCCAGTGAGCGCCTTGTGCATGATCCTGACGTTGTAGGCCGGGGCGTCGGGCGAGAGACCCTTCTGGAGCATCTCGTTCCATATGTCCCCGGCCTTGGCGGGCTTGTCCTCCTTGTAGAAGGAGTCCATGATGGTGGTGTAGGTGATGACGTTGGGCTGGATGTTCTTGGTCTCCATGTCCTTGAGGATTTGTAGGGACTGGTGGCCCTTCCGTGAGCGGCAGAGGGACTTGATGAGGATGGAGTAGGAGAAGCCGTCAGGGGCGATGGAGTGGGCGGCGGTGAGCTGGGAGAAGAGGTCGGGGACTCGGAGGAAGAGCTTGGGGTGGTGGTTGCAGGAGGAGAGGAGGGAGTTGAGGGAGGAGGGGGAGGGGGAGGAGGAGAGGGAGGCGAGGGCTTGTTCGAGCATGCCGGCGGAGACGTAGTTGGTGATGGCGGACTCCACGGGGAGGGAGCTAGAGCGGATGGCCGACTCGATGGCGGAGAAGTCTCCGGCGCGGGCCAGGCGGCGGATGGCCGGGTCGAAGGCGTGGCCGGCGGTGTCGGTGGCAGCGGCGGTGGAGAGGTAGCGGATGAAGAGGCGGGAGGAGGAGGAGAGGAAGGCCATTTTGTTGGGGAGTGTGAATGAGAATGAGGAGGCTGGGTTTAGGGTTCTAAGCTGTATTTTTATTTGGGACTATGGGCTTCTTTTTCTAAGCCCAAAACCTATGCATTTTTTTCCTCATAGATTAAAAAGGTTAGTTATAAAGGCACTTCAGTTTTTTATCATGACTAGTCCGGATTGGGGCTAGTCCAGATTATTTTTGTGTTTTACTCAGAACAGCCCATTTTTTTAATCTAGGGCTGTCCCAAAGTGAAATCCCCCCAAACCCAAATTTTCCCTCTCATTTGCAAAAATTTTTCTCTCTCTTCCTAAACCCTAACTCCTCTCTTCTTCTTCTTCTTCTTCCTCTTCTCCTCCACCATTTCTCCATCCCCAAGCAAGAAGTTAATTTGAAATTTCCTAGAAATTTCTTCCACCCTATAAATTTTCTCTTCTTCTTCCTCTTCTCTTCCAAATTTCCTTCTCAAGAAGATCGATGGCACCTAAATTATTTCTCTATTTGTTTCCAAAATCCTAGAAATTAAATTAAAAAATTCAAACATCCATTACATTGTTTATTTCAATTGTCTGTAGCCCATTTGAATTAAACTACATTCGGAGTGGAAAATTATCCATTTAAATTAAACACAAGTATGCACGAACGAAAAAACTCTGCGTCGACCAGGACTGTCCAATTTTCTGGCAGTCCTACAAACTGAATGGACTGCCAGAAAACTGGGCAGTCCTAAGTCACAACATGTGAAACAAAGGACTGCCCAATTTTCTGGCAGTCCTACAAATTGAATGGACTGCCAGAAAACTGGGCAGTCCTAAGTCACAACATGTGAAACAAATGACTGTCCATTTTTCTGGCAGTCCTTACTGTATTCAGGACTGCCAGAAAACTAGACAGTCCTACATATTGTAAGGACTGCCAGAAAAATGGACAGTCCTTTGTTTTACATGTTGTGACTTAGGACTGCCCAATTTTCTGGCAGTCCATTCAGTTTGTAGGACTGCCAGAAAATTGGGCAGTCCTTGTTTGCACTAGTTGAACAGCAATATTGGAGTTTCCTCCCATATTAGGGTTCGTATATTATGAGGAGCCTTTGGGTGCCATCGAAATTGGAAATGAGAAAAAAAATTGGGGATAACAATATTAGGATTTCCACCAATATTATGGTTTAACATTTTTGTTGTTATTGTTGTTGTTCTTCCTTTTTTTTTCTTCTTCTTCTTCTTTGTTGGATGGGTTGAGGAAGAAGAGGGAAAAAATAGAAAGAAAAAAAGTGATTTTTATACCAAAGAGTGGGATAGCCCTAATCAATTTTTTCAATGGCAAACTTGTAAATAATACAAAGTTTAAAATGGGATAGCCCTGATAAAAAAGTGAAGTGCCTTTATAACTAACCATTAAAAAAAAGGTGCGGCTATCCGCACCCCATCAAGTGCTAAGTACATTTCAATATTTAAAAAAAAAAATAAAAATTTCTATTCTACCCTCCCCTTAAAAAAAAAATTAAATTCATATTCTACCCTTGTCACGCCCCAGTACCGAAATACGGAGACGGACTAGGCCAGCTACTCCATATGAGGTACGTAACGTCATACGGCGATCGTGGCTGTCGAGAGACTAGGGGGTACATGCTACAATCAAGTCTCCTATGGTCCCACAGAGTTCTATGTCTCAATCAATCAAATCACATCAGCAATCAAATGAATATTAAAGATAAAGCAGTAAGGCGTCCCCGACGCTTCATCAAAATGGTCATGAGAGACTAGCTTTATAATTTAGCTATCTCAGAGAGTCAGGAGTACAAAATTATACACAGCTGCAGTCTGTTTAATTACAATTATGTACTAACACCAAAATATCGAGTAATCCGGCTAACAGGTGCCGGTGGCTAAACGCCGCAAAAGTATAAGCAGGAGTGGTGGAGAAGAAACCCACTCCAGTCCCCGAACTGCCATGCTCCTAGTATGCACCATGGATGTCATGGAGGAAGATAGTGTCCTCTGGCTCTACTACGAGATCTGGCCAAACAAAACCAGCGGGGTCAGTCCCGAATAGCAAGTACCGCCAAAGGGGCACAAGAGTTAAGATTAAAAATCCAGTTAAATAGAATGATTGATAATAGTAATACTTATGCTACCATTATAGGGTAACGCCACATCCTCGAACCCATATGGCACCCTTACAACCAAACAAGGACAAAAGGTGCCACATGGAGTCGGGACGCATCGTACTATATAACTTTCACATAAGTTAAAGGATATAAACAATAAGATCTCCTGATCGTGACTTCGGTCGATAGCCTATCGCAGCACAATAACCAACCCAACAATCAAACAAGAACATAGGTTGGATCATGTACCATGATAGACCATGTTCCTCAGTCATTCACAGAGGTAGCACATCACAACCAGAAATAGTCTTCCGTTCATAACTTCGGTCCACAGCCTATCATAGTACGATAACCAACCCAACAATCAAACAAGAACATGGGTTGGATCACGTACCATGACAGTCCGCTTCTCTCAGTTATTCACGGAAGGCAATAGGATACAAGTAAGTCGTTTTCACGGCCAATCAAGTCTACGAGTTTCTAGTGGGACGAGGTTATCCTCGCATTATGTTAATAGGAATCCTCAGATCGTATCTTTCCAGCAAGGCTAGCCAACCCAGGGGTTCGCGTAGACAGGTGTTATTGAGCACAGGTCCCTCGTAAGGCCACCTTGCCAAAAACATGTAATATATAGCAGAAATTAATCGGATACAGTCATCCACTCGTTGCGGATGACACAGTATCCGTGGAGACCAGCCGGCGCGTCAAGACAATATCTCATGGCGGCTGGTGTAACACGATATCGGGATTTGACCCTCCCCATGCATCTAGTATGTTTAGTTGCCTAATTTAACCCTAGGTGAAATCTTGGACTTTCATGCTGTGGCCTGCATGATTATCCTCCTAAAGTCGTACTTTAGTACGAGTACCCCAAAGAGGATCTATGTCAATCAGTATGTCAACATGTTCTACCCTCCCTAGTGTAATGCATCATTGTAAATACGCCACGTGGAGTTACGAGTCATTTGCCGAGCATGAACAAGAACTGGGACATTCAGGTACATGTATCAGGTAGGAACACTTTGTTCACCGGGGTCACATTAGTGCTCATATCATGCTCGGGACAAAAGGCGTAAGGATATAAAATGGACATATAATGTATATATATAATAATAATAATAATAAGGTAACCAGATAGGGCACAAAAGTCCATGCGGCTCAAGGGGAGTGAGTCCATACGGCTGGGTCAATGCAGGTTCATGCGGCTGGGACTGCACGCTCATGCGGCTCAGGGAGCCCAAGGCGCATGCGGCTGGAAAGGCGGGTTCATGCGGACGAAGGCGTGTCAGCTTATGCGGCTGCGAAGGGAGCAATCGCCAGGCGGCCGAGGTTCAACATCATATGCGGCTATTATCAGACGAAGTCTTATGCGGCTGAGCATGGGCGATACATATGCGGCTGGATGATGGATGGGCTTTATGCGGCCCAAAACAGTAGCGCATATGCGACTGGGTGCAAAGAACTCATGCGGCTGAAAGCTAGCCGCATGAAGTCCATGCGACTCAAGATAACAGGGGCTCATGCGGCTGAGTCTGAAACAAGGCTATGCGGCTCAATTACTTGTCGCATGAAGATTCATGCGGTCAAGTACTCAAGCAAGTCTTATGCGGCTAGGAAGGACTTTCCATGCGGCTGAGCTCGAACGAGTCTCATGCGGCTGGAAAGGCCATGCGGCCAGAGACTTGTCGCATGAGGATTCATGCAGTCAAGTACTGCTCTTCTTCTCCACTTGTCCGAGAAGAGGAGCCAAGCAACCATGGCTTCCAAACTACACAAAATCTTCATCCGGAGCCCAAATCGGAACTCCCTTAGGTCAAAATGGGGTAGAACGAGATCCTCTACAACATGGAACCATCAAAACTAGGAAATAACAAGATTAAGTAGATCAAAACCCAAGAAATCCGAAAATAAAGTAAACCTAGATCTACAAAAATCAAAGCTTCAAAATGGAAACTTCCAAGTTCTAAACTAGTATAGGTTGAGGAGAAAAACATGTTTTGGCAAATAGTTTTGTAAGAAATCATTGACAAAATTATGGATCCATCTCTTGAGCAAGTTGGTACTTGCCTTGGTTGATGGAGGAAATATTTGGTTGGTGGAGGAAATAAATGAGAGGAAGTAAATGAGAGGAGAGAGAATGAGATAAGTTATATATATAGATCTTGGACCCATGGGTTCATGATGAACCATTGGTGAACCAAGAATATGTTACCCAAATGAGCCAAAACTGTAGGCCCAAATGCAGAAAATAAATTAGGAAATAATATTTTGTCGAATATTTTGGGAAATGCATGAAGAAAGACAGCATAATAAATATAGTATAAATACAAGGTAAATACAATTTGTCGCTATACGTATTAAAATACGTATTCCAGGATCAGGGAGTGACATCTCTACCCTTCTTAGAAAAATTCCGTCCTCGGAATTCCAGCCAAGACAGGATAGTAAAATCAGGGCAAGCAGGGCATAATCATATATAAGTTAACTATCATCGCAGTTATTATTATACATCACAAAGTGCAAAACAAGCAGGTGCAGATAAGCATGGAATCGAGTCAATAAGGTGCAAAAATATACCTTATTAGTCAAACAAATACGGATACCGAGATCTGATCTCGTCCTCGCGCTCCCAGGTTGACTCTCCCGGAGAGTGATGGTTCCAAGAAACACGGACAAGGCTTATCGTCCGATTCTTGAGTACCTTCTCTCGCCGGTCTAAAATAGACATGGGTTGTTCCTCGTAAGTTAGGTCGGTACCAACGACTAACTCAGAATGATCGAGGACATGACTCGGATCCGGGACATACCCACGTAATTGGGATACATGAAACACATCATGTATGCCAGTTAACGAAGGCGGAAGGGCAAGTCGATAAGCCACATCGCCTACCCGAGCGAGAATCTTAAAAGGACCAACGTATCTTGGACTAAGCTTTCCTCGGGTTCCAAATCTGATGATACCTCGAGGAGGCGAAATTCGCAGAAACACTTGGTCGCCAACTCTGAACTTTAGAGGCCTACGATGCTGATCTGCCCAATGACGATGTCGGTCCTGCGCAACTCGAAGGCGTTCTCTGACCAACTTAACTATCTCCACAGTCTGCGTGATCATCTCTGGTCCTAACAACTTCCGTTCTCCGACGTCGTCCCATGCCAAAGGGGACCTGCACTTCCTTCTGTACAATGCTTCGAACGGGGCCATCTGAATGCTAGCCTGATAGCTGTTGTTATAGGAGAACTCCACTAGATGAAGGTGATCCTCCCAAGATCCGCCAAAATCCAAGGTACACGTCCGTAGCATATCTTCTAACGTCTGAATGGTTCTTTCTGATTGTCCGTCAGTTTGGGGATGATAAGCAGTACTGAATCTTAACTTGGTTCCCAAACTTTGGTGTAAGCTCCGCCAAAAATGGAAAGTAAACCGCGTATCCCGATCTGATACTATACTAACTGGAACACCGTGCTGCCTTACTATCTGCTTCATGTACATTTCTGCTAACTGCTCAGTAGTCTGTCCAACTCGGAAGGGAAAGAAATGAGCGACCTTCGTGAGTCGATCTACTATTACCCAGACTGCATTCTTGCCAGCCGGGGATCTAGGTAAACTGGTCACAAAATCCATCGTGATGTGCTCCCATTTCCATTCTGGGATAGGAAGCGGCTGTAGTAACCCTGCTGGTCTCTGCTGCTCGGCTTTCACCTGCTGACATACCAGACACTTGGATACAAATCTTGCTATCTCTCTTTTCATGCCATTCCACCAAAAGTACTGCCTGATATCTCGATACATCTTCGTTCCTCCTGGATGAATGGAGTAAATAGAACTATGAGCTTCGGACATAACTTCTTGCCGAAGGTCTCTACTCGGTACACAGAGTCTGTTTCCAAACCTGAGCGTACCATCTTCATGAATCACTAACTCCTTCCTACGGCCTGATTCACACTCCGACCGCAACTTCTGAATCTGTGGATCTCCTGCTTGTGCTGCCCTTATCCTCTCTACTAAGGTTGACTGAATCTGCATACTGGTCATTCTTCCTATATCCCTTGGCAAAACTACTTCGATTCCCATACTCTGAAGGTCTTCTAAAATATGCTTCTGCGAGGTCAGGATAAAGGCACTGTCTCTCCTACTCAGTGCATCTGCAACTATATTCGCCTTGCCTGGATGATACTGGAGATCTAAGTCAAAATCCTTCAGTAGTTCTAACCATCTTCTTTGTCTCATGTTCAAATCTCGCTGCGTGAATACGTATTTCAAACTCTTATGATCAGTATAGATCTCTACCCGATCCCCGTACAAATAATGCCTCCACAACTTGAGTGAAAACACCACAGCTGCTAACTCCAAATCGTGAGTCGGGTAATTCTTCTCATGGTCTCGAAGCTGCCGAGATGCATATGCTATCACCTTTCCGTGCTGCATCAATACACATCCAAGACCCTTCCCAGATGCGTCACAATATACTGTAAAGCCTTCCGCTCCTACTGGAAGCGTCAAGATCGGGGCTGGGATCAATCTCTTCTTCAATTCTTCAAATGATGCCTGACAGCTAGCTGACCAAACAAACTCTACGTCCTTGTGCGTCAAACGCGTTAAGGGCGCAGAGATCTTGGCAAAGTCCGCCATGAACCTTCTGTAGTAACCAGCTAATCCTAAGAAACTTTGCACTTCTGCAACCGTTCTCGGGACTGGCCAATGCTCTACGGCCTCAATCTTCTTCGGATCTACTGACACTCCTGCCCCAGAAATTACATGCCCCAGGAACGAAATGTGATCTAACCATAATTCACACTTGTCGAGCTTCGCATAAAGTTGATGCTCCCTCAATGTCTGTAAGACAGTCCTAAGATGTTTCTCATGCTCCTCTTCACTGCTGGAATAGACAAGAATGTCGTCTATGAACACTACCACAAATTTATCCAAATAAGGCAGAAAGATGCGGTTCATTAAATCCATGAATACGGCGGGGGCGTTGGTTAGTCCAAAGGGCATTACTAAAAACTCATAATGCCCATATCTAGATCTGAATGCTGTCTTCGGTATGTCTTGCTCCCGGACTCTTACTTGATAGTATCCTGACCGAAGATCGATCTTGGAAAAGACGCTGGCCTTGCTCAACTGGTCAAACAGGTCATCAATCCTTGGTAGTGGATACTTATTCTTCACTGTTACTGCATTCAGCTTGCGGTAGTCGATACACATCCTCGTCGACCCATCCTTCTTGGGAACTAGAATCACTGGCGTGGCCCAGGGCAATTTACTGTCTCGGATGAATCCCTTAGACTTCAACTCTTCTTCATGTTGATACAACTTATCCTGTTCTGACGGCGACATTCTGTAAACTCTGTCTGCAATAGGCCTCGTTCCAGGGTTCAACTCAATGCTAAATTCTACCTCTCTGACTGGGGGTATCCCTGGGAGCTCATCAGGGAAGACGTCGAAAAAATCTTCGACCACTCTCGGAATCTGTCCTGGCTCTGACACTGCTGCTGAGATGACGCCTCCGGCCTGATTCTTCAAGGTTCGAGTAAAGATGAACTGCTCCATCCCAGGAACGCTGAATATGACCCTTCCTCCTCTACAATCAATTGTCGCATGACTGTCTCTCAACCAGTCCATGCCAAGAACGACATCAAAATTCCCCATAGGGAATTCAATCAATGATGCGGGCAGTAAATGCCCACACACCTCCACCGGACATGAAAAGCGTACTCTGCTAACTTCTACGAGCCCATTGCCGGTGAGTATATCCATCCTCTCCGGCAATGCCTCAAACTCTAATCCAATCCGTGTAGCATATTGTGCAGAGATGAATGAATGAGTAGCGCCTGAATCAAATAATGCTACAGTGGGAAATGAGGTGACGAGAATTTTACCTGCCACCACGTCACTAGATGCTAGAGCCTCTCCCAAGGTCAATGTGAGAGCCTGGCCCCGCGGAGCCCCTTGTTGCGGCCTTCCTCGACCATGCTGTTGCTGCCTCTGAGGGCCTTCGGCTTCCTGTGCCTGGCGGAACATCTGAGCCTGCGTTGGTAGACGCTGGGCTAGGGGCCTTACTGCTAATACTGGTCCTCCACTCGGGGTTGCCACCGGAGCTGGCAATGCTGGAAACTGCTGAGCTGGCCCTCCTGGCCTCTGCATCATAGGACAAGTGGAAACACGGTGGTCTGAACTACCACACCTCAAGCATAAGCCATTCGCTGACCGGCACACCTCCCTCGTGTGCCCTGCCTTCCCACAGAATGTATAGCCATGGGGTGCTCCCTGACGCTGTTGCTGGTTTCTCGGCTGCTGATGCCGAATTGGCGCTGTATTAATTGACACGGCCGTCCTCCGCGGCGCTCCTGCATCATGGATACGTACACCGGGTGCTGGTGTCGATGTTCGCTGTATTGCTCCTCCTCCAACCTGGGAATGAGATCTCTTCTGACCTCCTGCCCTCGATGCCAACCTCTGCTGGGTAAGCTCATGCCTCCGGGCTGCCGTCAAGACAGCGTCAAACGTCTGGTAGTCGTGTCCTTCCACAAGATGTAATAGTTCCAAATGAAGTCCCTGCTGGAACCTCATAGCTTTCTCTGGCTCCGTTGCCACCATTGCTGGTGCGAAATGACACAATTTACAGAACTCTGCTGCATACCCATCTACGGTCTTGCCTGCTTGCTTGAGACTGATAAACTTCTGCTGGAGCTCATATCGAGCTACTACGCCAAAATACTTGGCCTTGAATCTGTCACTGAAGGTGGACCAACGAACAGGGCGTCTTGTACCAACTTCTTCTGATGCCCACCAGTCGCGGGCAAGATCCTGAAGTACCAGTTTGACCTGATCAACCTTCTCATCATCTGGAACCTTGGCTGCCACAAGAATGGCTTCGATGTCTTGAATCCATGTATCCGCAGTGATGGCATCCTCTGTGCCATCAAAATACCTCGGGTTCAAGCGACAAAACCTTCCTGATGCTCCCGAGTCAGCCCCGACACTCCTCTCAAGAGCTAACTGAATCCCTTGGTTCAGCAACACGTTCTGCTCCTACTGCCGAGTCTGTTGCTGTTGGTTAGTGACAAGAAACCCCCGGATGATCTCCAGGAGTGCTACGGCGTCTGGTACTGCCGTCGCTGCTGGTGCTGCAGGAGTTTCAATAACCTGCGGCTGCACTGCCTCTGGTTCCATTTCTGCTCGTGCCTGAACTGGAGAAGGTTCTCTCCCCTGTTGCTGCCCAGTCGAGCCATGCTCTTGCTGTTCTTCCTCATGGGCCTCATCCGCTACTGAGAATGAAGCACCCCTATAGAGAGGAATATAAGATTATCAAGTCCGGACGAGAAAGATTTCGAGGATGCAAGTCAGGTTAGAGATCAAGGCAAGGACAGAGAATTCGAAACGGAATTTCAAGGGGAACAAGTTTTGATTGAGACTCCTAATAATTTGCAATACCCCACAAGTCTGAAAAAGAGACCTGCATGGGCCACTACGAAAACCTTGTCACGCCCCAGTACCGAAATACGGAGACGGACTAGGCCAGCTACTCCATATGAGGTACGTAACGTCATACGGCGATCGTGGCTGTCGAGAGACTAGGAGGTACATGCTACAATCAAGTCTCCTATGGTCCCACAGAGTTCTATGTCTCAATCAATCAAATCACATCAGCAATCAAATGAACATTAAAGATAAAGCAGTAAGGCGTCCCCGACGCTTCATCAAAATGGTCATGAGAGACTAGCTTTATAATTTAGCTATCTCAGAGAGTCAGGAGTACAAAATTATACACAGTTGCAGTCTGTTTAATTACAATTATGTACTGACACCAAAATATCGAGTAATCCGGCTAACAGGTGCCGGTGGCTAAACGCCGCAAAAGTATAAGCAGGAGTGGTGGAGAAGAAACCCACTCGAGTCCCCGAACTGCCATACTCCTAGTATGCACCATGGATGTCAGGGAGGAAGATAGTGTCCTCTGGCTCTGCTACGAGATCTGGCCAAACAAAACCAGCGGGGTCAGCCCCGAATAGCAAGTACCGCCAAAGGGGCACAAGAGTTAAGATTAAAAACCCAGTTAAATAGAATGATTGATAATAGTAATACTTATGCTACCATTATAGGGTAACGCCACATCCTCGAACCCATATGGCACCCTTACAACCAAACAAGGACAAAATGTGCCACATGGAGTCGGGATGCGTCGTACTCTATAACTTTCACATAAGTTAAAGGGTATAAACAATAAGATCTCCTGATCGTGACTTCGGTCGATAGCCTATCACAGCACAATAGCCAACCCAACAATCAAACAAGAACATGGGTTGGATCATGTACCATGATAGACCATGTTCCTCAGTCATTCACAGAGGTAGCACATCACAACCAGAAATAGTCTTCCATTCATAACTTCGGTCCACAGCCTATCATAGTACGATAACCAACCCAACAATCAAACAAGAACATGGGTTGGATCACGTACCATGACAGTCCGCTTCCCTCAGTTATTCACGGAAGGCAATAGGATACAAGCAAGTCGTTTTCACGGCCAATCAAGTCTACGAGTTTCTAGTGGGACGAGTTTATCCTCGCATTATGTTAATAGGAATCCTCAGATCGTATCTTTCCAGCAAGGCTAGCCAACCCAGGGGTTCGCGTAGACAGGTGTTATTGAGCACAGGTCCCTCGTAAGGCCATCTTGCCAAAAACATGTAATATATAGCAGGAATTAATCGGATACAGTCATCCACTCGTTGCGGATGACACAGTATCCGTGGAGACCAGCCGGCGCGTCAAGGCAATATCTCAAGGCGGCTGGTGTAACACGATATCGGGATTTGACCCTCCCCATACATCTAGTATGTTTAGTTGCCTAATTTAACCCTAGGTGAAATCTTGGACTTTCATGCTGTGGCCTGCATGATTATCCTCCTAAAGTCGTACTTTAGTACGAGTACCCCAAAGAGGATCTATGTCAATCAGTATGTCAACATGTTCTACCCTCCTTAGTGTAATGCATCATTGCAAATACGCCACGTGGAGTTATGAGTCATTTGCCGAGCATGAACAAGAACTGGAACATTCAGGTACATGTATCAGGTAGGAACACTTTGTTCACCGGGGTCACATTAGTGCTCATATCATGCTCGGGACAAAAGGCGTAAGGATATAAAATGGGCATATAATATATATATATATATAATAATAATAATAATAATAATAAGGTAACCAGATAGGGCACAAAAGTCCATGCGGCTCAAGGGGAGTGAGTCCATACGGCTGGGTCAATGCAGGTTCATGCGGCTGGAACTGCACGCTCATGCGGCTCAGGGAGCCCAAGGCGCATGCGGCTGGAAAGGCGGGTTCATGCGGACGAAGGGGTGTCAGCTTATGCGGCTGCGAAGGGAGCAATCGCCAGGCGGCCGGGGTTCAACATCATATGCGGCTATGATCAGACGAAGTCTTGTGCGGCTGAGCATGGGCGATACATATGCGGCTGGATGATGGATGGGCTTTATGCGGTCCAAAACAGTAACGCATATGCGGCTGGGTGCAAAGAACTCATGCGGCTGAAAGCTAGCCGCATGAAGTCCATGCGACTCAAGATAACAGGGGCTCATGCGGCTGAGTCTGAAACAAGGCTATGCGGCTCAATTACTTGCCGCATGAAGATTCATGCGGTCAAGTACTCAAGCAAGTCTTATGCGGCTAGGAAGAACTTTCCATGCGGCTGAGCTCGAACGAGTCTCATGCGGCTGGAAAGGCCATGCGGCCAGAGACTTGCCGCATGAGGATTCATGCGGTCAAGTACTGCTCTTCTTCTCCACTTGTCCGAGAAGAGGAGCCAAGCAACCATGGCTTCCAAACTACACAAAACCTTCATCCGGAGCCCAAATCGGAACTCCCTTAGGTCAAAATGGGGTAGAACGAGATCCTCTACAACATGGAACCATCAAAACTAGGAAATAACAAGATTAAGTAGATCAAAACCCAAGAAATCCGAAAATAAAGTAAACCTAGATCTACAAAAATCAAAGCTTCAAAATGAAAACTTCCAAGTTCTAAACTAGTATAGGTTGAGGAGAAGAACATGTTTTGGCAAATAGTTTCGTAAGAAATCATTGACAAAATTATGGATCCATCTCTTGAGCAAGTTGGTACTTGCCTTGGTTGATGGAGGAAATATTTGGTTGGTGGAGGAAATAAATGAGAGGAAGTAAATAAGAGGAGAGAGAATGAGATGAGTTATATATATAGATCTTGGACCCATGGGTTCATGATGAACCATTGGTGAACCAAGAATAGGTTACCCAAATGAGCCAAAACTGTAGGCCCAAATGCAGAAAATAAATTAGGAAATAATATTTTGTCGAATATTTTGGAAAATGCATGAAGAAAGACAGCATAATAAATATAGTATAAATACAAGGTAAATACAATTTGTCGGTATACGTATTAAAATACGTATTCCAGGATCGGGGAGTGACAACCCTCCCCTTAAAAAAATTGAATTCATGTTCTACCCTCCCTATTATACCCTCCCCTTAAAAAAATTAAATTCATATTCCTATTAAAAAAAAAAGGTGCGGCTATCTGCACCCCACCAAAGCAACGTTTGGTTCGCAAAATTGGAGCATTGGAAAAGGAAACTGATTCCTTTCATTTGTTTGGATGCTAAAGAAAATAAGGAAAAAATAAATTTGGTTCCAATAGGAAGGAAATAGGAGAGAAAGTGGTCCTTCCACCAACACAAGGATTCATTTTCCTTCTCTAAGGATTCACTCTCTCTCGCAAATTTTTTTGTTTTTACAAATACCGAAATTTTTTTTAATTGGAATTGTAATTTTCCAAAGGAAAGAAAATAACACAAAATCAATTTTCTTTTCTTTCCTTTATGCAAACCAAACGAGGCCTCAAATTAGTTTTAGGGGTTGTTTGGCAAATAGGAAGTGGGTTAGGATTTAGTAAAAAATGGGAATTGAGGGATGGAAGTGAACAAACTTTGTTTGGTTGGGAGTGGAAAATGGGCATGGAACTGATAGACGTGATTCCTGCCAGTTCATGTCGGTGGAGAAAGCAATGAATTTTTTTGCAAACCCACATCCTGGGTTGGCAGCCGAATGTGGGTGGATTCCTTCTTCTTCTTTTTTAATTATTTATTAACCGGATGGGGCTGTTAACAGATTATTTAATAACAACGTATTATATAATTACTTTTTTTACTTATAGTTAGTAATAGTTTATTGTTTGTTATTAATTTTTTTTAGTTGGCCGAAGTTTTTTGTTATTAATTTTTTGTTAGTTAGTTAGTAATTAATTATTTTATTACTTATTAATTTATAAAATTTTAATTCTTAATTAGTTTGTAATTAATTTTGGGTTCATAAATTTTATGTTCTTAATTAGTTAGTAATTACAATCTACTATTCCACTTTCCATTTTTTACTTCCTATTTCAACAAAACACGTTTGTCTAATTTTCATTTTTCACATTTCACTTTTCTATTCCAATCAAACGTATTTGTCCCCTACTAAATGAATAGATTTCTACATTTTTTTTTCCATCTTTTAAAGTCTAAATCTAAAAAAATTTACACTTACGATTTACCAAACTGGCCATTAGATAGTATAAAAATGATACCTAATAATCTTTAGATGAAGGAGGGAACATTTTAACTGGTTTTGGTGAGTGAACAAGAGTGAACTATTATCTGTCTCCGTAAGCCTGGAAAACATTGCTTAGGGTTTGGGTTTGTTTTGTATAGTCCGCTAAACCCCGAAAACTCATACTCTTTCTTCCCCATGGCGGCCGTCATCCGTAGAACCCAAACCAGGCTTCCCTTCTCCCGTCCCTCCTCCTTCTCCACCGCCACCGCCACCTCCACCACCGCCGCCGCCGCCGCCCCCGAATCGGATCCTATCTCCCGTGCCAAATCCGCCATCCGCTCCGAATCCGACCCGGAGCGCATCGCCTCCCTCTTCCTCTCCTCCGCTCACTCCCCGAAATTCTACGGCGACCGCGCCATCTACAAGCTCTCCGTCTCCAAGCTCGCCCGCTCCCGCCGCCCCGACCTCATCGAGCGCCTCCTCGAGCCCCAGCTCGGATCCGGGTCCTCCGGCTCCAACCCGAACCCGAAATCCGAAGGCTTCCACATCCGCATCATAACCCTCTACTCCGAGGCCGGCATGCTCGACCACGCCGTCCGCGCCTTCCGCCGCATCCCCGACTCCCCCGGCCTCCGCCACACGGAGCGCTCCCTCTGCGCCGTCCTCTCCGCCTACCTCAAGAACCGCAAGCTCGACCCCCTCCTCGAGACCTTCCGCTCCGCCCCGGAGGACCTCGGCGTCTCCCCCGGGATCACCGCGCACAACATCGTGCTCAACGCGCTCTGCACGCACGGCGACGTCGCCGGCGCCCGCAAGATGCTCGACGAAATGGAGGCCAAGGAGGTCAAGCCCGACCTCGTCTCATACAACACGCTGCTCACCGGGTACCTCAAGAAAGGGGAGGAGTCCGGGTTCGACGACATCCTCAAGGAGATGGTCGCCAAGGGCCTGCCTCCCAGCGTGGTCACTTACAACTGTCGGATCGGCGACCTCTGCGGGAAGAAGAGGAGCTCCGAGGCCGAGGAGCTGCTGGACGCCATGACTTCCAAAGGGGTTAGGCCGAACCGGACGAGCTTCAACATGATCATCGACGGGTTCTGCAAGGAGGGGGACGTCGAGGCGGCAATGAGGGTCTTCAAGAGGATGCCGGGGGCGAAGAAGGAGGACGGCCACGATGGGGCTTCGCCCAATTTCGACACGTATGTCCTTATGATACGGAGTCTGGTCGAGAAAGGGGAGTTCATGTCGGGGCTGGAGGTGTTCAAGGAGTGCGTGTTGAGGAAATGGGCGCCCCCTTTCGATGCGGTCAAGGGGCTGGTCGAGGGGCTGAAGAAGAGTGCGCAGATCAACGATGCAAAGTATGTCGTGGTGAAGATGAGGAAAGCGGTGAGAGGTGACGCCGTGGATGCTTGGAAGAAGGTTGAGGGAGAACTTTCCGTGTAAGAAACGAGAGCTTCTCGGAGTAAGTTTATGCAATGAATTTCTCAATTTCTCGTGCCGATAGCATGTTCCCATTGTGAATGGATAGACATCATATTGTGAGAGATTTTGGGGACTAACAAAGTATCTAGCATAGTGTTGCCAAATGTTTTGATTCTATGGTTATGATATTAGGAATGGAAGGAACCCCCTTTTCTTGAAGAAGAAAAGCTAGTAACATTTTGCTTTATCTCCTATGTACTGAACATAGATTCGGAAAATAATGGTTTCAGCTTAAATTTCTACTGATGGCTAGATATTGAACTACGATTACATGTTGCTTTTTTTTTTCCGCGATTTTGTTGTCCATCCATCCTTTCCTGAATCAAGTGTTCTTTCCTTCTTTATGAACTTATATTGGTATGGAGTTTTGAGTGTAGAACATGTAGGAATTTTCAAATTCACCTTCTTTAGCACATTGATACTGAAATATATCAGATTTTGACTCAGCTATGCAACTTGGCAAGTGAGATCTCAGTATGACCACAACCAAAGAGTTCATAACACTATGCCTATTAGCATAATCAGACTTTTCGAATCAAATGCTAAAACTGGTGCAGTTAGTGCCTATAGAAAATAGATCACCCTTCAAACTTTGTTTGTGAATCATGAGAAGTGGATCTTCTTGTAGAAAAAAATAAAGGTGGATTTTCTCAGATCGAAGCAGATAAAGGTGGTTAATAGATTTTCTCTATGTTATCGGCAGGCTGAAGACACTGCCTTCTTGAGTGTTGGTAGTCCATAAATCTCTGTATAGGAAGAAGGCTCAGAAGAGGTGATCATTTAGACTATGACCGGAGACAATATGGACACAACGACATGGATACAACTCATTTTTTTGTGCCCCAGTGCGTGCCTGTCATTTGTCTGACACGATGCAGACACGAGACCAATTTTTGGACTGTCCAGGCTTCCTAGTCGGCGACAGTTTTAACACCACCACCTTCTAGTGTTGCCCCTCTGTGCCCAGTTAACAACCATTGTTGTTTTATCCTCAAGCCATATCCTTGTACCCATAGTGGTTGTTTGGTTAATAGATTGGAATTTGTGTATATTGTAGTGACTGAAGACTGGTGATGATGCAATACCACAGGCATACACAAATTCTGCAACATGTTTTACTTCCTGCATCTCAGGAAGCCGGCACAATCTTACTTAGCCCTTTAAGTTTGTTGTTGTTGGCCTTAGGGAGTGTTTTGGATTAGTACAACAATATAATGATTGATTGTTTTTTCCTCCGTTCCACTCATTGGGTATCAAAGAGAGATTTGTACTAGGTAGGGGTAATGTTGAAAAGGGAAAAAAAAGAAAAGAAAATTACGTACAGAGGAATAAAATTCTCTATATTTTCATGGAAGAGTAATTTGGATTGCAAAGAGGAAGATGGAGCGTCATTGCCAATGGCGTCCTAAATGAAAATGGAGTGAGATGCCATTGTCATTGGTGCCCCAAAAGAAAATGGGGGTGGGGCACCATTACCAATGCTGTGCCGTTCGAGTGTCAATGACGGCCTGTTCATATATTTTTCTAATTCGCGGGAGGGGGTGTGGGGGGGTGTTTTTTTTTTTTTTTTTTTTTTTTTGGGGGGGGGGGGGGGGGGGTGCATTGAGTATGGTGCCCCGTGCATTTTTTTTATTTAATTTGATTGGCCAGAATATGAGAGGATGGATCGTGATTTAGCTATATAGATAGAAGATTGAGTTCTCAAACTCACACAGAAAGAAGAGGAGAGTAGCAGCAGAAGTGTGTTTGATAATTCACCGAGAAAAAGAAGAGAGAAATAAGATGGATGAACAAAACGACAATTATATTCCCGATGGACCTATGACTCAACAAAAAAATCCAAAGACTATCTCGACTAGTATTTGCTGGAGAGGAAATTTTTTAAATTAATTTTTATCTTATTTTATTTACTTATTTAATTTATTTATTTATTTGCTTAAATTATATTTTAGTTATATGATTATAGTCATGACGCACACTTACGAAAACATAGTCAATGACGTAACGCATCAAACTACGACACATGAGAGTTAACTACCTTACACAAGGCATTGGCTCAGGTCTTTGGATTTTATTCTATAGATGAGTTACAGTTCTTGCACCACGACATGGACTTGACCTTAAGTCTGGCTGAGTGCTGGTTGTCCCAACTAGGGGTGAGCATTATTCGATTTTTGACTGAAAATCGAACCGAATAAGAGATTCGGTTCGGTTTAAAAAATATTCGGTTCGATTTCAGTTTTGAAAATACTAAATTTTCTTATTCGATTTCGGTTTCGGTCCAAAACCGAATAAAATTTTTAGTTTATACACACATATAGACACAAACACACACACACATATATATATACACACACACACACACATATATACATATATAGAGAGAGAGGTATATATTAAATATATATGTATATACTATAGGTACATACTAAATAAATTTAGGTATTTTAATTACTATATATATTAAAAAATACAAATAAACTAAAAAATAGAATAAACCGAATAAACCAAAAACCGAACCGATTTAATTCGGTTAGGTTTGATTCGGTTATAGGCCAATTCGGTTCGGTTTCGGTTTTGTTTATTCGGTTTCGGTCCAATTCGATTTTCTGTTATTTGGTTCGGTTTCAACCGAATAAACCGAATGCTCACCCCTAGTCCCAACGCAACATTTTTCAGTTATCAGTGGGAGAAATGACCATTACTATCTGGGATCCAACATTCTAGGGTTACAAATTACTATAATCTATGCATTTTGGTTATCCATAACATATGTCTTTTAGCATTTATCCTCTTAATTGTCATCATGATGTTAACCTCCATTTTAAGAGCATCTCCAACCCTAATGTCTTGTAATGTGATGTGATTTCTATGTGGCATGAGGCACAAGACAATGTATTTTCCATGCGGCAAGATGATACAACTTTCTTGCTTATAGTCTTACCAAGTTATGATCAATAGACGAGGACGAATTCAACCATTTCCAAAAATTGTTAGAGGAAATTAAACGTGAGGGAGAATTCGATACAAGCGCCTCTAAGAGGCGAAGATGGTGGTTGAGAATAGGGCTGTGCACAATTAAGTCAAATCGACCAAATCGAACTAATCCAAACCGAATCGATTGGTTTTAAACCGAACCGATAGTTCGGTTGGTTTGGTTCGGCTTCAATTTTTTCAAAACCAACCGGTTCGGTTCATGATTTGGTTATGCCAAAAATCGTCTAAATCGAACCGAACCAAATTCTTGTTAAATAATTAGGGTTGATCGTTTGGGTATGGGTTCATTGGGTTGTATTATATCGGTTTGGTTCATTTCTTCACATCACAGTCATTTATCAAGTTGAAGTTGAAAAAGCTCTCTCTCACTCTCTCTCGTCTCAAAGAGGAGTGCTGGCGGCTCCTATTCTTTTCTAATTGCTCATGTGCACATGAAAGGGGCTTTTGGTTGAATGTATATGATTTTTTATTATTACGTATAATTGGCATTTTTTCCACCTGCAACGTGCAAGTTGAATTGAAGGTGCTGAATTGTATTTACTGTTGCAAAGTGCAAGTTGACTGAGGTTTCACAACAACAAAAAAGCATACAGTCCATTTTTTTTATGTGATCAAAACCGACCAAGTCGAACCGATCCAAACCGAACCAAGTCGGTCGGTTTCAAAATCGAACCGACCATTTGGTTGGTTTGGTTTGGTTTTGTTTTGTTTATTTTCAAACCGATTAACTTCGGTTCGACTTCGGTTGGGACCAAATAGGTCGACCACCGACCGATGCACACCCCTAGTTGAGAAGGTGACAAATAGCCAGCCCGACATGGTGAATAACCCACAAACCATGGAGAATAGCCATAACATGGTGAATAACCCGCAAAACATTGCGAATTAAGGAAATCCAAACTTGGATATTATTGTTGTACCAAATATATTGAGGATGTTAACGCAGAATTTAGATGTCCCCCAGATTCTGGAGGATGGAAAAAGAAAAAGAAGTTTAGATGCCCGTGACTTAACCGACTCAACCAGTTACTAAGAGGGCACTACCTTTATACAAGTGTGGGTTATATGTATCGCAAGATCTTCGACTCTTGTAGGTTAACTGACAGGGTACAAGTCTTTTCTATATTTAGCATCTCCAACCCTGATGTCTTGTAATGTGATGTGAATACTATGTGACATGAGGCACAAGACAATGTCTTTTCTGGGTGGAAAAATTATATTCACACAAGACAATGAAATAGAAAAATCTTCTCCAATGCATAATTATAGAAAAAAAAATATATATATATATACTTTTTCAACTTCCAAGACATCTTATTCTCTTTTTTTTCTAAATATTTTTATTCATAATTGATGATGTGAAAGTAAAGTCATTGTCAAGTACAATGTCTAGAACTAGACAACCAACTCAACAACGTATTTACCATGTTATGTCAGCCTCACAACTTATTTGACATTTGCATTGGAGAATTGTTTTTTTTCAAACTCACAATTGCATTGGAGATGGCTCTTCTCAAGTTAATTGAGATGTGTGAATGGGAAAAAAAGAAGAAAAGAAAAAAAAAAAAAAAAATCCTCCATATTTCTCAACTTTATATGGAAAAACAAACAATTTGAGTTCAGTTTCATTATCATTATCAGCACTATCAACAACATTACAACTTTTAGTTTGCACCATTTTGAAACCCCCAATTTCCGAACCACTATAACAACACGATTTCCATCTACAACAACGAACCTCGTACAGTACTTTCCTATTTACACTTGTTGGGCCCGAGCCCAGCCCGAAAACTCTGCATCGCGGCGTTCCTAGCGCGCAGCCCGGCCCGAAAAAGCCCATCGACGGCGTTGCCCAAGGCCTCCAGCCCCTCGGCCATCTCCTCCGTCGCCACCACGGCCTCCTCGACCCCGTCGTTCCCGCTAGCAGCGGCCTTCAGCTTCTCTACAGCGGCAGTCACCGCAGCTATTTCCGCTGCGCCGGTCCTTCCTTGGACCGCGGACGCGACCGCGTTGAAGGCGTGGGCCCACGGGAGCTCGGCAGGGACGCGGATCCGGGTGAGGGAGGCGGCGGCGGCGGCGTGGCCGAGGCCGGCGAGGACGGAGCCGACCACGAGGGAGGAGACCGCCTCGACGGCGAAGACGGCGCGGCGGACGGAGGTGGCGGTCCTTCCGCGCGGCGCGGGAGGGACGGAGAGGGGGAAGGCGAGGGAGGCCGATGCGGGTTCCGGGTCCCAGAGGGGGACGGATCCGCGGCGGAGGGAGAGACGGAGGTGGAGGCGGAGGGAGGTGAGGCGGTCGACGGCGGCGGAGATGGAGTTGGCGGCGTCGAGGAGGGAGGCGGAGGAGGAGTCGAGGTGGGGGGAGAGGTCGGCGACGGAGAGGGAGAGGGAGGGGTCGGAGAGGAGGGAGGCGAAGGAGGAGAGGGTGGCGGAGAGGAGGCGGACGGCGGAGGCGAGCCATGAGAGCGGGATGGACGGCGAGGACGGAGGGAGCGGGGGCAGGGACTTGAGACGGAATATTAGGGCTTCTTCGAAGGCCTCGGGGGAGTAGTTGTGGAGCTTCTTGGAGTGGCGGTCATGGCCATGGCCATGGGAGCTGCTTCTGTATTTATCGGTCAGGAACATATCGGAAATATCGGTGGTTGTGTAGAGAGAGAGAGAGGAATTGATGGAAGGATGAAGAAGGTTGGGGATGGGAGGAGGAGTTATATAATGGAGCGCGTGCGAGTGCGATGAAAAGGAAAGGATGGGAGAACCAATCCGAGAGTTACAAAGCCAATAGAATTTCTTCCCCACGGGGATGGATGGCAGCGGCGGTATGTTTTACAACTCTCTCCTTTATAGGATACTTCAATTACTACTATGCCACTGGCTGTGTTTTCCAGCCATAACCATTAATTTTGAAATGGTGTTCAAACTGTTTTTCTTTTTAAATTGTGTTCAAACTGTTGGTAGTCAAAATTTTGACGGTCATTGACATTATTTATTAGGGCATCACAAAATATTAAATTGATGGTCATTTTAATATGTAAATTATTTTTAAAAAAATAAAAAAATTGACGGTCATATCTATTCCCAACTGAAGTATAAAATTTTTTAAAAATAAATGGCTAATTTATTTTTCTTTCTAAATTTCCAAACCTTAATCTTTTTTTTTTCATGCTTTCAGATAGTCCTGTATGAAATAATTTTAGAAGTTTCAAACTTCTTGGAAGCGGAACGGTCCGTTTGGGACAAAGAATGACAACTGCAAATTTTTTGGAAGTTCTGAACATGTATAGGACAATCAAATTTTGACAATAATTTATTACGTGTTAGTCAAACTTTTTGTAGTCCATGCTATGCTTAGGACTGACAAAATTTTGTCAGTCCTAATGACAAAGAAGTATGTCTTCACTGCTGTCAAAAAATTTATACTCCTAAGCATACTTAGGACTGTCAAAATTTTGACAATCTTAAACATTGTTACGACTTAAAAAATTTGACAGTCCTAAAAGAAAGTTCAAAAAATCTAATGGCGTTTGTGTGCCTATTATTCTGTCAATGAACATGGGATTTAATATTGGAGCTTTATACACTCTAGTCTTGTTATAATGCATTGAAAAATGGGAAATTTTGAATGGTATATGATGTCAGAAACAAGTAAAGGAAAATAATTATATATCCCTAGGTAAAAAAATGGTAAAATAAATGGCAAGTTTTGAGATAATAGTGTTGTCAGTATATTCAACCTTGATTTTATATCAGTGAGTTGGTAAGTGGCAACAAACTTTTGTAAATAATTTATAGTACAAAAATGCATCAATCTAGAAATTGAACGGCATCAGATTCCTCTCCAATCTAACCTACACTCCATTTTTGTTCGAAAAAATGCTAAGTTTACTACCAAAAGTATGCAACTTTCTTACAACCCCTGCTAATGATCCCATCCCGGTCCCACCCACTTCCCCTCCAATCAATGAATGTCACGTAGGCGATTGTAAAGCTTACAACCAAAATTGATTGTAAGCATAGCATTTCCTTTTTGTTCGATGGGTGGTAGAGATCTAGCTACCACTAATAAATTATTGAAGAGTGTTTGAACCTTAGTCTATTTTTGTCTCACTATCAAATTAGTGGAGATATTAACTATCCTACTTAAATGTTATCATACATCAAATTAGTAGTCAAAATTATCAAACTACTCTTAATGTAATTTTAGTTTTAATAAAAATGACACGTCCTTCTTCTCTTTTTTTTTTGAGTGGAATGGTAAATATTATCACTTTTTTTTGGTGGTTGAGCAAAAATGTGTACTCTTTGGACATAAAAGAGGAATATTGGTACCCTCAAAAAAAAAAAAAAAAAAAAAAAAGGAATATTGGTAATTTTGTTTCCTAAATTTACAAGTGGCAAATATGTGATTATCAACACTCGAGATGGGTATGGTTGGGAGTAGAAAGGAAGCAGGATATTTTTGGTGGAAGAGAAGAACACGCTATCCTTTGGACCATCCCGTTGCCTTTTTTGTGTTGTCTTTAGTCTCTCTCATTCTCGCACTATGCTATGCATGTTGCCATGATGTGGGTGTGGGTGTGGGTGTGAGTGTGGGTACGGTTGTGGGTGTAAAGAAATTATATATATATAATATTATTAGCGTAGCGTAAGTTAGCGTGTGTGAACTGTTGGCTATAGTTTTGAATCTCTGACCTCTTCAGAAGGAGGACGGCAATAACGTACGGAATAAAAATAGATGCCTCCTAGAAGCTTCCTCAACCTTTGTGCTATCATTTAAATTTTAAATTTACTAATATATTAAATTTTATATATATGTACAGAAAATGAACACATAATAATATTTTAAGAGTTTCAATAATATTAATACAAAAATATATCTAAAGTTTGAATAATAAAAAAGTTAAAGAGAAGACAGATTAGGAGTGTCAATAACAATATTCACTATTCATTATCCGTTAAGGTTGGCTTGAACCCAGTAACCTCGGCATGCTATTTTTCGCCACCTTCTGGGGTTAACACAATATGGCATGTAAATCTTTAACATAACTAAATCATTGTATGGAAGTTAAATCTTTTTTCAGCAATTCTCTTTTTATTTTAATTCTGTTTTGGTGAATTGAACATGAATGGGTCCCACAAATGTTCGTCTCCACAGCAAGTCGAACCCTACACAAAATTATATATATATATATATATATATATATATATATATATATATATATATATATAAACTGTTCCGAGCAAACATTTTTGCTGGAGATTGAACTCAGTATCACAGAGAACATAACCTTCTAGTCTCACACTATTGTATATCATTTGGATCCATTATTTTCTAACTTTCATCATAAAAGGAAAGAAGTAATACGTTTTCGACTCGATCCATTGATCTCTCGGATATCTAGTCAAATTTTTTATGTCTCTTCGTGCTGACCAGCAGGGTTACTTAGATTCGGCTGACCACTATTAATATGGGTCAATATTGGTTTACAACCAACGCCAATTTCTGGAATTAAGATAGTGGTTTGAAGTCATAGTATATACATTCTGAGTCCAGATTTAGAAGAGAGAAGAAAAAAACTAGTGTCCGCATATTTGTTACTTGATTGATACTTTTCGTGTCATTCTCATGGTAACGGTGACCGTGAATCCGTCAAAGTCCAATTCACGCGCACCCACAGAATGGACACGAACCTTCTGTACTGTGGTATGGGCTGTCCATGAAGCATCCAAAGATTTTACATTAGTTAATTCATTTCAGTAGGTTTTTGTCTTCAAAATTTTATACCAGGCGGAAACTTGATTGGTAATCAATCATTGTCATTATCAACCTGAATGAAAAGGAAAGGAAACCAGTTCATTCCTATTTCCTTACACGTGGAAAATTGCTATTTCTATTAAGCATATTAGGGCCTGTTTGGTTCGCTGCAACTCTGGTGCAACTGCCACTTTCTGCTGCAACTGGAACCAGCGACCGCGAGTTGCACCGTTTGGTTCACAACAACTGGACACAGCAACTGGAGAATCTCAGTTGCAGTCCAATTCTTGTCCCCCTTTTTTTTTTTTTCCTCTCCACTTGCAGCAAAAAAGTGGTAGAAGTGTGCTGCAAGTGGTGGGCTTGGACACGGCGAAGATCGGCAAGGCGGCTAGGAGAGTCGTCGATCGGGGGTCCGGCGTCACGGCAGATCTGAGTCGGACGGCACGACAAATCTGGGACGGGACGCCACGGCGGATCTGGGTCGGGACGCCACGGCGGATCTGGATCTGACATTGCTTGGTTGCCTGGAAGACGTCGGTGGCCGAGGAGGAGGGGTGGAATGGGGTTTGGGAGGGGGAGGGGTGGAGTGGAGGGAGGAGCAGGGCCGGCCCTGGCCCAGGGCGGCCAGGGCGACCGCCCAGGGCCCCATGGAATTTGGGGGCCCAAAAAATTAATTTAAATGTATATATATTAGTAATCTTATATTGAAAATAGAACTAATATATAATATGATTCTCTTTTATCATAAAACATTTGTGGTCTAATGGTAGTTTGTTTTACTTGTACATAAGAGGTCCTAGGTTCTAGCTTTGGCTGTATCATTTTTCTAGTTCAATTTTTTTATATTATATATAGGCCCCATTTTAAAAATTTGCCTAGGGCCCCCACTAACTCAGGGCCGGCCCTGGGGAGGAGGAGAGGGTCGAACGGAGAGAGGGAGGCACTGCGCCACAGGAGGCTTCTAGCCGGAGGTGGAGGTGGAGGTGGCTGCGGAGTATGGGTCGAACAGAGAGAGCGAGGTTTTTGGAGGTTAGACATTGAGGAGGAGAGAGAAGGGGGTGGGGGGGGTGGGGTGTGGAGTTTCTGGATGGAGGAGAGAAGAGGCTGGGATTGGTGTGAGCATTTATTAATTTGTTCTCTAATAAACTCTATACATGTTCAATGACACCCAACTGTGGAATAAAAAAGTAAATGCAAACCTAAAAATTTGTTTAATTTGCTAATTAAAAATTAATCTGTTTAATTAATTTGAATAATTGTTTATATCAAAATTTTAATTTTAATCCATACACCAAGATAAATTATATGTCAATTTTATTTTATATTTTAAAAAATTTATATTATGGTAATTAATTTAATTATAATAGTTAATGCATTTTTTGTGTTTAATTATTGTAATTAATTTAATTATGGGTTATCATATTTTCAACTTCAATCTCTACTTTCAACCACCACCAAAACAACCGAACTCATTTTTTCTCCACTTTCAACAACCATCCAAACACCAAACTCATTTTTCTTCTACTTGCAGGAGACAAAAAGTACTACATCCAAACACATTTTGGAAAGTGCCACTTGCTGCAAGTGTCCTGTAACCCATCATGATGTAACTGTCACTTTTACACTTCCAAAGAGTTACACCAATCCAAACAGCCCCTTAGCATATAGCGGTTGAAATCCGAAAAATCGAATCGAACTGAACCTAAATATAACAAATGGTTCGGTTTTCGTTTTAGAAATTTGGAAATCTGAAATAATGGTTCGATTTTCGGTTCTTGATCAGAGTAACAAAACCGAAAATCGATTTAAATTTAGTAATTTATCATACTACCCTAATCTATATATACTAATATTTTTTAACCCCTAACAGAGTGCACCCTCTTCTCCTATTCCCTGTCGGTGTTTCTTTGAGCACTCTCTCTCTCTCTACCCTCAATCTATATATTCTAATAATTTTCACTATATGTAATATAATAATTAATAAGTACAATACTGCCGTATTTTGTGTAAAATTTTGTCATTTAAATATGCTCATTTTGCTAAAAATTTGAAGCCCCGGCACATGGGACCATGAAACCGAACCGATCGAAAATAGAACCGAATTAATTCGGTTCGGTTTTTATAAAAATGGTCCGGTTTCAGAAGTTTACGGTTATTTCGGTTTTCATATATTCGGTTCGGTTTGAACTGCACCGGACCGTTGCTCACCCCTATTTCTATCTATTTTTATTTTCAATGTTTTCATCTAATTTTATTTACAAAATTTCGAATTTTCTAAGAACTTTGGTTTTTTTTCATCTATTTTGTTGTTATAATTTACAAAAGACTTTTTAGACTGAGAGAAGGTACCGCGGTTTAAACTGAAGTCACGTGTCTCCTCTATCGGCTGGAAGCCAGTCTCCACAAACACCTACCCACCCACCCCCCTTTTAACGGGGGCCCAAAGACCAACTATTTTTTTTTCTGGAAATTGCTGAGAAACCCAATTTCGGGGTGGGCTTTTATGAAATGCCCACCTGCTGGATAAGTTTTATGAAATACCCAGAATTAAGTATTTTCACGTTAAATATTCCAAGATTCCCTTTTAGATGCCACCCGCTAGAAACTGTTATTTTTATAATACCGAAACTACCCCTCCGCGCGAATTGGTCATCTATATGTATTTGAATTCAAAAAACTCAAATCTGGATTGTGATTTTCGTCTTCTTCTTCTTCACTGGAAATCTGAATTCCATTGCTCTCATCTTCAGCAGAGATCGCAAAGATCGTTCGTAGTTCGGTATGCTTTTCTTCAGTCGAACTCAGATCATCGCTCGTCATCATCATCATCATCTTCATCTTCATCGTGGAGACATTTGAAGTTTTTCGACAATTAGGTCAATTGTGGAGAGAATATCTTTCTTCTTCTTTTCCATCAGAATTATCATCGTTTTGAAAGAAGAACGAAACTCTTTGTTCATGAAAAAAACTAAATTACACGGAGAATGCCATTCTCCGTTTTATTTAAAACGGAGAATGCCGTTCTCCGTGTTTCTAACACGGAGAATGGTCATTCTCCTGCGTTTTAACACTGGAATGACCATTCTCCGTGCTAAATTACACGGAGAATGACCATTCTCCGTTTTATTTAACACGGAGAATGGCATTCTCCGTGTTAGTAACACGGAGAATGGTCATTCTCCTGCATTTTAACACTAGAATGACCATTCTCCGTGTTAAATAAAACGGAGAATGTCATTCTCCGTGTTAAATAAAACGGAGAATGACATTCTCCGTCTTAATGTAGCACGGAGAATGGCCATTCTCCGTTTAAATTAAGACGGAGAATGTCATTCTCCGTTTTATTTAACACGGAGAATGACATTCTCCGTTTAAATTAAGACGGAGAATGTCATTCTCCGTTTTATTTAACACGGAGAATGACATTCTCCGTTTTATTTAACACGGAGAATGGCATTCTTCGTGTTTCTAACACGGAGAATGGTCATTCTCTTGCATTTTAACACTGGAATGACCATTCTCCGTGTAAACTAAGACGGAGAATGACCATTATCCGTCTAAATTATAACGGAGAATGGGCATTCTCCGTGTAACTTTCAGGACGGAGAATGACATTCTCCGTCTTAATTAAGACGGAGAATGTCATTCTCCGTGTTACTAACACGGAGAATGGTCATTCTCCGTGTAAATTAAGACGGAGAATGCCATTCTCCGTGTTACTAACACGGAGAATGGTCATTCTCCGTGTAAATTAAGACGGAGAATGCCATTCTCCGTGTTACTAATACGGAGAATGACCACCCTCATGTGAAATTAACATTTTTCGTGTTCTAACACGGAGAATGGCCATTCTCCTGCATTTTATGGTCAGCTGAAACTTTGGAGGGCCATAACTTTTGACTGGGAGGTCGAAACGAGGTCCCGTTTGTCGCAAAATGAGCGTATCGTCGAGGAGACTGAAAGTAACAGCTGCACCGTTAGACGGCCTTTCGAAATTTTAGATTCGCAAAAAAATAATGTTTGGACCTCCGTTTTAGCATTTTTGTCGTTTGTCCCAGTCTTTCCGAAATTTTTCGACGAGTTTTTGAAAATTTTTGAGGAGAAAACCTAGATTCGAAAGTGAGCAGCGTAAGGAAGAAGATGAAGTATCAAAACTTTTTTTTAAGAGCAGTTTCGTGGGTGTTTTCAATAAATTAAAAGGAAGGGCAAAATGGTCATTTGGAATCCGCTTTGGATAAGTTTCTCTAATTCTGGGCACGCGATGAAAGTTTTTTTTTGCTGTGGGTTTTACATAAATTTTTTTTAGTTTTTGGACATTTCATAAATCTTCCCATTTTTTTTGGGGGGGGGGGGGGGGGGGGGGGGGGGGGGGAGGGAGGAGGTACTCTTACTTGATTTTAGTATACTCTTACTTGATTTTAGTATTATTTTTTTTTTCGAGTTTTTCCCATAAAATTGTGTATTGGTGATGCTAGTGGTATGGAAGTTAGTATCATGGTGATATTGAAGTTAATATCATGGTAAATATATAGATCTACCATTTAACTTTTTTGGAATGCTGGGTGTTGTTGCTGATATAGAAGTTAATATCAAGCTAATATGGAAGCTACTATCATTTTGATTTTTAACAAGCCAGTATATGTTTCGCCCACTTGAATTCCTAAATAATCATATTCCTTATGAGTATTACTGTTATCTTTTTTCTTTTACTATAATTTTGTCCAATTTTTTTTTTTAAAAGTTTGAGACAATGATTAAAATAGACATCCAATAAAATCATTGCTATTTGTGGGTAAATTTAAATGATAGATGAACTTATTTTTATTTATAAAAACCCTTATCGCATTCCCTCTTTCTATATATCTTATTACATCAAGTTACAGAATTTTTCTGTCTTCCAATTTTATAACATTTGTATATGAAAAATGCTAAGTTTACTACCAAATTTTTACAATCTTCTTACAACCACCCTCTCCCACCCCTTACACATGGGTCCCACCGGGTCCATCCTCCTGCTACATGGGCTCCATCCGACTCCACCATTTTCTCAATTCCTCCAATCGAAGTCCGACACATGACTGGTTGTAAGGGCCTGTTTGGTTCCTTGCAACTGCAAGGAACTGAGCATACTTTTTGCATTTGTAGGAAAAGTGGGTTAAGTTCGGCTGTTTGGTTCATTTGAAAGTGAAGTAATTTTTTTGGTGATGTGACCACATCACAGTTCCTGTCCCCTCCCATTCCCTCTACTTTTACTTCCCCAATTTTTTTGAGGAAGTGGAATGAAAGTGCAACCTTCATCTCCAGATCCAGGCCAGCACCGACCACGTGGACGACGACAACAGTGGCAGCACCGACGAAGCTGACGGCGAGGCGGACACCTACGGCGCGGACGGCGTGGCTTCGGCGTTAGTCGGAGCCGTCGACGCGGACGGCGTTAGTCGGAGCCGTCGACGCTGGAGGAGTCCGCGGTCGACGCCGAGGGAGAGGAAGATTTGGGAGAGAGGAAGCTGACGGCGAGGCCGACACCGACGACGCGGACGGCGTGGCTTCGGCGTTAGTCGGAACCGTCGACGCGGACGGCGTTGGTCGGAGCCGTCGACGCTGGAGGAGTCCGCGGTCGACGCCGAGGGAGAGGAAGACTTGGGAGGGAGGAAGCTGACGGCGAGGCCGCCGTCACCGACGACGCGGACGGCGTGGCTTCTTGCTGCGGCTCTTTCAAAGTAACGAGAAAAAAAAATTGCAAGACGGAGAGAGGGCTAGTTGGTTCCTGGAGTTTACAAGAGTAGTAACCTCACAGTCACAAGTCTTCCAGAGTCTTCATCTCATTAATTAATTTAATTATGATAATGATAATGACAGTAATAATTAATTTAATTATGATAATGATAATGACAGTAATAATTAATAATAGTAATAATATACTATATTAATAATAATTTATATTATCATATTTACATTTAAATTAAATAGGTAATTATGATAATTAGTTTAATTATGATAGTTAATATATTTTTTTAATTATGATAATTAATTTAATTATGGGTTATTATATTTTCAAACAACCTCAACATCCACTTTCAATAAAACCATCCAAACAACCGAACTACTTTTTTTTCACTTACAACAACCATCCAAACACCAAACCCATTTTCCTTCCACTTGCAGCAGACAAAAAGTACTCTATCCAAACACATTTTGGAAAGTGCCACTTTCATACTTTCAACTGTAACTCATCATGACGTAAGTACCACTTTCACACTTTCAAAGAGTTACATCTATCCAAACAGCCCCTAAGTGGATTGTAAACTTTGGTTGTAGGCCTAGCATTGCTCTTTTTATATATAGAGGAAAAAAGGAAGTTTAAAGCATGAGATTCTCTATCTTAGATTTTTTCTTTTTTCTTTTTTGAGAACTAAAGAGTGAAAAAAGAAATCCCGTTCTCTTACTTTTTCGGATTGAAAAGAAAAGGACGGTCTAAAATCAAAGATAACCAAGTAACATGGTTAATACATTCGCACGGCTCATAGTTGGGTTTGGACGAATAACTTCCTCTTGAAAACGACGGGCCTAACTAACTTAAGGAAAATATAAATAGTTTCTTTTAGGACTAATTAGCATTTAGATTCTAAATTTTATATCAGGTTAGAATTTAAGTCCTCACATATAACATGTTCAATTGGAGAGTCTAGATCCTGAATTTTTTTTTCCCTCTTTTTGGGCTAATTAATGTTTAAACCCTAGATTTTATATCAATTTAGAGATTAAGTCGTGACATGTCCAATTGTCAAGTTTAGATTCTGAATTTTTATTTTTTTTATATTTCTATTATACCCTCTCTACTATGCATAAAAATAAAAGTTTTCTATATAGGCTATGGAGAGTATAATAAGAAAAAGAAAAGCTCATGATCCAAACTTTTCAATTGAACATGTCAGGACCTGAACTCTAAGCAGGACCTAAACTCTAAGCTGGTATAAAATCCAGGGTCTAAACACTAATTAATCCTTTCTTTTTTCTATTATACATCTCTAACCTATATATGTAAATTTTATTATAAAATGTAAGGGTGGATATAACAGAAAAAAAATAATAATAACTGTCTAAACTTTTCAATTGGAAATATTAGAACATAAACTCTAGATTGTTATAAAATTCAGGGTCCGGACACTAATTAGCTTTGTTTTATTTTTTTAGAAATGTTCAACAGACTAAGGGGAGATCGTGGTTTAAACCGCAGTACCATGTGTTCCCTCCTCATTGATCAGGATCCTGCCGCTAACGCCAACACCTCCCCCTAATGTCAGTCGCTGAGATCCTACCAATGAAAAGAGAAGACACGTGGCACCACGGTCTCCCGGTGTGTTGGGCGGTATTTTTTTTTAACGAACTTCATCAACGATCTACAAATTAATGTTTGGGATCCACACACGGAGAGAGGAAAGAAAACTGATTCTATAATAAAATTGAATTACTAACTTCATCAAGTTGATCTATAAATTAATTGTGTCCCCGTCCTAGAGTGGCATGCCCATCGCTGGCACTGTCACCGAGCGCGTCCCTGTCCATGTCAACATTGGCTCCATCTCTACGCAATAGGCGGGGAGTGGACGGAGGCGGCAAGTGACAGCGACAGAATGAAACTGATAACGATGTGTGATGTGAGTGATATCTAAACTTCCAGAGACTCACATCCATATACATTTATTATTGTGTACTTAATTTAAATATAATTTTAATATTAAACAAATAAAATTTAGAAAAAAATTTGAGTCACACCTCCACTTTATTTATCCAAATTTAATATACATTCCAATACTTTACACTAATATAATTTAACCTCCACTTTTGACGAATTATGTTCAATATGGACGTTCAACTTGGTTGACCCAATTTTTTGGACAAAAATATCCCTAGCATGTTGTCTTCATCCCCGCGTCATCCGTATCCAGATCGTTGCCCCCTTCCGGCCGTCTCCCGTCGGAGATCGCCGCCTCCCTTCGGCCATCTCCCGTCGGAGATCGCTGCTGCCGCTGCAGTTGCTGCCCCCCCCCCCCCCCCACATCGTCACGCGCGCCGCCGCCGCTGCTCTGCCACTGTTCCCTCCCCCCCCCCCCCCCCCCCCTCCCCCTCCCCCTCCAACCTCGACCTCGTCGTCCGCACTGCTGCTGGCTGCTGCTATGTAGGAGGCGTTGTGGGGCAGAGTGGGAGGACGGCGTCGACATGACACGTGAGGGGGGGGGGGGGGGGGGTTGAAGGTGGTGAAAGTGGTGATGGTAATGGTGAAGGTGGTGGAGATGATGGTGGTGGTGGTGATGGCAGAGGGCTGAGCGAGGTGGGGAGGGAGGGTGGGGAGGGTGGGGGAGGGGAGGGGCGAGCACAGTGGGAGCCGGCGGGTGGTTGTCTGCTTGGAAAGAAGATAGATGTATTTTTGTCCCAAAAATTGGATCAATCCAGTTGAACGTCCTTGTTGGACGGAATCCATCAAAAGTAAGAGATGAATTACATTGGTGTAAAGCAGCGATGTGCATCTTAAATTTGGATAAATTAAGTGGGATGTCATTTAAATTTTCTCTAATATTTATTATATGTTTATGCCGTTATTTTTTTTTTAACTATATGGGGAGGTACAATACGCGGTAGGCAATTTTTTTAATTTAATCAAAGATATACTTATATTTTGAGCCAATTTTTAAGTTGTATTATAATGGCAGAGATAATGGACGTCGTCTCTCTCTTGTAAGTTGGTTACTCCTTTGCATCTTCCATTCTTGAAGTTTGATTCTAAATTGGACTAAGGAAAGAAAGGAATCCTTTTTAAAGTTGGACTTTCGGGCTTCTAAGAAATGTGGCTTGGGTACTGATGTAGACTATAACAACAAAGAAGGGATTTTGGACTTTCGGCAGGACATCTGAATATATTTTGCGTGTTTGATTGGGATTTATTGGTTTCTAAGAACGGTACGGTGTCCGTCCCTGGAGGGTGACTACATCGACATAGGGTCACGTAACATACAGCCAGGGTTCTTTGATCTAAAGTGGATCCATGCTAACAGGAGAACCAATGGTTAACCGTCACGTGTACGCGGACCAACACAGTCATCCCTTATGGCCGTGGCGTGCAGCTATCGGTTCTTTGATCCGAAGTGGACCCGTACTAACTGAGAGGCCAATGGCTGGCCGTCACGTGGATGCGGACCAACACGGTTACCCTCTAGGAGAGTGCACAATATCGTTTTAGTTTTATGAAATTTGTGAGTTTGCGGTATAAGAGAGATTATTTATAAAAAAAAATTACTAGAAGATATATTTTGGTTGATTGCTTGCACAATCTTTATACTAATTTCATAACACCCAAGCTTTGGATTTGCTAGAGGAGACACTCCAAACATATATTCCATATTATTAAAAATCGTATAAATTATTACTTTTTTAGTATCTCTTTGATATTGACACGCAGTGGTGCAATCCAAACAAAACATTCAAACTACAATAGTGTTATTTGGCACGCGCGCGGCCGAGCATGACGGACAATGGAGGAGGACGCTGGAGCGGGAGGGGAGGGGGGAGGGTGGGGAGGACGCCGGCCGTAGCGTGAGGGTGGGGAGGACGCCGGCCGAAGCGGGAGGGGGGAGGATGAGGGAGGCATCAGCCGCAACGGGGGGAGGACGTCGGAGCAGGAGGGGCAGCCGGAGGTAAATATTTTCCAACTGCCAGTCTGAGAATTCTGAAAATTTATAGAGGTCTCATTATCGAAGAATTCATGGATTTGCCAACCGATGGAGGAGGACGATGTGCACACGCGTGAGCCAAAAAGCATTTTCGTTCATATTAACCTCTCATTTTTTTCTCCCTTTTTTTTTTTCCCTTATTCTTCTTACACGTTGTTAAATATTTCCTCTCTTTTTTTTTCTTCTTCCATGTTTGGTTAAAATCATTAATATTAGTAAGCCCAGAAATTAATATAGATGAACTAAGGCATGTCCCAAGCATGAAATATCTCTTAGCTTTCTATCAATTTGTAAGCATGGACAAATGTCAACTGTATTCTTCAAATGTTACAAAATTTAAGTAAAATTAAAATGTAGCAATTGAAACATCTCCTACTATCGATTCTCTAACCTGGCTTCGGTTGGCAATTTAGGCTCAACTACGTAGATGAGCTTGTCCCCTCTAACACATCCAATAAATGGACCGTTAATTCAGTCACGACCCGACTCGATTTGTTTATTAAACTACTGAATAGGATGCGCAAGAGAAGTTTACATCAGATCCACCCATAATTATACAGATTGTATGATGTCATTATTATTGCATATTATAGTACCTTTCTTTTTACAATTGTGTATTATAGTTTTTTTTGTTTATTACAAAGATTTGGTGCAACTAAAAAGCAATATTTGCTTGATTTTGTTTCCCAACTGCCAGTCGGAGAATTCTTCTTCCTAGGATTCCGTTGGTTCGGTTGAATCGAACGTAAATTTTATCAAATCGAATTTAAACCGGACATAAATATTCAGAACCAAACAGAATCAAGTTTTTCTGAAACCGAACTGAACCGAACCAATTCAGTTCTGTTTTTTTTGGTTAAATCGACCGGACGCATTTTTCTAGGCCTTTTGCAAAATGGTCCAGATAAAATATTTTACATATATAATTTTTGTTTTAATCAAACAACAACAATTAATAAAATAATAATTAACTAGAAATCAATAGAATAAAATATTTATACAATACAACAAAAAGTAAAGTATAATTATTTAATATGAAACTTAACTAAATTTACGCATATATGAGGTTAAGGATATATACGTAATCTTAAATCGGTTTTCGGTTCGATTCAATTTCCAAAGTCCAAATCAAAAGCGGAATTGAAAAATCCAATTTGAAGTTCTCCAAAAACTAAAAAAAAAAAAAAAAAATTCTAACATTGAAAACCGAACCGAATTGTTTATTTTGGTTCTGGACAATTTTTAATTTTGCACCTAGATATGCTCACCGCTACTACCTACTAGTTGATAGGAAATAATCTTAGATGATAATGTTGTGCACGTGCAGGTTTGCAAAAGTAGAGGATGGATACACAATTTTTTCTAGAATTATTACTCATTATTTTAATAATTGTCGAGTTCTGTGGATCAAACCTAAATGGATATGGTCTGGATTGAGCTTGATAAATCGATCTTACCAGGACATGAACAAAGAATATCTAAACCGGGTATTTAAGATTTGTTTAAAAAATCTAAAACTTTGAACGCGGTCTTTCAATGCCATCTACACTTTCACTTAACTTCTCGTCGTCTCATCTGGTAAGCAATCCTGCTTGTCTCATTTCATTTGCTGAGAACAAGAACTTAACGGATCATTTCCTCATGACACGGTCGTCTCTATTAAACTCGTTATCCTTCCTTCGCAACCCTCTTTCTTTCTTTTTTCGTACTTTGATAGGTGAAAACATCGCTAACCTAATTGCCAACCCTAAGCCTAGGCCCATATCAAATTAGGACTTAGATTTCAAGTTTTATGCCAAATAAATCCTGTTACTTTTGACTTTGGTTTTGTTAGTTCTACAAGATGAAATGTCGTATTTGAACTCCTTCCCTACAAATTTCTTTATTCGATAAACAAATCCAATAAGACAAGCAAAGAAATACTAACAATACTAAGTTACACTAGATATTAAAAAATAAATATCTATACATAGTGAGGCTTAGATTGCTCTCCTACCAGATTTGTGCTAGATACAAATGAGCCAAGAAGAAAACTAAGTCCAACCAAGAGAGAAATCGAAAAAAACTTTTCGTACAAGTCCAAGTTAAATTGATGAAGCAGGAACCCTACACTTTTAGAATCAAATGGGTTTCCTTCCTAAACATGAGAGCCGAGTGAAATTCCTATGTAGGCTATCCTTAATTTACCAAAAGAATTTCAATATATAGAGGGTATTTTTTGAACAAACGTTCTAGCACAAACTTTGGCACATATTTTAGGTGGGTCTCAACCTGCAAAGGCGGGCCTGGTCCAGGACAGGCTGAGCGACGGCACTAGAATCCAAAAATTAAAGTGCACCAATATAGACGTATAGAATAGAACAGAATGTATTATGCGTCAACGGTTTGTAGTGTTGTGGTTATCATGTTAGACTATACGCTAGAGGTTCTTTGTTCAAATTTCAGCAACAACAATTATTTTTGTCATATAATTATTTTAGCTACTTAATTATTATTTTTCCATCATTTTACAAGTTTGCCTGGACCCCCATGAGCTTAGGATCGACCTTGTTGACCTGATTCATTCGGCATCTTTATGCCAAACCAATTGCAGACAAGTACGTATGTCCACCCAATGATAGTAGAAAAGTAGGGGAAAAAAGTTATTTCTCCGTGTAGATTTATATAATGTTTGAATGTCGTTATTGTCACTTCTAAAATATCATCCGACACTTTTTTTAATTTTCTAATATTTAAATTTCAAATTTGTCAATGTATTAACACTATTGGTAGTCCTAAAATGTCATCTTGCACTTCTCTTTCCATGCATGCACAAACTAATGTCATATTTAATGTATGAGTATATTTAAAATTAGAATGATAGAAAATTAAAGAGAAGTGCAGAATGACATTTTAGGAGTGTCAATAATAGCACCCTAATGTTTTATGTAAAAGAAAAACAAAACTATTGCAAAATTTATGTTTGAACAATTTTGCTAAAACCTGAGGGAGATGATAGAACTTTGGCTTGACAGAAGAATACCAATGTTTGTTTGTTCGCATGATGTCAACAATAAAATTAGGCCCAAAAGAGACCGACCCATGCTCGCTTTTCACACCACCAAAAGAAGAAGATGACGAAAGATGGAAAGAACCAAAATTTCTTGGATTGGACTGGAGGGCATAGGATAAGTTGTGTAGATTTAAGTAACCTATTTATTTACTACTCACTTTAATTTCGAAGACTAAAATTTTAATTTTTTAAAAAAGAAATTTTTTGACTTGTCCCCTACTTTGTTTATCCGAATTAAGGATGTACTCCAGTGTTTTGAAAAAAAGTACAGTATCTTCCACTTTGGACGGAAACTGTGAATTTTTTTTAATTACCAAAATGCCCTTGTCTCCTTTCTTTTTTCTCTTTCCTCTCCTTCTCCCCCCCCCCCGCAGCCACCGCCCCTGCTCCCCCCCTCCTCGCCTCCGCTCCCCGCCTCCGCCACCGCTGCTGCTACCGCCGCCGCTGGTGCTGCTGCCGTTGCCGTCGATCTTGCTGCTGCCGCCGTCGCTGTTGCTGCTGCCGGAGGCGGGAAGGGAGGAGCGGAGACGGTGGCGGGGGTGGGGGGAGCGCACAGCGGAGGCGGAGAGGGGGGAGCAGAGGCGGTGGCTGCGGGAGGAGGGGGGGGAGAGGAAAGAGGAAAAAGAAAGGAGACAAGGACATTTTGGTCAAAAAAATATTTTTTTGACGGTTTTCGTCCAAAGTGGAGATTATTGTACATTTTTGTAAAATAATGGGGTGCACACTTAATTCGGATAAACAAAGTGGAGGACAAGACAAAAAATTCTTTTAAAAAATTGCATCTATCCTCCTACTTAGGGTTGAGTTTCATTTTAGGAAGCTTATGCATCGGCCTCCTAGCTAGTAATGGGGCTGCATAGGATAGGACTCTCTTGTTTATCATCTTTACAAAGTCCATTTATGGTCTCAAGTAGTCTCTTTACTAGGTGATTCTTCTCTTTTTACCTACTAAGGTTGATGATATTATTATTATTGTAGATGATACTTCTTGGATATCCATGATTAAATAATTACAATTCTTTTCTCATTTCCCAACCAAAAATCGTTGTCTGCTCCATTACTTTCTAGAAATTGAGGTTGCCCTATGGAGTGACCCTCTTATTCTTTCTTAGAGCATCTCCAACCCTATTGTCTTATTTTGTGTTGTGAATCTTATGTGGCATGGAACAAAAGACAATATCTTGTATAGGTGGCAAGATTACATTCACAAATGACAATGAGTTTAAAAAGTCATCTCCAATACAAAAGTATTGAGAAGACAATACAAAGTAATTTTTTACAACTTCCAAGACAACTTTTACTCTTCTACTTCTTTTTATAAACATTTTTATTCACAAATGATGATGTGGACATATGTGAAGTGCATTGTCTATATCTAGACAACCAACTTCATATTGTCTTTGCTATGACATTGCCATGTCAACTCCACACTTTATTTCACATTTGCATTGGAGAAGTACTTAAAGAAAAAATGACTGTCATTCCTATGTTTTTCAAACTCACAATAGGGTTGGAGATGCTCTTAGAAGAAGTATTGTATGGATCTTCTACATGACTCTAGATATTTGGGCTGCAAGCTAGTCGATAATGTTACACCCTATAACCAAAATAATATAGGTCGGGAGTGATATGGTCAGTATGCATTACGGAGTACTCAAGCACCTGACAGTACGATCATGACTGTATAAGAGCATCATTAGTAAGGCCCATCCCATTTTCTAGATTCTAGATTTAGAATGTAGGAGCTCATTTTGTAGAATAATAAGTCTCATTTTTAGTCCCAATTTCTACAATTTTGGTCCCAACCCATCCATGGGTGCTAAGGGTTGGGCCTCCCAATTTCTAGATTCTAGATTGTAGAAACTCGTTTTGTAGAATAGTAAGTTCCAATTTGGAGCTCAACTTTCTAGATTCTAAACTTTATATTATTTTTTTCCTACATTAATTTTTGACCACACAATTTTTGGGACCGGAGCTCACTTTATCATTTCCTACTATTCTCATACAAACCCAACCCATTCTACATTTACATTTTTTTTGAAATTTTGGGCTCCAAATTGCATTGGAGAGTCCCAACTACTAATGATGCTCTAAGAAGGGATCGTCTACAACTCATCAGTCAACCTACAGTAAAAAAAATAAAATAAAGGCCCAAGTCTCAACAAGCAAGAAAATAATAAATATATAACATGTATGAATAAGTAGTAAAACATCTCACACATTATAAACATAATGATCATGAAGCTAGTAGTACCGACGTTGAACTAGCAGATTATACAATAATATATGATCACAAAACTAGTTGGAGTCTAGTATATATATACAATCGTATTTACCCACAGGTGGGAACAAGCTTCTATATACCAGGGCTAACACATGACTGTGGCTAAACAACCAAAAGAATATACAAATTGTACAGTAGGTAAGGGATAAGAACCCTACTCATGCTCTTGGGCCGCGGTCCTCCTCGTGCGTGCCATCGAGCAATAGATATAGTAGATCCTCTAGCTCCGCTACTACATCTGGTCATGCAAAATCAGTAGGGTCAACCCTAAATAGCAAGTACCACAAGGAAGCCCTAAGGTAAGACTAAAGACTAGCTATTTTCGAACAACAAATAAAACGTATCTTCTCGAAGAAAACTTTTATAAATTTTATTGTAGGGAATTTGATTATATTGAATACAAAAATTCTAAGAATAAGTTGTTGAGATTTTAGATAGTAGCGATGGAGATCGAACCGGACATGTTTTTTTTTTTTACTTCATTGACGATCCGACAATCTTGCAGATGCTCTTCGATGCACACAAACAATGGTGGGCAGAGAGTACTGGTAAAATGATGCTTAGGATTGATGCCTCTCAAGTGTATATATTCTCTACATGTGCATTTTTGTAAGCATAAAATTTGAGACTATTTATAGCAAAACAGTCTCAAAACGGTTATTGTTGAATTCTGCACACACGACATATTAAATACGATTTGGCTGTTGTATGGGAAGATGATTATTCCTCGGAAGAATGCTTCAGCGAAGACACTACTTTTGTCAAGATGCTTTATGCTTTGCAGAAGGGGGTTTCCTGTGAGTCGGCTTCTCGCAGATGACCTATTCTTCTTGATTTTTTTTATGCTTCTACAAAACCTCTTCAAAGTTCAAAGACAACTTTCTTAGAATACTTTGAACAAAGAGGCATAAGCCATAGTCTTTCAATTTGTCTTCACTGCTTGAAAATGAACTTATCTACATGAAGGCAATATGATGCGGGAAGAGTATATATGTCTGCAGGAAAGAGACACTTGCAGGAAGAAGATGGCTCACATGAATCAAACGATCATGGAAAATAGGTCGTTAAATGCCCTAAAATTCTAAATCACCGCTACTGAATTCGAACGACAGCCCGAAGCATCAATGCCCTACCATCACTTTGGGAAGAAGACGACTGTGGACTGAGTAACAAGACAAACAACCCCTCACAGTCAATGAAGGAATCTTCTCCTTCGTCGCATGAGAGCTTTAATCGGGATGGTCATACCTCTAGACATTTTCACGTCTTGAAGTTGCATCGACACCAACTCACTTTTTTTTTTCTTTTCTTCGATTACGTTTTTTTTTTCATTGATTTTTTCGAATCAAGATTTTAGTGAGGTTCATCCGCATCTATATATCCCTTCAAATTTGCGTCAACATGTTATGTAAAGACTGATGTTGATTTGTTGTACTTTTTGCATATTTAATTGTGTTCACTCAATGGAGAGTGTTGCAGTATGTTACTGTCTAGAGCAACCTTTATTGCCAAATTGATTGTGCACGATCAATGGCATTCAAGTCGCCAATTTGTAGCTGTCATTCATTGCATTATTGTATATATTACTAGCAACATCCCTTCCTGTGTTGCTGATTTTTATTTATTGCCAAATTGATTGTGCACGACCAATGGTTTTTCTATAAACTGACAAGTGCGAAGACAAATATTAACATAAATCTATATTGTAGCATTGTTACAACAGCAACTAATATTAGTATTACAGCATATGTTCTAGTATCCTCTTGGTAAGCAATGAAGATCAAGGTTACAAGCAGGCAAACTCAAATTCAAGCTCAAAATGTTTTGATAACAGAAATGTTATGATAGCTTAACCTTCCAAATTCACCAGACAATGCAGTTGGCTAATAATGTTTTGCAAGTCCGTGCGAGCATTTTCTTTTCTTGCTTAGGCTCGTGCTGCTTCTCGTAACAAGAACTCTTCGATTGCGGAGTTCTTCTCTTGCATGTCTCTGAACTCAACTCTCCGTCCATGACCTGTCACATGAGCATTTTAATTTCCGGGTGGACAAGATCTATGAATGAAATATGATAACTAACATGAAACATCAAATAGAGTTTGGTTGTGAGATCCTGATTTTCTACTTAAATCTATGGGATTGAAAACCATTTGTCCATTTTGTATGTCAAAATCTGAGAATGACATCAATATCTTATTAAACCGGATGGAAGGGAAGCTCACCTGGTAGGATCCATTAGAAGTCCAGTTCCAGGAATTTCTTGACACTGTCTAATTGCTTGCTAACTGCCAATTCGCATACACTTTACTGATGAAAATGAGGAGAAGAGTGCATTCTAGAGGTAACAGGAATAAATATTACCTAAATCTCTGTTATATATCGCAAAGATATCGAATTCAGATTCTTCAGATTTGGCAAAATGGTCTCCAGTGAACAGAACCCCCAGTGGCTTGTAGTACAAACAGACCGAACCCTGCCATTGAGGTTGAACAGGAACCACAGTTTAAGTCTCTAGAGAAGGGGAGTCAAGACCATGAAAATATGATAACTGAAGCAAGCATGCTATCAACTAGAAATAGTTTGAGTAGATATGAGGGCTTGTACTCTATCAAGGGCAAATCACAGTGATGTACTTCAAAAAACTGAATTGCACATCAAATTTCAACTTGTATCTATGAAGGAAGTCAACATTTCCATCAGCTGGTGACTGCAGATCAATTACAGTACTATCCTTGACTTATCGTTCAGCAGATTAACATTACCCTAAGCTACTGGTGTTCGCTTGCAGCATGAATGCCAGAACCAGTCGACTGGATCTTCCTTTTACTAAGATTGCAGCACACATAGTCAATTGTACAGTCAATTATACAGTCATGAAGCAAAAACAAGATTACCATTAACCAAAGAAGAATTGCATGATATGCAAGAAGACCTTACTTTGAAGTTCGATGAGCACTCTATTCATAAAACAGTTCCCAACATAATTAAAATGTTAATCCGGAATGATGAGGTAAGTGCTAAGGATTATCTCAGGGGAAGGGTACTCAAAAAGGAGGATATTGAATTGATTTCTGAATTCGGTCAATAGACAATTGAGCCGTCCATTCTTGAAGTTTGATTCTAATTTGGACTAAGGAAAGAAAGGAATCCTTTTTAAAGTTCGACTTTCGGGCTTCTAAGAAATCTGGCTTGGGTCCTGATGTAGACTATAACAACAAAGAAGGGATTTTGGACTTTCGGCCGGACATCTGAATATATTTTGCGTGTTTGATTGGGATTTATTGGTTTCTAAGAACGGTACTGCTACGGTGTCCGTCCCTATAGGGTGACTACATCGACATAGGGTCACGTAACATACAGCCATGGGTTCTTTGATCTGAAGTGGACCCATGCTAACAGGAGGGCAAATGGTTGACCATCACGTGTATGTAGGCCAGCATGATCACCTCCTATGATCGTGGCGTGCAGCTATTGGCTCTTTGGTCCGGAGTAGACCCGTGCTAACTGAGAGGCCAATGGCCGGCCGTCACGTGGACGCGGACCAACACGGTCACCCTCTAGGAGAGTGCACAATATCATTTTAGTTTTATGAAATTTGTACGTTTACGGCATAAGAGAGATTATTTAAAAAAAAAAATTACTGGAAGATATATTTTGGTTGATTGCTTTCACAATCTTTATACTAATTTCATAACACCCAAGCCTTGGATTTGCTAGAGGAGACACTCAAAACATATATTACAAATTATTAAAAATCGTGTAAATTATTACTTTTTGAGTATCTCTTTGATATTGACACGCAGTGGTGCAATCCAAACAAAACATTCAAACTACAATAGAGTTATTTGGGACGCGCGCTTGAACAGCCTGTGCACGCGCGCGGCCGAGCACGACGGACGATGGAGGAGGACGCTGGAGCGGGAGGGGGGGTGTAGTGCCCCGTCCCGCAAAGTCAATCGGAGGAATCAAAACGCCGACGGCGTTGGAACTTAGCCTTGCAACGGCTACTCGAAGGCTCGCTCGGTCGAGGCGACTCCTCGCACAGGTGGGGTAGTTTCGGTGAACTTGCCTCATCTTAGCCTTCACTTAATAACTCGCATGTTTTCAACTTGCACAAGTAGGCTAATCTAAAAGCTACGAACGCACATAGCTAAGGGAATAATCCCGTCGGGTCGAAATGTCTTAGAACATGGAAATGGTCCCACGGTCTTCATAGAAGTCGGCTCAGCGTGCTTTCAAATGACACTCGATCCTTCGTTCCCGTGGCTTGGGAGAAGGAAGTTGGCCTAAGTTGCCCCGACACTTGAAATAGCCTAAGTCTTAGGCGTCGCCTGCGTAAATGCTTGTTAAAGCAGGCACGGTCCCGTTGTGCAAGGCTTGGCATAGCCTTCGCATGTCCCGCACGGCTTGGAATAGCCTTCGCATGTCCCGTTGGTCCCGTCGATTCGTCCCGACACTCGAATTAGCCTAAGTCATAGGCGTCGCCCGCATGAATGCTTAACAAAGCATACACGGTCCTGTCCCGCAAGGCTTGGCATAGCCTTCGCACGTCCCGCAAGTTAAGTCGTCTTGCACGGCTGTTGGCTTAAGTCTAGACACGAACTTGGTTGTTCAAGTCGACCCCGTGCTTAGCATGTTCCCTCGATGCGTAGCTCGGCGTAGCCCTTGCTCGTCGAGTCGTTGCCCGAATAAGTTAAGACAAGTGTTGCGTTGGGCTATCAAAGCCATTTCTAGCACTGTCCCGCTCTATCTGCGGTTGTCAAGTCGCGTAGTCCCTTGAAAGCAAGGCTCGTCGTATAAGTATATGACTTGAGCGATAGCGTCGCCTATAGAACCAGGTCCGTCTAAAGCACGAGCTACGGCCGGTTTAGTGAAAAGCTTGCCACGAACAAAGGAAGTCCACGCCACTTGTTGTCGCCGAGATCGATCCCTCATACTTGGAAGTCTCGCTAAGTCTTGAAATGTCCCGCACACGAGATCGGTCCCGCGGCTTGGGGGTCTCGCTAAGTCTTGATAGAAAGAAGGAATGCATGGTCATGTTAAGGAAGGATTTGATAGATCGAATTGGGTCTTGCATGGTCATTGGACAACTTGTCGACAAGGTGTAGTCTTCTCGAATGATCTCCTCCTGGGCACCGAGATCATTCGCCCGGGGGAAGCGAGTGCGGCTCAACCAGGATGCCGGATAACCGCATGGGAGTATCGGCGCTTCCGGGGCTAGCTACCCTTAGAAGGACGGACCGATACCCCCACCGAGCCGTGTCCATGATAGCTTGACATTGCTAGTGACCACTCATGTAGATGTGTCGGCAGATAGCGGCACACCGCGTGTATGCCTTTGGATTGAGTCTAGAACTTGGAAGGGATGTCCAGTCGATAACACAATATCTGGGCCTAAGATTGGACTGCAGCATAGGCACCGTGCTTGGCACAATAGATGGCGTCGGGATGTTTATGAAAGTGATAATATGGTCCAAGAGTCTTGTCTAAGTTAGCAAATGGGTCTAACAGGAAGGCCGCAAGGCGGTAGCACAATAAGTCTTGATAACTTGCGAGGTGCGGCCTCATCTTGAAGCACGGACAAGTCCAAGCAAAGTCTAGGGGCACGACCTGCACGAGTCATCCCGTTGTCGTCCTTGGCACTTGAATCGTTGGCACGAGGATTGGTCTAGAGGCGCTTGAGTTTACACAAAGGTCTTGGCACGGCCGAGTTCGCATAAGTTGTTCCTCGACATAGCATTGTTTCGAATATGTCTAAGTCGCGAATAGAATGTGGCACGACCCTGCCGTTTCGAGTTGTAGTTCGGTCAGTACTTGAGTAATGAGGCACTGCCTCAATCGAAATACACGTTGGTATTGTAGCACGACCATGTCGTTGCACGTCGAGTTGGTTAGACGTCAAGTCTTAAAACTGATCCTAAGACAAGACTAGAAAGACAATCGAAAGGGTTTAAGCTGCACAAAGTAAATGAACGTGTCGGTTATGTATGGGTGGGCGAGGAGCTCACTCCACCAGTACAGTTGAGTACTGACACCCACACAGTGTTCATGTGCAGGCACTGGTAAAAGCTCGTGGCGTGGAGCTCGCTTGGATGCGTCAGGGCACGAAGTTCCTTGGCGATTCGAAGCATACGGCCGCGCAGGTTGAAGACTTATACAGGACATAATGTATGGACATCGCCTTCCGAAGCTTCCGCTGGCTCAAGCAATTGTATCGAGAGATGAGAGAGAGCAGAGAGTGACTTTGTAAACGAGAGAAAAGTGAGCACGAGAGACTTGTAATTTGGCCTTGCGCCCACAAATGTAATCTTGTATTCAATATCAATAAAAGAGCTTCTTTTGAATGACTTGTGTTCATGTGTTCTTCTTCAAATTCCGCTATAATGTATTCAATGTTTCTGCTTGGGACTTCTGTGCGACGACCCCGTCGCCGCCGATGTAATCGGCCGTTATGGAATTGCCTTGCACGAGCGCAATCTAGGCTCGTGCGGCATCACGTCTTAGCGAGGACGATCGCTCCTACGGGAGCGGGGCGTGACATAATGGTATCAGAGCACGGCTTTACGTCCTTGGACTTCACGTCGAATTTCTCAGCTTTGAAAGCTCGTCGTTAGAAAATAAGTGTGCGCTCTCTCTCAAATGTCCCTCGGCATGTCCATACAATAAGTCTAAATATTTTCAAAAGCTCGTACAAGCGTTCAACCTAACGCATCGATAGGCCATCGCCGGACGCATCGGTTGGCCTTTGTGCCGAACGGTGTCAAACTTGTCTTGATAGAAAATATGTACTAAGTTAACATGTCGCGTGCGTGCCTAACTAGTCCTACGATGACCCTAGCAATTGAGCGTGCAAACTCGAATATAGTCCGTACGGGATAGCCATGCGCACGGCCTTTTGGCTAAGTTGTGTCGCGTGTCGCGCATCTCGACTTTTGGTGCAAACGAGTCGCGAGCGATATTAAGTATCGTTCGATCGGGATCGGAGATGTACTTAGGGTGTCTATTGATAGGAACGCTATCGAGTTAACGCTTAGGCTTACACGGAGGATTGACACGGATTTTGAGGAAATAGTGTGAATGACTCAGTGCGCCGATACGACGTAAACGATTACGCTAGAGATTCGTCGAACGAATCTGAAGGATGTCTTAGCAAATGATGCAAAAATGATTGCGGACTAGATCGGATGGCTCGAATCCGAGTGGTGTATGGATTTTCTTAGAAATCATTCGAGCAAGATTGAGGATTTCGAGTAACGAGTATGTCGGCGAGGCGATGCGATCGCGCAGAGCCTTAGATCGCGTCACGCTTAGTTGGTCGTGACTTCGAATGTCCCGAACGAGCATCTCGTTTGGACAACTTGTGAACGGGTAACGCAAGTTAGAAAATGACTCGGAACGACGAATAAAAGTGAATGTCTCGATCGAGGAAGCTCGAGGATTGCACGTACGATTTCGGATTGATTCAAATAAAATGTGACTTGGGTTTCGAACAACGATCTTGAAACGAGCTTGAGGAAGAGCGACTGAACTTGATATTGAATATCGAGAAAATTATGAAATATCCAACTCGGACAACAGTATCAACGCACGACTCGAAATTGGTTGCAAGGAAGATCGTCAGGTTACGCATATCGTCGATGGTATTGAGGCGTATCAAAGATCGATATGCGACAACTTGGGGGTACTCTGACTCGGCGAATGACGATCGTGCAGATGTCATTGTTCCGATAGATGCTATACTCGGGATATTGAAATGTATCGAGGAAATGATAAACATGACTTAGTATGCTTGATGATTGAATTTGAGGATGGCGTAGTTCCAATCCGCGTATCGAGAATGAGTTAGTCTAAACTCAAACAAGAGTTACGCCCCGATGAGAATGATTATTCCGCGAGAGCGTTGCATGGTGATTCATGAACCGCCGTAGATAATCGGACTCGCGTGAGATTGGGGCACAACATTTTGTCGAGCTAGATGACCTCGTAATCGAATACATGAATTGGTTAGAATGGGTGATTTGAATGGATTCGAATTCGTTGCGCTGCGCAACGAATGTCTTGATGCGAAATAGGTGATCGTGCTCGATGTTTAGAAATCTGAGTGACGCGAGCTTGGATAGAAAATCCCATATTACCGACTTTGGCTTGACCCTAGGATTGGGGTCAGTGTTGGCATTATTGTTGGAGAACTATAATTCCAATCCTGACATTGACTTAGCCTCGAAAGGAAATAGCCTAGCGGTTAGACGAGACGCCCCGTTTCATGTGTTTGCAATCAAAAGATTGATCTTGAGGATTGACATGGATGAATTGAATGATGCGAGAATAGGAAACCCTGCTCACGAGACTCGGCTGACATGCATATATTTCAGGGACGCCTGGGTATGTGCTCGATGCGACTCGAGTGAGAATTACAAATTCTCTATCATGCGGCTTGGCTGAATGCATGTATTATGTGGACGCCTGGAATGCGTGCACGATCCAACCAAGTGATACAATGAGTTCAAGCAAGACTTGAAAAAATGGGAGTGTGTCGAGATCTTGAAATCATATTAACGGAAGGATTGTTAGTCATGAGAGCGTGGCTCGGAATTAAGGAAACGCATAGGCGAAGTGTGCACGGTTAAATCTTGGCCATAGAAATGGTAGGATGGCTTGTGTCGTGCCCCGATTCTGTTGAATCGATAGTCGTCTCCCGGGCGTAATGCCGTGCGAACCTAATTTGCGATCGCACAAGGCATAATCATAAGGTAATCCGAGACACGAGATCTAAGAGAGTACGCAGACAAATTGATTCACACAATAAGTAAAGGAAACTTGATCTTTATTGATAATGAACATCTTTTACAGACTCCAATACAAGACTCGTTGCCGCACGGGCTACAACATGACTCGATTACAAAAGAGTGCCGATGAGATAGTCGTTCCATACATTGCACACATCCCTCAATATACACAAGTACTCCATTGACCTGGATGGGAGGGACGCTGAGTCATTTTCCTTGGACTGTTGAGAGCCTTCAAAAGTGGAGTCGCAGAGTAAGTCTTCGACGTACGGCCGAAGCTTCAAAAGTCACGAACGCCGCCGAGCTAGCTGGCGTGTCCTTCCTGGTTCGCGGGACCTGCAAAGTGCGAGGATCAGCACGAAACACATGTACTGGCGAATGTCTAATTAAATCCAAGCTCTGCATTTTGATTCAAGAAATTTCGTAAACATGTTAGCTAGCTATTTCAATGATCTTTCTAACCATCCTGTTCGATTTGCATGTTAACATGTTTTGAGGCAAGCATATGGAATTGTATAACATTAAGCACTATCATATTTATCCCGTGTTACGTGCATTTGATAAGCAGTGCAAGGGTGTGAAGGCCACTGGCAATGTCAAGCCATCACGGACTATAGCCCGGTTAGACGGCGATCCTTTCTCGTCGGGTAGCGAGCCCTATGCGAAAGTTTTCGTCTAACTCACGCCGATGAAAGACTGGCGCTTGCTATTCTCGTTCCTCCCGGGCCGAATCGGTTCCTTGGCCCAGGCAACCGTTCGAGGAAACTACACCTTGTCGACAAGTTGTCCAATGACCGTTTTGGTTATTTAGCCGTATCGTTGCGATAAACGTTAATCGATTCATTCATTGCTTTGAATAGGCTAAGTGGATTTGCATAAGGAACATGTTTTCTATTTCCAATACCAGCAGTTGATAACCAGTGTTTCGTGAAGAATCGTGCCACGATTTCTTTGATTCTACACTATTATGACAAGCATTCATTTTACTTCACATATTGAGTTTTGAAGTAGAGGGACGAGACGAAGGAGGTCAGCCACTCGCCTTAGGCTTGCTTCAAGCGAGCGACCGGTTGGCTGCGCTGTCGTCGCCTACGCGATCACCTGCAATCGCATAAGCAACTGATTAGAACACTGTGTATTTCAAGGGATTTCGATATGAATGCGAGCTCGAAAAACGCGTCACGAAAACCCATCGAAAACATTCACGAAAAGCGCATTCACGAAAATGAAAGCCAAAGCCAAATCAAGTGCGGCATGAAAACCAGAGCAACGGGAGGTCTCTCCCGACTCAGCCGCAGAGCCAATCCTCGAGGCGCAACTCGCTGAATATGAGACTTGGTTCCGAAGAAGCCATTCCATAACGTGGAATAGAATTTAATTCAATCGTTCCCGTTCGATCAACTCGGCCGATTCCGACCTATCGGTCCCGACCGAATCGATAGCGACAGTGTTCCTTTCTCGCGCACCCCGTGGACGGAGATGGGGCACGATGTAGGGACGGGGCACTACACCATAACCAACTAATAAAAAGTTTTGTCCTCGAAACTTAAAGATGGAACCTACCTCTAAGAGAACAATGAAGAAAATTTTTCCTTCATCTCCGATTCAAGCTCCCACATCGACTCTTCGACCGAGTGGTTCTTCCAGAGGACGCGGACAAGAGGGATTGCTCGAACGCAGCAGCTTATCCTTGTGTTCAATGATTTGAACTGGCTCTTCAACGTAGGATAAGTCAGACTTTAGCTCCAGCTGGCCAAAGTCTACCACGTGGCTCGGGTCGTGCACGTACTTCCACAGTTGAGAGACATGGAAGACATTGTGAACACCTTCAAGCGCCGGCGGTAGGGCAATTTTGTAGGCCACTGGCGCGACCCGTTCAAGTATTTCGAACGGCCCAACGAATCTCGGACTCAACTTTCCTTTCGCGCCGAACCGAGTAACTCTCCGCATGGGCGACACTTTGAGAAATACGTGATCGCCTACTAGAAACTCGAGCGGTCGACGATGAATGTCCGCATAGCTTTTCTGACGACTCTGTGCAGTCTTTAGTCTTTCCCGAATGAGCCGAATTTTCTGTACGGACTGTTCCACCAGTTTCGGGCCGAGAATCTGCCACTCTCCGACTTCGTCCCAGCAAATGGGTAATCGACACTTGCGCCCGTACAAGGCTTCATACGGCGCCATTTGAATGCTGGATTGATAGCTATTGTTGTACGCAAATTCGGCCAGAGGTAGATGATTGTCCCAGCTTGATTTGAAGTCAATTGCGCAAACTCGTAGCATGTCTTCGAGAATCTGATTGACGCGCTCCGTTTGGCCGTCGGTCTGAGGATGGTAAGCTGAGCTAAACTGCAACTTGGTACCCAGCGCCGACTGAAGGCTACTCCAGAATTGCGACATGAATCGTGAATCCCGATCAGAGACGATGGATACTGGAACTCCGTGCAGCCGTACTATCTCATCAAGATATATCTGCGCCAGGCGATCAACGCTTCAAGTAACTTTGATGGCAATAAAGTGCGCTAACTTGGTTAATCGATCGACGATGACCCAGATGGCATCATTTCTCCGCGACGTCTTCGGCAGACCAACAATAAAATCTATGCACACGTGCTGCCACTTCCATTCCGGAATCGCCAGATTCTGTATCTCCCCGCCGGGTCTCTGGTGCTCAGCTTTCACCTGCTGACAGGCCATGCATTGCGACACGAAAAGTGCCACATCTCTTTTCATCCCGTGCCACCAGAAGTTTGTACGGAGGTCCTTGTACATCTTCGTGCTGCCAAAATACAAGGTGTATTTCGCATAGTGCGCCTCCGACAGTATCTCCTTTCTGAGTTCTGAATCATCCGGAACGCATAGCCTACCCTTCAATCGAAGCACGCCGGTTTCGTCTTCCGCAAAGTCGGTCGTCCTGCCCGTCAAGATTAGCTCTCGTACTTTCTTCAGGTATGGATCGTCCGTCTGAGCGGTCTTGATCTTTTCAAGCAAGCTCGGCTCTAACTGCAACTTTGCCAACTGCACATTCCGGAATCTGACTCGGAGCTCGATGCCCATCTCTTCTAGGTCACGTAGCAGTCTGGGGTCGTTGGATAACGAGGCAATGTACTTCCGACTCAAGGCGTCCGCCACAGCATTTCCCTTTCCCGACGTATAGTCGATAGTCAAGTCGTAATCCTTGATCAGTTCAAGCCAGTGCCTCTGCCGCAAGTTCAGTTCCCTCTGCGTGAATAGATACTTGAGGCTCTTGTGATTGGTGTAGATCGTGCATGCCACGCCATAGAGGTAGTGACGCCACAATTTCAACGCAAACACAATCGCCGCTAACTCCAGGTCGTGCATGGGATAATTTTTCTCGTGCGACTTTAGCTGTCAGGAAGCAAAAGATATCACCTTGTTCCGCTGCATCAGCACACACCCCAAGCCCTGACCGGACGCATCGCTGAATATCTGGAAACCCTCAGTCCCTTCTGGAAGTGCGAGTATCGGGGCCGAGACGAGCCGTTGCTTCAACTCTTGGAATGCAGCTTCGCAGTCGTCCGACCATTCGAATGCGACTCTTTTCTGGGTGAGCCGAGTCAGAGGCGATGCAATCTTCGCGAAGTCTTTCATGAAGCGTCGGTAGTATCTCGCTAAGCCAAGGAAACTTCGAATCTCGCCGACGGACGCTGGCCGTTTCCAATCGACAACGGCTTCAACTTTCTTTGGGTCGACCATAATGCCTTCAGCAGAAATGATGTGTCCGAGGAATGCGACGCTGCTAAGCCAGAATTCACATTTGCTTCACTTCGCGTATAGTTGATTTTCTCGAAGGGTCTGAAGCACGGTCCGCAGATGCTCAGTGTGTTGCTGCCGATTCTTCGAGTAGACGAGTATATCGTCGATAAAGACTACTACGAACTTGTCGAGGAATGGTCGGAATACCCGATTCATTAAATCCATGAAAGCAGCAGGGGCGTTCGTTAGGCCGAACGGCATTACCAGGAACTCGTAATGGCCGTATCGAGTGGGGAAGGCATACTTCGGCACATCGTCCGGCTTGATCTTGAGTTGATGGTAACTCGAACGCAGATCAATTTTAGAGAACACCGTGGCTCCTTGAAGCTGATCAAACAGATCATCTATGCGGGACAGGGGGTATTTATTCCGGACGGTGGCTTTATTCAGCTCGCGGTAGTCGATACAAAGACGCATAGAGCCATCCTTCTTTTTAACAAACAGCACGGGCGCTCCCCAGGGCGAGACGCTGGATCGGATGAATCCCTTGTCGAGCAATTCTTGTAACTGCACCTTGAGTTCTTTAAGCTCTGCAGGGGCCATTCTGTACGGGGCTTTCGAGATCGGTCGAGTGTCGGGGAATGTATCGATAGTGAACTCAATCTCTCGATCGGGCGGCATGTCGGGCAGTTCGTCCGGGAACACATCGGGGAATTCTGCCACAATGTCGGTCTGACCCGCATTTGCACCATCCTGTCGCATGTCTCGAATGGAAGCTAGATAGCCTTCGTACCCGGAATGCAGCATCCGTCGAGCAGATATTGCGGAGATCACCATACAGGTCGGCGACGCCTCACCACACGAGTAACAGAATTCAGGCACTCAAGCTATACGGAATGTGACCTTCTTTTCAGCACAGTCTATGGTTGCGTTGCACGGACCGAGCCAATCCATCCCCAGGATGATGTCGTAGTCCTTAATATTTAGAACTATCTCATCGAGACTGATCTTTTGACCACCTATACAGATGATTCCGTCTCCGCAGACTAAATTTGCAGTTAGTGGCATGCCCGACGGTACGTTAACAGTGAGGTCGAGGCCTAGCGGTGTCAGGGAGAATTTGTGCTCGGCGGCAAAGTCCGCCGATACAAAACTATGCGTGGCACCTGAATCAAACAATACACGAGCAGGTTTATTATTGAATTGTAGTATACCTGTCACGACTGTATCAGATGCAAGCGCTTCGTCCCGAGTCATGGCGTAGACGCGGCCCTGAGCATTGGGGCGACGGTCTTGGCCATTCTGATGTGCGGTCGGTGGAGCCCGAGGTGCTTGGCCTCGGTTTTGTTGATGTTGTTGGAGACGTTGGTTCGGCCTAGCTTCCGGGCAGTTCTTTACGATATGATTTTTGTTACCGCAAATAAAACATGCCCCGGTCTTTAATCGGCACTCGACGGCCATGTGCCCTTCCTTGTGGCAGAACTCGCAGACTACTCGCTCCTTCGTCTGGTTGCCGCCTCCGTTGCCGCGGTTTTGACGTTTGTGTGCGTTGTTGCCTCCCGTATTACTATGGCGTTTGTTATTAAAGTGAACAGTGTCGGTAGTAGTAGGAGGATACTCGGACTCCAGACGGATGGCGTGGTTGAGTGCCTCGCCCATGGTTTTGTATTCGGCCACCGAAACATGTGCACGGATAGTTGAACGCAGGCCCACTTCGAATCGTCGAGCTCGACTTGCGGCGGTAGGCAGATAGTCTCCAGTAAACTTGGCCAGTTTGTTGAATTCGGTCGCGAACTGTCTTACAGTCATACTCCCTTGCCTCAGTTGCATGAATTCATTTTCCTTCTCTTGTCGCACGGCTGCTGAAAGATATTCTGTCTCGAACGCACTTTTGAATGTTGTAATGCCCGTGATTCATATTACGTATTCTGTATACGTGTACGTATCTCAGACCCGTATTTCGACTTGTCCTAGTTAGATAGTCTTGGGTTCTTGTATTGGCTCGGTTTGACCTGGCTTGGTTCGGGTTGGGCTTGGATTTGGTTTGGCTTGGTTTGGGCTAGCATGAACCCCTACCTACCACCACTACCATTTATTAACCCCAACTCCTTTCTCTCTCCTCATTACTCTTCTTCTTCTCCTTCATTAACTCTCCACCTACCAAGAAGAGGTCTAGGCAAGTGCATCTTGCTTCATGGAGGAACCCAAATTTTATTGTTCCATTCTCTTCCTTACATCATTCTATCACTCTTTAGTACTTGGCATTTTCACTTTCCATGGCTAGATTCTTGTAGATCTATATTTACATTATTTTTGGATTTCTTGGATTTTGATCTACTTAATCTTGTTATTTTAAAGTTTTGATGGTTCCATGTTGTAGAGCATTTCATTCTGCCCCATTTTGACCTATGGAAGTTTGAATTTGGACTATGGATGAAAGATTCATGGAGCTTGGGAGCCATGGCTTGAAGGGTTCTTCTTCTCGGAATGATGGAGAAGAAGAACAGTTCATAGCCGAATGGACTTAGCCGCATAGCTTTATGCAGCAAGTTTTATTCCTGACCGCATAAGCCTTGCTGTGTTACTTGGCCGCATGGCCTATGCCGCAGGAACTCAATTCTCCCAGCCGCATGAAGATTTAATCCTAGCCGCATGAGACTTACATTCCTAGCCGCATGAGTTTAACCCTGCCGCATAAGGCCCAGTCCTAACTGACCCGCATGGGCTTCTGAGTCCGGGCCGCATGACCCGATTTATTCTAACCGCATATGCTCACCACCCTTCCCTGGCCGCATGAGCTCCTAACTGAGCCGCATGCACCCCCTTCATCTCCTGGCCGCATAGGCTCATGACCAGTCTGGCCGCATAAGGCTTTGCATCTTCAGCCGCATGAAGTCTTCTATATTCTTGCCGCATGGACCCTCATCTCTGCGAGCCGCATGAGACCTGTCCCCGCCAGCCGCATGAGCTGCGCTTGTTCCGAGCCGCACGGGCCCTTAGTTCCTCCAACCGCATGAATTTCTTTCCCTAGCCGCATGGATTTCTTTCTTGGCCGCATAAGCCTGAGCCGCATGACTTTCTATAGCCGTGTGTACTATTATTTTATTATTAATTGTCCATGTCTTGTAACCTTTTTTGTATATTTTTTTACGTCCATTTTATATCCTTACGCCTTTTGTCATGAACTTGATAATCCCGAATTTATTTATTATGTCTGGAATGATAACTGAAATGCTTGATAGTGGCCCGCCGTAGTGCACTCCTGACTTGATAACTTGACTTGATAACTTGACCTGCTACACATGACACGACAGTGACCAATAGTAGTGCACTCTTGACAAGTACTCTGACATGCTTGATAGTGGCCCGTCGTGGCACACTCTTGATAAGTAATAATGATAATGATAGTGGCCCGTCGTGGCGCACTCTCGACTAATTAATGCATTGGCCTGGACACCGTGGGTGTTTGCATTGATTGTGCATGTATTGTCACGCCCCAGAAGCGGAATACCGGAGAGCGGGGGCGGACACAGCCAGCTACGCAATCCCAAAGTACGTTAATACTCTGAAATTACGTATAAGCTGTCAAGACATGGGGGTTACTCTACAAGCCATCAGTCAATCCTATGGTTTAACAATCCTAGGTATCTCAATAACAGGCAATTATACAAGAGCAAAGAGTACGATCATCATACATACAATAGTAAGGCGTCCCGAACCATATATACATGACTGATCATGAAGCCAGTACCACAGAACTGAGGACTAGCTAGAGTATTAGTCGTACACGATAAGGACTAGCTATAGTCTAGAATACACATATCATGTTTATGCCCGTAGGCTACAATATCAAGGAAAAATACCAAAACACGAGCTAAACACGTGCTCGGGGCTAAACGTTACAAGAGGAGAATTTACATATCAGTGGGAGGATGAAGAAGAAACCCACTGAGGCACTCAGGTGCTCCGGCTGGTCACCGTCGAGTAGATGGTGCGGTAGATCCTTCGGGCTCTTCTATTAGAACCTGGCCATGCAAAACCAGTAGGGTCAGACCCGAAATAGCAAGTACCACAAAGGAGGCCGAACTATGAACTTAAAACCAGCAATCATTAGCAATCAACAAGCAAATAAGTAAAGGAGGATCGAGATTCGTGCAGTACCAATGCACTTATCCCGAACATAGGAAGACGGTAAGTAAATCATCATTTGACGAAAAGTAAACTGGAGAACATGTTAAATAAATAGAACTGGGAAGGTGATATACGATGAGATAACCATGGGACTATTCAGATAACCAGGTTACAACCCGTAAACCAAACAAGGACCGGGGTTGTAACCCTTCGTCTGAACAGAACTTGGTTTCTCCCACCATTTATCGGCAGGATAAAATAAGAAATCAGGACATGTAACGATCATGTACAGGACAGGACGAATATGAACAATCAGGTCATGTGACAATCTTGTGCAGGATCAAGTCAAGACTAGACTGAGTTAGACTCCATTCTATCAATCACGGCCAAACAATAAGTACGGCTTGATACTTTAACTAACTAGGGTTATCACAGGCCTAGTTACTAGCAAGATGCAATGAGATTCTTCCAAGTCCGGTTACCTGTTTGTTACTACCTGAATGACTCCAGCAAAGAAAAGGAAAAGATAGCATGATATAGCAGACACACTGTAGTAAGATACATGTGTCCTAAGGTACCACGCTCGACGGCGGGCTGGAAGTGCGCTTATCTCGACGGATAGCAACAAATCCCATGTATATATATATATATATAAGGCCGGGATCAAAGGGGCAACAGGTAACTGGGAAAGTCTCTCCATGAACTACTTGATCAATCTAGTCATTAATCCTAGCCATATTCAGTATGAATCCCTGACCGTGGAAAACCAGGGATTCATGTCCTAGACATGATGCAAGACAAGACGGGTTCATTTGTACAAGCACAATCACCCACGGTGTCCAGGCCATTTATTCTTGTCAAGTCGTGTTAGCCGTCGCAACAGCATTTCAAGGAATATCATGTCAGGTTTATCATGTCAAGAGTGCGCCACAGTGGGCCACTATCAAGTCATTATCATGTCAAGTTTACTGGTCAAGAGTGCGCCACGACGGGCCACCATCAGGTCATGTCATGTCATTAATCAGGAGTGCACCACTACGGGTCACTGTCGTGTCATGTACATCAAGTCAAGTTATCATGTCAGGAGTGCACCACTACGGGTCACTATCAAGCATGTCATTATCAAGGAGGAGAGAAACTTGCACAATTAAATAATAATAATATATATATATATAATATGTATATTCTTGAAGCCAAGGAGAAACTCTACAACTTTTATGTTAGGAGTGGAAAGAAATTCGGACCACAATTCATGCAAATAAGACATTTAAACAATCAAAGTGGGACCCATGTGGTCCAAAAGTGGGAGAACAAACATGCGGTCAAAGAGAGTGGGAGGCCACCCATGCGGCTCCGAAATTATTTAAATGCAATCAGTCAAACATTTAAGGCCAGCAAGCCATATGCGGCTAGCATACAATTGTGCATGCGGCCAAGAGTGGGAGGGACCCCATGCGGCCAAAAAACAATAAATAGGCCATAAAATCAAATAAGACAAAAGACAGTAGGACCCTCATTAAATGCAAACTCCCACTTCAGCAAGCAAGTCAACTAAGGAAGCTATATGGGACCCCCCACAATTAATGCAATAAGAAGGGGTACACGTGAACCCTTAAATTAATGGTTCACGTGGCCAAGCAATGATTACACTATAAAAAAGCCATGCGGTCAACATTGAAGTGCATGCGGCCAAGCTTAATTTGCAAGCAAGCAAAGGCTAGCTAAAAGGCCATGCAGCTGGTTCAAAAGTGCAGTTATTAATGTATTAAGCATATAATGACAAGCATTAAATATTAGCATTGCATTTCTAAGCCTTTATGCGGCTGGCTCAGAAAACTTACATTAAAGAATTGAAATCAATTCCTATGCGGCTAGGCTTAGTAAAAATACATTTAAAGAATCAAATCATTAGTCCAATGATTAGAAAATGCATTTAATAATGCATTTGACCATTTCACTCCAGAACGTGTGCATTAAGGAATCAAGCCTTAAGGAACAAGAATGCATTAGCAAAAAGGCATTCAACTTATTTTAAAGCAAGCATTTAATGCTTTTCCAAGCTAAGCATTTAATACTTCCAAGCGAGCATTCATTTAATGCTTGGTTTCAAAGCCCCTGCGGCTTCAAATCCATGCGGCTCCAAGGAAGCATTGAGATGCTTTTCCAAGGAAGCATTCAATGCTTGCTAAAGGAAAAGCATGTAACATGCTTTCAAATTCCATGCGGCTACAATTGTTTGTAGCCATGCGGCTACTAACATTATTACATTATAATAGAAGCCATGCGGCCAGCTACGTATAATTCTCATGCGGCTAAAACATTAATAATTCATGCGGCTCTCCACTATATTATATGCATGAAATGCAAGCTGTACGTGGCAATTAATTATTAGGCCTTGCCCAAATTACTATGCTGACTAATAAATGCTATCATGTCAGGAAGCAAACAATGTTGACATGTCCATGCGGCTAAGCATGAATCATGCGGCCAAAAATGCAAGCTAGTAATAATTGTTGCCAACTGAGACGAAGTTCATGGAAAATACCATGGCTTCTCCACACCGTCCAATTTCCCACAGGAGTCCAAATTTGGACTTCCATAGGTCAAAATGGGGTAGAACGAAATTCTCTACAACATGGAACCATCAACTAGCAAAAATATGCAAGTTTACCAGATCAAAGCCCATGAAAACCGAATTTGCTTCAAAGTTAGATCTACAACAATCTAGCCAACAAAATAGAAAACTTCAAGTTCTAAACATGCTTAGAATGTAACAACAAAGAGAATGGAATAAACGAAATAGAAATCGTCCAACATTCGGCAAGGTGTACTTGCCTTGGGCTGGAGGAAGAAGATGAAGATAGAAATGAAAATAATGGAGGAGAGAGAGTGGTAGGTGGCTTATATAACAAGCTTAAGTTATCTCCACCATTCATTCCTCTCCACTAAATCTAAGCCATACACCTCATCTTATGAGAAACCAACTATACCAAACCAAGTCAAAGTGGAACCGAACCAAATAAAACCAAATTCAAGTTAAACCAAGCCATGAAAATCCTACACTTAGGAAAATTTTAAAATATCACACAAATCGATAAATACAAAATAAGGCTCAAATAAACACGTATCCGTATAAAATACCGATACAGTGAGACGGGTCTCACATGTATAAACTACGAGTCCTGTGTGTCTTGCATCATGTCTAGGGCATGATCCCTGAGTACCACGGTCAGGAATTCATACTGAATCTGGCTAGGTTAATGACTAGATGGATCAAATAGTTCATGGAGAATTTCCCAGTTACCTGTTGCCCCTTTGGTCCCGGCCTTATATATATATATATATATATATATATATATATATATATATATATATATATATATACATGGGATTTGTTGCTATCCGTCGAGATGAGCGCACTTCCAGCCCGCCGTCGAGTGTAGTACCTTAGGACACATGTATCTTACTACAGTGTGTCTGCTATATCTTTTCCTTTTCTTGCTGGGATCACTCAGGTAGTAACAAACAGGTAACCGGACCTGGAATTCTCATTGCATCTTGCTAGTAACTAGGCCTGTGATAACCCTAGTTAGTTAAAGTAGCAAGCCGTACTTATTGCTTGGCCGTGATTGATTGTATGAGAATAACCTGTCTAGTCTTGTCTTGATTCATGCACAAGAATTGCTACCTGTCATGATTTTCTCATATTATTTTGCCGATAAATGGTGGGAGAATCCAAGTTCCGTTCAGACGAAGGGTTACAACCCCGGTCCTTGTTTGGGTTACGGGTTGTAACCTGGTTATCTGAATAGTCCCATGGTTATCTCATCGTATATCACCTGTTATGTTTTTCCTTAATTCCTGTCTTTATTACCTTATTATTATTGTGCTAATTGCTGGTTTTAGTTCCTAAGTGAAGCCTCCTTTGTGGCACTTGCTCTTTCTGGGGTCTGACCCAGCTGGTTTTGTATGGCCAGATACCGGAGCAGCAGCAAAGGATCTACCTATTTTTCAGCCCGATGGTGACCGCCAGGCGTAACCAGGGCAACGAGTGAGTTTCTTTTTGTCCTCCCACTTTATTGTAAAATTATTCTTTTGAGGCGTTTTGCCGCCGAGCCAGTGTTAGCTCGTGTACATTTTTACTTACTGTCTGCCTACGGGCTGTAATCATGATTGGCAACTCGAGGTTGATCATGTATGACTTAACTCTTGCTAGTCCTTACATTTTGTACGACTAGCTTCATGATCATCTGGATATCTAATGTTTGGGACGCCTTACAATTGTATATTTGGTGGTCTAATATCTTGTAATTATTATTAGTTGGTTGAGATTGAGACAATAGGCTATTTTATGACCTTAAGAGACTGACGGATTGTAGTGAAACCCTCACATATCTAGACAGCCGTGACCGTATAGCGGTGTGGATTCCATTCCGTTATACGTAGCTGGCTATGTCTGCCCCCGCTCTCCAGTATTCTGGTTCTGGGGCGTGACAAATGTAGCCCAGAAGATTGCCGCCGTCTCGTCTTCACCTCGAATAGCCCGCTTCTGTACAGCCCACCAATCGTGCGCGTTCATTCGAAGTAGAAGTTGAGCACATGCGACTTTCTTCGAGTCCTCGACACCCAGAAGCTCGAACTTATCTTCCAGCTCCTCCAGCCAGTCGATCGCCACCGCGGGATCTTCTGTGCCGTTGAAGGAAGTATGACAGCTTTTTGTGAATTTTGACACGTCGAAGTTGGAACTTCTCGATGCCGCAGGTGAGGGCACGGGCGCCTCTGGTTCGGCTTCGTTGGATCGAACCGCAGGCTGGGTCACGGCAGGCGTCATCGTTGAATTGTTGTTATAGCCCACACCCGACTGTACAATTTGCTGGAGAGTATTCAGCTGCTGCTGCTGCAGCTTGAATTGAGCCTCGAACCGATTCTCAAATTGAGTCTGACGATCCTCCGCTTGCTGACGATGGAGCTCGTTTTGACGTTGCTGCATTTCAAGCATCTCCAGCATACGTTGAATCGGGTCGCCGGAAGTTCCGGCTACAGTAGGCGTCATTCCCGTTGGGTTGACGGAATGCTCGGGTCTAGAAGCACTCGAGCCGCTGGAAGCGCTCGTCTCGTCTTCCACCTGAGCTCCCGTAACTGCAGGAAAAAAAGGAAAGGCAACTCTCGTTAGTTTCAGAAAATGTCCTGGGTTCAGCGTATGGAACAACTCTTCTCATCGACACGAGGTCAACGGTTGGAGACTAGAACTCGACACTGGAGGCCAAGGACGTAAAGTCGTGCTCTGATACCATTATGTCGCGCCCCGATTCCGTCGAATCGATAGTCGTCCCCCGGGCGTGATGCCGTACGAACCTAATTTGCGATCGCACAAGGCATAGTCATAAGGTAATCCGAGACACGAGATCTAAGAGAGTACGCAGACAAATTAATTCACACAATAAGTAAAGGAAACTTGATCTTTATTGATAATGAATATCTTTTACAGACTCTAATACAAGACTCGTTGCCGCACGGGCTACAACATGACTCGATTACAAAAGAGTGCCGATGAGATAGCCGTTCCATACATTGCACACAACCCTCAATATACACAAGTACTCCATTGACCTGGATGGGAGGGACGCTGAGTCATTTTCCTTGGACTGTTGAGAGCCTTCAAAAGTGGAGTCGCAGAGTAAGTCTTCGACGCACGGCCGAAGCTTCAAAAGTCACGAACACCGCCGAGCTAGCTGGCGCGTACTTCCTGGTTCGCGGGACCTGCAAAGAGCGAGGATCAGCACGAAACACATGTACTGGCGAATGGCTAATTAAATCCAAGCTCTGTATTTTGATTCAAGAAATTTCGTAAACATGTTAGCTAGCTATTTCAATGATCTTTCTAACCATCCTGTTCGATTTGCATGTTAACATGTTTTGAGGCAAGCATATGGAGTTGTATAACATTAAGCACTATCATATTTATCCCGTGTCACTTGCATTTGATAAGCAGTACAAGGGTGTGAAGGCCACTGGCAATGTCAAGCCATCACGGACTATAGCCCGGTTAGACGGCGATCCTTTCTCGTCGGGTAGCGAGCCCTATGCGAAAGTTCCCGCCTAACTCACGCCGATGAAAGACTGGCGCTTGCTATTCTCGTTCCTCCCGGGCCGAATCGATTCCTTGGCCCAGGCAACCGTTCGAGGAAACTACACCTTGTCGACAAGTTGTCCAATGACCGTTTTGCTTATTTAGCCGTATCGTTGCGATAAACGTTAATCGATTCATTCATTGCTTTGAATAGGCTAAGTGGATTTGCATAAGGAACATGTTTTCTATTTCCAATACCAGCAGTTGATAACCAGTGTTTCGTAAAGAATCGTGCCACGATTTCTTTGATTCTACACTATTATGACAAGCATTCATTTTACTTCACATATTTAGTTTTGAAGTAGAAGGACAAGACGAAGGAGGTCAGCCACTCGCCTTAGGCTTGCTTCAAGCGAGCGACCGGTTGGCTGCGCTGTCGTCGCCTACGCGATCACCTGCAATCGCATGAGCAACTGATTAGAATACTGTGTATTTCAAAGGATTTCGATATGAATGCGAGCTCGAAAAACGCGTCACGAAAACCCATCGAAAACATTCACGAAAAGCGCATTCACGAAAACGAAAGCCAAAGCCAAATCAAGTACGGCATGAAAACCAGAGCAACGGGAGGTCTCTCCCGACTCAGCCGCAGAGCCAATCCTCGAGGCGCAATCCGCTGAATATGGGACTTGGTTCCGAAGAAGCCATTCCATAACGTGGAATGGATCTTAATTCAACCGTTCCCGTTCGATCGACTCGGCCGAATCCGACCTATCGGTCCCGACCGAATCGATAGCGATAGTGTTCCTTTCTCGCGCACCCCGTGGACGGAGACGGGGCACGATGTAGGGACGGGGCACTACAGCTTGCCTTCAGGAAAGTCTCGAGGACGAGACTTGTTCTGAGTGGTGTATGTTGTAGTGCCCCGTCCCGCAAAGTCAATCGGAGGAATCGAAACGCCGACGGCGTTGGAACTTAGCCTTACAACGGCTACTCGAAGGCTCGCTCGGTCGAGGCGACTCCTCGCACAGGTGGGGTAGTTTCGGTGAACTTGCCTCATCTTAGCCTTCACTTAATAACTCGCATGTTTTTAACTTGCACAAGTAGGCTAATCTAAAAGCTACGAACGCACATAGCTAAGGGAATAATCCCGTCGGGTCGAAATATCTTAGAACATGGAAATGGTCCCACGGTCTTCATAGAAGTCGGCTCAGCGTGCTTTCAAATGACACTCGATCCTTCGTTCCTGTGGCTTGGGAGAAGGAAGTTGGCCTAAGTTGCTAAGTTACCCCGACACTTGAAATAGCCTAAGTCTTAGGCGTCGCTTGCGTAAATGTTTGTTAAAGCAGGCACGGTCCCGTTGTGCAAGGCTTGGCATAGCCTTCGCATGTCTCGCACGGCTTGGAATAGCCTTCGCATGTCCCATTGGTCCCGTCGATTCGTCCCGACACTCGAATTAGCCTAAGTCATAGGCGTCGTCCGCATGAATGCTTAACAAAGCATACACGGTCCTGTCCCGCAAGGCTTGGCATAGCCTTCGCACGTCCCGCAAGTTAAGTCGTCTTGCACGGCTGTTGGCTTAAGTCTAGACACGAACTTGGTTGTTCAAGTCGACCCCGTGCTTAGCACGTTCCCTCGATGCGTAGCTCGGCGTAGCCCTTGCTCGTCGAGTCGTTGCCCGAATAAGTTAAGACAAGTGTTGCGTTGGGCTATCAAAGCCATTTCTAGCACTGTCCCGCTCTATCTGCGGTTGTCAAGTCGTGTAGTCCCTTGAAAGCAAGGCTCGTCGTATAAGTATATGACTTGAGCGATAGCGTCGCCTATAGAACCAGGTCCGTCTAAAGCACGAGCTACGGCCGGTTTAGTGAAAAGCTTGCCACGAACAAAGGAAGTCCACGCCACTTGTTGTCGCCAAGATCGATCCCTCATACTTGGGAGTCTCGCTAAGTCTTGAAATGTCCCGCACACAAGATCGGTCCGACGGCTTGGGAGTCTCGCTAAGTCTTGATAGAAAGAAGGAATGCATGGTCATGTTAAGGAAGGATTTGATAGATCGAATTGGGTCTTGCATGGTCATTGGACAACTTGTCGACAAGGTGTAGTCTTCTCGAATGATCTCCTCCGGGGCACCGGGATCATTCGCCCGGGGGAAGCGAGTGCGGCTCAACCAGGATGCCGGATAACCACATGGGAGTATCGACGCTTCCGGGGCTAGCTACCCTTAGAAGAGCGGACCGATACCCCCGCCGAGCCGTGTCCATGATAGCTTGACATTGCTAGTGACCACTCATGTAGATGTGTCGGCAGATAGCGACACACCGCGTGTATGCCTTTGGATTGAGTCTAGAACTTAGAAGTGATGTCCAGTCGATAACACAATGTCTGGGCCTAAGATTGGGCTGCAGCATAGGCACCGTGCTTGGCACAATAGATGGCGTCGGGATGTTCATGAAAGTAATACTATGGTCCACAAGTCTTGTCTAAGTTAGCAAATGGGTCTAACAGGAAGGCCGCAAGACGGTAGCACGATAAGTCTTGATAACTTACGAGGCGCGGCCTCATCTTGAAGCATGGACAAGTCCAAGCAAAGTCTAGGGGCACGATCTGCACGAGTCGTCCCGTTGTCGTCCTTGGCACTTGAATCGTTGGCACGAGGATTGGTCTAGAGGCGCTTGAGTTTAAACAAAGGTCTTGGCACGACCGAGTTCGCGTAAGTTGCTCCTCGGCATAGCATTGTTTCGAATATGTCTAAGTCGCGAATAGAATGTGGCACGACCCTGCCGTCCCGAGTTGTAGTTCGGTCAAGTACTTGAGTAATGAGGCACTGCCTCGATCGAAATACACGTTGGTATTGTAGCACGAACATGTCGTTGCACGTCGAGTTGGTTAGACGTCAAGTCTTAAAACTGATCCTAAGGCAAGACTAGAAAGACAATCGAAAGGGTTTAAGCTGCACAAAGTAAATGAACGTGTCGGTTATGTATGGGTGGGCGAGGAGCTCACTCCACCAGTACAGTTGAGTACTGACACCCACACAGTGTTCATGTGCAGGCACAGGTAGAAGCTCGTGGCGTGGAGCTCGCTTGGATGCGTCAGGGCACGGAGTTCCTTGGCGATTCGAAGCGTGCGGCCGCACGGATTGAAGACTTATACAGGACATAATGTATGGACATCGCCTTCCGAAGCTTCCGCTGGCTCAAGCAATTGTATCGAGAGATGAGAGAGAGCAGAGAGTGACTTTGTAAACGAGAGAAAAGTGAGCACGAGAGACTTGTAATTTGGCCTTGCGCCCACAAATGTAATCTTGTATTCAATATCAATAAAAGAGCTTCTTTTGAATGACTAGTGTTCATGTGTTCTTCTTTAAATTCTGCTGCAATGTATTCAATGTTTCTGCTTGGGACTTCTGTGCGACGACCCCGTCGCCGCCGATGTAATCGGCCGTTATGGAATTGCCTTGCACGAGCGCAATCTAGGCTCGTGCGGCATCACGCCTTAGCGAGGACGATCGCTCCTACGGGAGCGGGGCGTGACAGGGGGGAGGATGGGGAGGACGCCGGCCGTAGCGGGAGGGTGGGGAGGACGCCGGCCGAAGCGGGAGGGGGGAGGATGAGGTAGGCATCAGCCCCAACGGGGGGAGGACGTCGGAGAAGGAGGGGCAGCCGGAGGTAAATATTTTCCAACTGCCAGTCTGAGAATTCTGGCAACACCCCCCCCCCCCCCCCCCCCCCCAACATATCAATCTTTCATAGAGGTCTCATTATCGAAGAATTCATGGATTTGCCAACCGATGGAGGAGGACGATGTGCACACGCGCGAGCCAAAAAATATTTTCGTTCAAATTAACCTCTCTTTTTTCTCCCTTTTTTTTTCCTTATTCTTCTTACACGTTCGGTAAATATTTCCTCTACTTTTTTTCTTCTTCCATTTTGGTTAAAATAGTTAATATTAGTGGACCCAGAAATTAATATAGATGAGCAAAGACACATCCCAAATATGAAATACGTCTTAGCTTTCAAGCAATTTTTAAGAATGGATAAATGTCAATTGTAGTCTTCAAATGTTACAAATTTGAGTAGAATCAAAATGCAGCAATTGAAACATCTCCTAGTATGGATGCTCTAACCTGGCTTCGGTTGGCAATTTAGGCTCAACTAAGCAGATGAGCTTGTCCCCTCTAACACATCCAATAAATGGACCGATAATTCGGTCACGACCCGACTCGATTTGTTTATTAAACTACTGAAAAGGATGCGCAAGAGAAGTTTACATCAGATCCACCCATAATTATACAGATTGTATGATGTCATTATTATTGCATATTATAGTACCTTCCTATTTACAATTGTGTATATGGTTTTTTTTATTACAAAGATTTGGTGCGACTAAAAAGCAATATTTGCTTGATTTTGTTTCCCAACTGCCAGTCGGAGAATTCTTCTTCCTAGGATTCCGTTGGTTCGGTTGAATCGAAAGTAAATTTTATCAAATCGAATTTAAACCGGACATAAATATTCAGAACCAAACAGAATCAAGTTTTTCTGAAACCGAACTGAACCGAACCAATTCAGTTCTGTTTTTTTTTGGTTAAATCGACCGGACGCATTTTTCTAGGCCTTTTGCATAATGGCCCAGATAAAATATTTTACATATATAATTTTTGTTTTAATCAAACAACAACAATTAATAAAATAATAATTAACTAGAAATCAATAGAATAAATTATTTATACAATACAACAAAAAGTAAAGTATAATTATTTAAGGGGAAATTTATGAAATGCCCAAAAAACGAAAAAATTTTATGAAAAATCCACCGCACAATAACATTTCATCGCGTGCCCAGAATTAGCAAAAAATATATAAAGAGGGTTCCGAATGACCTTTTTGCCCTTCCTTCTAATTTATTGAAAACACCCACGAAACTTCTCTTAAAAAAAACGTTTCGATACTTCATCTTCTTCCATACGCTGCTCACTTTCGAATATAGGTTTTCTCCTCAAAAATCTTCAAAAACTCGTCGAAAAATTTCGGAAAGACCGAGACAAAAAGCAAAAGTGCTAAAACGGAGGTCCAAACTTTATTTTTTTGCGATTCTAAAATTTCGGAAGGCCGTCTAACGGAGAGGCGGTTACTTTCAGGCTTCTCGAAGATACGCTCATTTAGGGACAAACCGGACCTCGTTTCGACCTCCCAGTCAAAAGTTATGGCCCTTCAAAGTTTCAACTGACCATAAAATGCTGGAGAATGGTCATTCTCCGTGTTAGAACACGAAAAATGTTAATTTCGCATGAGGGTGGCCATTCTCCGTGTAGTAACACGGAGAATGTCATTCTCCGTTTTAATTTACACGGAGAATAGTCATTCTCTGTGTTAGAAACACGGAGAATGCCATTCTCTGTGTAAATTAACACGGAGAATGACATTCTCCGTGCTAAATAAAACGGAGAATGACCATTCTCCGTCTTAATTTACACGGAGAATGGCCATTCTCCGTGTAATTTAGCACGGAGAATGGTCATTACAGTGTTAAAACGCAGGAGAATGGCCATTCTCCGTATTAGAAACACGGAGAATGCCATTCTCCGTGTTAAAGAAAACGGAGAATGGCCATTCTCCGTGTAATTTAGCACGGAGAATGGTCATTACAGTGTTAAAACGCAAGAGAATGGCCATTCTCCGTGTTAGAAACACGGAGAATGCCATTCTCCGTGTTAAATAAAACGGAGAATGGCCATTCTCCGTGTAATTTAGCACGAAGAATGGTAATTACAGTGTTAAAACGCAGGAGAATGGCCATTCTCCGTGTAAATTAACACGGAGAATGTCATTCTCCGTGTTAAATAAAACGGAGAATGTCATTCTTCGTGTTAAATAAAACGGAGAATGGCATTCTCCGTCTTAATTAAAACGGAGAATGACATTTTCCGTGTTAATTTACACGGAGAATGCTTATTCTCAGTGTTAAAACGTAGGAGAATGACCATTCTCCGTGTAATTTAGTACGGAGAATGGAATTCTTCGTTTCTAAATTACACGGAGAATGGCCATTCTCCGTGCTAAGTAATACGGAGAATGGCCATTCTCCGTGCTAAGTAACACGGAGAATGACATTCTCCGTGTTAATTGACACGGAGAATGGTCATTCAAATGTTAAAACACAGGAGAATGGCCATTCTCCGTGTTAGAAATACGGAGAATGCCATTCAACACGGAGAATGACATTCTCCTTGTTAAAAATGCAGGAGAATGACTATTCTTCGTGTGATATCGACGGAGAACAGTTGACAGAAACCTAATTTTTTCTTTTTTTGTTTTGTGGAAAGAAGTTTGACATGAATAAAGATTCAAGAGTTTTCGTTCTTCTTTCAAAACGATGCTAACTCTTATGGAAAAGAAGAAGAAGATTTTCTCTCCATAATTGACCTAATTGTCGGAGAAGAAGAAGAAGAAGAAGAAGAAGATGAGCGATGATCGGAGTTCGACTGAAAAAAAAAGCATGGTGAACTACGAACGATCTTTGCGATCTCTGCTGAAGATGAGAGCAATGAAATTCAGATCTCTCGTGAAGAAGAAGAAGAAGAGAATCGCAATCCAGATCTGAGTTTGTGCGGAGGGGTAGTTATGGTATTAATTTTGTAAATACAGAGCATCTAAAGGGAATCTTTGAATATTTGACGTGGAATTATATAATTCTGGACATTTCATAAAACCCATCATGCGGGTGGATTTTTCATACAACCCAACCCCGAAATTGGGTTTCTCAGCAATTTCCAGATTATTTAATATGAAACTTAACTAAATTTACGCATATATGAGGTTAAGGATATATACGTAATCTTAAATCGGTTTTCGGTTCCATTCAATTTCCAAAATCCAAATCAAAAGCGAAATTGAAAAATCGAATTTGAAGTTCTCCAAAAACTAAAAACTAAAAAAAAAATCTAACATTGAAAACCGAACTGAATTGTTTATTTTGGTTCTGGACAATTTTTAATTTTGCACCTAGATATGCTCACCGCTACTACCTACTATTTGATAGGAAGTGATCTTAGATGATAATGTTGTGCATATGCATGTTTGCAAAAGTAGAGGATGGATACACAATTTTTTCTAGAATTATTACTCATTATTTTAATAATTGTCGAGTTCCGTGGATCAAACCTAAATGGATAGGGTCTGGATTGAGCTTGATAAATCGATCTTACCAGGACATGACTTGAACAACAGAGATTCACTCTAAGGTAGCTCCCCCCTCCCTTCCATGATGTACAACATGAAAATGACTAATTTCGAGACCTATGAAGGATGAGTTACAATTGTAAATCACCGACTTTCAGTAATAGCAATGATAAAGACTCCCTGCACAAGTAAAAGAATATCTAAATCGGGTATTTAAGATTTGTTTAAAAAAAAAATTAAAACTTTGAACACTGCCTTTCAATGCCATCTACACTTTCACTTAACTTCTCGTCGTCTCATCTGGTGGTAAGCAACCCTGCTTGTCTCATTTCATTTGATGAGAACAAGAACTTTACGGATCGTTTCCTTACGACACGGTCGTCTCTATTAAACTCGTTATCCTTCCTTCGCACCCCCTTTCTTTTTTCGTACTTTGATAGGTGAAAACATCGCTAACCTAATTGCCACCCCTAAGCCTAGGACCCATATCAAATTAGGACTTAGATTTCAAGTTTTATGCCAAATAAATCCTGTTACTTTTGACTTTGGTTTTGTTAGTTCTACAAGATGAAATGTCGTATTTGAACTCCTTCCCCACAAATTTCTTTATTCGATAAACAAATCCAATAAGACAAGCAAAGAAATACTAACAATACTAAGTTACACTAGATATTAAAAAATAAATATCTATACATAGTGAGGCTTAGATTGCTCTCCTACCAGATTTGTGCTAGATACAAATGAGCCAAGAAGAAAACTAAGTCCAACCAAGAGAGAAATCGAAAAAAACTTTTCGTACAAGTCCAAGTTAAATTGATGAAGCAGGAACCCTACACTTTTAGAATCAAATGGGTTTCCTTCCTAAACATGAGACCCGAGTGAAATTCCTATGTAGGCTATCCTTAATTTACCAAAAGAATTTCAATATATAGAGGGTATTTTTTGAACAAACGTTCTAGCACCAACTTTGGCACATATTTTAGGTGGGTCTCAACCTGCAAAGGCGGGCCTGGTCCAGGACAGGCTGAGCGACGGTACTAGGATCCAAAAATTAAAGTGCACCAATATGGACGTAACTAGAATAGAACAGAATGTATTATGGGTCAACGATTTGTAGTGTTGTGGTTATCATGTTAGACTATACGCTAGAGGTTCTTTGTTCAAATTTCAGCGACAATTATTTTTGTCATATATTTATTTTAGCTACTTAATTTTATTTTTACATCATTTTACAAGTTTGCCTGGACCCCCATGAGCTTAGGATCGACCTTGTTGACCTGATTCATTCGGCATCTTTATGCCAAACCAATTGCAGACAAGTACGTATGTCCACCCAATGATAGTAGAAAAGTAGGGGAAAAAAGTTATTTCTCCGTGTAGATTTATATAATGTTTGAATGTCGTTATTGTCACTTCTAAAATATCATCCGACACTTTTTTTAATTTTCTAATATTTAAATTTCAAATTTGTCAATGTATTAACACTATTGGTAGTCCTAAAATGTCATCTTGCACTTCTCTTTCCATGCATGCACAAACTAATGTCATATTTAATGCATGAGTATATTTAAAATTAGAATGATAGAAAATTAAAGAGAAGTGCAGAATGACATTTTAGGAGTGTCAATAATAGCACCCTAATGTTTTATGTAAAAGAAGAACAAAACTATTGCAAAATTTATGTTTGAACAATTTTGCTAAAACCTGAGGGAGATGATAGAACTTTGGCTTGACAGAAGAATACCAATGTTTGTTTGTTCGCATGATGTCAACAATAAAATTAGGCCCAAAAGAGACCGACCCATGCTCGCTTTTCACACCACCAAAAGAAGAAGATGACGAAGGATGGAAAGAACCAAAATTTCTTGGATTGGACTGGAGGGCATAGGATAAGTTGTGTAGATTTAAGTAACCCATTTATTTACTACTCACTTTAATTTCGAAGACTCTAAAATTTTAATTTTTTTAAAAAGAAATTTTTTGACTTGTCCCCTACTTTGTTTATCCGAATTAAGGATGTACTCCAGTGTTTTGAAAAAAAGTACAGTATCTCCCACTTTGGACGGAAACTGTCAATTTTTTTTAATTACCAAAATGCGCTTGTCTCCTTTCTTTTTCCTCTTTCCTCTCCTTCTCCCCTCCCGCAGCCACCGCCCCTGCTCCCCCCCCTCCTCGCCTCCGCTCCCCGCCTCCGCCACCGCTGCTGCTACCGCCGCCGCTGGTGCTGCTGTCGTTGCCGTCGATCTTGCTGCTGCCGCCGTCGCTGTTGCTGCTGCCGGAGGCGGGAAGGGGGGAGCGGAGACGGTGGCGGGGGTGGGGGGAGCGCACAGCGGAGGCGGAGAGGGGGGAGCAGAGGCGGTGGCTGCGGGAGGAGGGGGGGGGGGGGGAGAGGAAAGAGGAAAAAGAAAGGAAACAAGGACATTTTGGTCAAAAAAATAATTTTTTGACGGTTTTCGTCCAAAGTGGAGGTTATTGTACATTTTTGTAAAATATTGGGGTGCACACTTAATTCGGATAAACAAAGTGGAGGACAAGACAAAAAATTCTTTTAAAAAATTGCATCTATCCTCCTACTTAGGGTTGAGTTTCATTTTAGGAAGCTTATGCATCGGCCTCCTAGCTAGTAATGGGACTGCATAGGATAGGATAGGGCTGTGCACAATTAAGTCAAACCGACCAAATCGAACCAAATCAAACCGAACCGATCGGTTTTAAACCGAACCAATGGTTCGGTCGGTTTGGTTCGGCTAGAAACTTTTTTAAACCGACCAGTTCGGTTCGGTTCGTGGTTTGGTTATGCCAAAACCGTTTAAAACCGAACCGAACCAAACCCTACGTGGGTGTTAAATAATTAGGATTGGGTTACTAACTTGGTTGGATATTGGATCGGTTTGGTTCATTCAACAACATACATCACACTTTGAAAGAGCCTCTCTCTCTCTCTCTCTCTCTCTCTCTCTCTCTCGTAGAGGAGTGGTGGCTCTAATTTTACTATTACAAATTGTTGTGCAATGCTGCAAAGTGCAAGCTGAAGCTACTGTTTGTTGAATGCACATTTTTACGTTTCGTCAGTGTTGTGTTGCTGTTGGTTGAATGCACATGAAATATTTTTCTGTCATTGATTGACACTTATTCCATTTTTTACTTATGATGACTGAAGTTTCACACAACAAAGTAAGCATCGGTACCCAAAAAATTAATGACAATCCATTTTTTCTGTGATCAAAATCGACCAAGTCGAACCGATCCAAACCGAACCAAGTCGGTCGGTTTCAAAACCGAACCGACCAGTTGGTTGGTTTGGTTCGGTTTTGCTTATTTTCAAACCGATTAACTTTGGTTCGACTTCGGTTGTGACAAAATAGGTCGACCACCGACTGATGCACACCCCTAGGATAGGACTCTCTTGTTTATCATCTTTACAAAGTCCATTTATGGTCTCAAGTAGTCTCTTTACTAGGTGATTCTTCTCTTTTTACCTACTAAGGTTGATGATATTATTATTATTGTAGATGATACTTCTTGGATATCCATGATTAAATAATTACAATTCTTTTCTCATTTCCCAACCAAAAATCGTTGTCTGCTCCATTACTTTCTAGAAATTGAGGTTGCCCTATGGAGTGACCCTCTTATTCTTTCTTAGAGCATCTCCAACCCTATTGTCTTATTTTGTGTTGTGAATCTTATGTGGCATGGAACAAAAGACAATATCTTGTATAGGTGGCAAGATTACATTCACAAATGACAATGAGTTTAAAAAGTCATCTCCAATACAAAAGTATTGAGAAGACAATACAAAGTAATTTTTTACAACTTCCAAGACAACTTTTACTCTTCTACTTCTTTTTATAAACATTTTTATTCACAAATGATGATGTGGACATATGTGAAGTGCATTGTCTATATCTAGACAACCAACTTCATATTGTCTTTGCTATGACATTGCCATGTCAACTCCACACTTTATTTCACATTTGCATTGGAGAAGTACTTAAAGAAAAAATGACTGTCATTCCTATGTTTTTCAAACTCACAATAGGGTTGGAGATGCTCTTAGAAGAAGTATTGTATGGATCTTCTACATGACTCTAGATATTTGGGCTGCAAGCTAGTCGATAATGTTACACCCTATAACCAAAATAATATAGGTGGGGAGTGATATGGTCAGTATGCATTACGGAGTACTCAAGCACCTGACAGTACGATCATGACTGTATAAGAGCATCATTAGTAAGGCCCATCCCATTTTCTAGATTCTAGATTTAGAATGTAGGAGCTCATTTTGTAGAATAATAAGTCTCATTTTTAGTCCCAATTTCTACAATTTTGGTCCCAACCCATCCATGGGTGCTAAGGGTTGGGCCTCCCAATTTCTAGATTCTAGATTGTAGAAACTCGTTTTGTAGAATAGTAAGTTCCAATTTGGAGCCCAACTTTCTAGATTCTAAACTTTATATTATTTTTTTCCTACATTAATTTTTGACCACACAATTTTTGGGACCGGAGCTCACTTTATCATTTCCTACTATTCTCATACAAACCCAACCCATTCTACATTTACATTTTTTTTGAAATTTTGGGCTCCAAATTGCATTGGAGAGTCCCAACTACTAATGATGCTCTAAGAAGGGATCGTCTACAACTCATCAGTCAACCTACAGTAAAAAAAAATAAATAAAGGCCCAAGTCTCAACAAGCAAGAAAATAATAAATATATAACATGTATGAATAAGTAGTAAAACATCTCACACATTATAAACATAATGATCATGAAGCTAGTAGTACCGACGTTGAACTAGCAGATTATACAATAATATATGATCACAAAACTAGTTGGAGTCTAGTATATATACAATCGTATTTACCCACAGGTGGGAACAAGCTTCTATATACCAGGGCTAACACATGACTGTGGCTAAACAACCAAAAGAATATACAAATTGTACAGTAGGTAAGGGATAAGAACCCTACTCATGCTCTTGGGCCGCGGTCCTCCTCGTGCGTGCCATCGAGCAATAGATATAGTAGATCCTCTAGCTCCGCTACTACATCTGGTCATACAAAATCAGTAGGGTCAACCCTAAATAGCAAGTACCACAAGGAAGCCCTAAGGTAAGACTAAAGACTAGCTATTTTCGAACAACAAATAAAACGTATCTTCTCAAAGAAAACTTTTATAAATTTTATTGTAGGGAATTTGATTATATTGAATACAAAAATTCTAAGAATAAGTTGTTGAGATTTTAGATAGTAGCGATGGAGATCGAACCGGACATGTTTTTTTTTTTTACTTCATTGACGATCCGACAATCTTGCAGATGCTCTTCGATGCACACAAACAATGGTGGGCAGAGAGTACTGGTAAAATGATGCTTAGGATTGATGCCTCTCAAGTGTATATATTCTCTACATGTGCATTTTTGTAAGCATAAAATTTGAGACTATTTATAGCAAAACAGTCTCAAAACGGTTATTGTTGAATTCTGCACACACGACATATTAAATACGATTTGGCTGTTGTATGGGAAGATGATTATTCCTCGGAAGAATGCTTCAGCGAAGACACTACTTTTGTCAAGATGCTTTATGCTTTGCAGAAGGGGGTTTCCTGTGAGTCGGCTTCTCGCAGATGACCTATTCTTCTTGATTTTTTTTTATGCTTCTACAAAACCTCTTCAAAGTTCAAAGACAACTTTCTTAGAATACTTTGAACAAAGAGGCATAAGCCATAGTCTTTCAATTTGTCTTCACTGCTTGAAAATGAACTTATCTACATGAAGGCAATATGATGCGGGAAGAGTATATATGTCTGCAGGAAAGAGACACTTGCAGGAAGAAGATGGCTCACATGAATCAAACGATCATGAAAAATAGGTCGTTAAATGCCCTAAAAATCTAAATCACCACTACTGAATTCGATCGACAGCCCGAAGCATCAATGCCCTACCATCACTTTGGGAAGAAGACGACTGTGGGCTGAGTAACAACACAAACAACCCCTCACAGTCAATGAAGGAATCTTCTCCTTCGTCGCATGAGAGCTTTAATCGGGATGGTCATACCTCTAGACATTTTCACGTCTTGAAGTTGCATCGACACCAACTCACTTTTTTTTTTCTTCTACGTTTTTTTTTCATTGATTTTTTCGAATCAAGATTTTAGTGAGGTTCATCCGCATCTATATATCCCTTCAAATTTGCGTCAACATGTTATGTAAAGACTGATGTTGATTTGTTGTACTTTTTGCATATTTAATTGTGTTCACTCAATGGAGAGTGTTGCAGTATGTTACTGTCTAGAGCAACCTTTATTGCCAAATTGATTGTGCACGATCAATGGCATTCAAGTCGCCAATTTGTAGCTGTCATTCATTGCATTATTGTATATATTACTAGCAACATCCCTTCCTGTGTTGCTGATTTTTATTTATTGCCAAATTGATTGTGCACGACCAATGGTTTTTCTATAAACTGACAAGTGCGAAGACAAATATTAACATAAATCTATATTGTAGCATAGTTACAACAGCAACTAATATTAGTATTACAGCATATGTTCTAGTATCCTCTTAGTAAGCAATGAAGATCAAGGTTACAAGCAGGCAAACTCAAATTCAAGCTCAAAATGTTTTGATAACAGAAATGTTATGATAGCTTAACCTTCCAAATTCACCAGACAATGCAGTTGGCTAATAATGTTTTGCAAGTCCGTGCGAGCATTTTCTTTTCTTGCTTAGGCTCGTGCTGCTTCTCGTAACAAGAACTCTTCGATTGCGGAGTTCTTCTCTTGCATGTCTCTGAACTCAACTCTCCGTCCATGACCTGTCACATGAGCATTTTAATTTCCGGGTGGACAAGATCTATGAATGAATTACGATAACTTACATGAAACATGAAACACAAATAGAGTTTGGTTGTGAGATCCTGAATTTTCTACTTAAATCTATGGGATTGAAAATCATTTGCCCTTTTTGTATGTCAAAATCTGAGAATGATGGAAGGGAAGCTCACCTGGTAGGATCCATTTGAAGTCCAGTTCCAGGAATTTCTCGACACTGTCTAATTGCTTGCTAACTGCCAATTCACATACACTTTACTGATGAAAATGAGGAGAAGAGTGCATTCTAGAGGTAACAGGAATAAATATAACCTGAATCTTTGTTATATATCGCAAAGATATCGAATTCAGATTCTTCAGATTTGGCAAAATGGTCTCCAGTGAACAGAACCCCCAGTGGCTTGTAGTACAAACAGACCGAACCCTGCCATTGAGGTTGAACAGGAACCACAGTTTAAGTCTCTAGAGCAGGGGAGTCAAGACCATGAAAATATGATAACTGAAGCAAGCATGCTATCGACTAGAAATAGTTTGAGTAGATACGAGGGCTTGTACTCTATCAAAGGGCAAATCACAGTGACGTACTTCAAAAAACTGAATTGCACATCAATTTTCAACTTGTATCTATGAAGGAAGTCAACATTTCCATCAGCTGGTGACTGCAGATCAATTACAGTACTATCCTTGACTTATCGTTCAGCAGATTAACATTACCCTAAGCTACTGGTGTTCGCTTGCAGCATGAATGCCAGAACCAGTCGACTGGATCTTCCTTTTACTAAGATTGCAGCACACATAGTCAATTGTACAGTCAATTATACAGTCATGAAGCAAAAACAAGATCACCATTAACCAAAGAAGAATTGCATGATATGCAAGAAGACCTTACTTTGAAGTTCGATGAGCATTCTATTCATAAAACAGTTCCCAACATAATTAAAATGTTAATCCGGAATGATGAGGTAAGTGCTAAGGATTATCTCAGGGGAAGGGTACTCAAAAAGGAGGATATTGAATTGATTTCTGAATTCGGTCAATAGACAATTGAGGCACTAATAGTTCATGTACTTGGTATGATTTTTACCATACATGAATATCACCCAATAATGCATATAGCTACTTTGGTTGAACGTCAGACCGTCCCCTTCTTGGTAAAAGGGAGAATAATCGCTTTGATCTTTTGTTGCGGAGAAATAAGTGGCTTGCAAGGAATAGAATTGATCTCGAAGTTCTCATTTCACACTTTTTCCAGTCGGATCACTCGTAGGCTGTGATGCTCGGACTCTCCATTTTTGGAGGAGCACCCGTGTCATTTGGGTGTGACACGGGTGGACACGCACCCGATCCTCCATTTTTCAGGCGGATCCTTTTCAGCCGAGGAGAGTATATATATATATATTTATTTTTATTGAACTAAACAATAGGAGAGTATATATATTTTTATTTTTACTGAACTAAACAGTAGGAGAGTACATATATTTTTCACAAATCCCACTTAAAAAATAAATGTATCAACTAAAAAATGTACTTTATAAAGACACATGTAAAACTGAACGTAAATAATATAATTACATATACTCATTTCTACGTATCCCCGCACCCGTGTCCAAATTTCGGATCCTTTTCAGCCGTGTCCCCGTATTCTAAAATTAAGAGTCGGACTTCTAGATACACACCCATGTCGGACACCCGTACCCGAGTCCGAGCAACATAGCTCGTAGGATTGAAAATATACTCCACTATATTTAAAACAGTCAAAGAAGTGCATTTTGTTAGGATGATTTGCATGCGTCTAATATTAATATGTGTCACTCTCCTATCAGTAGGCCTCTGCCAGTAAGTATTACGACATGCACGGACACATCATTCCGTAGATTAAAGTTCCCCTAAGCTCTCATCATGTATGGACACTGCATGCATGAAAGTCTTCTTGGAAGATGTAAGGAATCCTTGGAAGATGTCGAACCCTCAAGGAAGAAGAAAGGTCATGTTTATGTACATTGAACCTTGGGGAAGAATAAGGACACTTTTAGCCTATATAAGGGGCTCCTCGGCAGACCCTCAATGTATCCAAGCAAGCTTAAGAAGTCATTCTATTCCACTTCTCTAGTGACATCCATCAGAGATTGTAATGAGCGGAGTGAAGTTGTTCCATCAACGGTGTGACAAGTGAACACGTTGTCAAGTTGTGCCGGTGAGTTCGTTCTTGTTGTAATCCACTTAATGAAGTGAAGAATTATATGTTACTTATCCTCTAATAGTTTCCGGAGTAGGCAACTTCTTGTAATCTCATTATTCTTACTATGAATGACCAATTTATTGGGATAGGCCCTGTGGTGTTTACCTCTCACATAGAGGGATTTCTCATGTAAAAATATAGTGTTTTCTTATGTGTTTGTGCTTGATATGTCTCTTTTTGTTGTTTACACACTGACGCAAAGAGGTTATTCTACACTTTATCCTTCCCCCAACATTTCTCTCCCCCTCTCAATACACACACACACGATATATATGTGTGTATACACAGGTTATTGGATCTGTCAACACCCAAATAATGTTCAGCTGGTGTGTCATAGACCAAGATAGAGACCTGATCTCGTACCGCTGCGACCTTGACTTACTGGAGTCTCTTCCCGACTTCGACTGCATCTTCCCAGTCAGATCCCGCCACAAAGATCCTGCCAACCTTCCTTTCCCAACCAAATCTCGATCCACCTTCACTGGCCCTATATTTATAGGCTTTGGCAAAGGGTAGTTTGGTAATTACAAGGGTAGCCTAATTAGGGTTTGAGTAGGAATCTAATTCCAATAAAACTCATGATTCTTCTAGAATATCCTAGACAGTTGTACTCTTTTAGAAGACTCTAGGTGCTGGTACAATCCCCAATTAGATTCGCATTATAATTTGACCAAGTCAACATCTAATCGGATCATATGCTAGCATGAGCCGACACGGTTGACTTGGGTCAATCGGACTCGAGTCAATTATCATTGAACCCAATTGTCAACTTTCTCCGCATCAACCGTCCAATCGAACATGAGTATATATATTTTTTTGCCCCAACACAAAATGGTTTCATGAGACCGTCCCCTGCTATCCTTTTCTTCTCGTCTAATCTCCAATGACTCTTCCTTGTCCTTATTGTGGGATTTCGAAGATCCGGATTCCGATTTGGTTTGCTTCAAATTTGAGACTTCTTGAATTAGGGTTTGCATCTTTGCCACCATGTTGGTGATCTCTCTTCTAATCAAGATATCTTCACCCCAACTTCATTGATAGTGTTGGCCATCTTCTTTGTCGATTCCTTATGGTGCTTCTGAAATCCTGATGTGAGCGCAAATCCAGTCTTTGTAGAAGCGACTTGTATCTACCATACACAAATACCCAAAACCTTATGTGAGAATCTTGGTGCTCTAGGTCGATCAAATTAGGATTGAAGATTTCTATAATTCGAAGAACACATAATCAAAGAGGAAATTTTGTTGTGGAAGGGCAAAATTATAATAATTGTGATGGAAATCACCATAAATATAATTACTATCAATGTCTCTTCGAGTTAGAGAAGGCACACAAAATAAATTGCGAAGAAGATTAATAACAATAGAGGCTAAGGCACTCCTCTTATACTTGTACGTACCTCCAATATTTTCTAATTTCTACTAGGCCTACGATTAATTGGTCCCATATGGAATAAATTACAAATCATAACTTATTTTCACAATTTTCAGAAAAGAAACAAGATGGAAGGAATCATAATCCTAACTACTTCCCATAAAAGGAATATCAATCCCAAAAAAGAATCCTAAACCTAAATAAATATTAGGAATCCTAATTTTTAAAAATTAGGAACCTTAATCCCTAGAAATAGGAATCTCAACCCTAAATCTAATACGAGATCCTCTTGGATTATTAGCAAATATAAATCTGCGTGTAGTAGTGGGGACTTTAACAAACATACAAGTGTCATAGTAAACCATGAGAAGGTTTGATTTAAGAAACGTGCAATTTCTCCACCGGCTGTTACTGGCCTTCTAAAGATGAGAGCCAACGTGATGTTACTGAACTTTCTCCATCCACTTGTGTGTAGAGTGAGTGGTGTTCTTGCACTTGAAATTAATTAGAAGGATGGTTAGTAAGAGGTATCTGACAACATTGTCATAGCCATTTCAATCACTTAGTGGAATAACAAAGAATTATAAAGAATATTCAAGAGAGCCTCCTAAAAATCTTCTTGACACAAGTTAGCCACATTGACAAAGTTCCTGATCTTACTTCTGTGTGGCCTGGCGTATGAATAAGGTCAAAATCTGTTCCAATATTCCATGGACCATCCCCGTATAGTTGCATCTCTACATCAGCAGTTGTAATCTCTACCTATTTAAATAAAAGAGAAAACAATTAGTAGGTTATACTGTAGCTGGTGACGGAAAGAGAGTTTACTAAGTAGATACGGCAACAATAATAAAACACAGTCTGACTACTTTCAAGGTCTTGAACTTCAGAATGTGTAGTTAACAAAGATACAAAGCTACAAAGAACTAGTGCTTGCAGCATATTATTTGCCTCTTTCTGATAACTTGTTGATACATAGCTACATAAATTGCCATGCATCAACACAACCAAATCATGCAAATATATTTCATAAGTCACATAAAGGAAATGAAGTCCTTTTCCTTTTGTCACCCTTTTATCTGAAATATTGTTAGATCTCACCTTCTCAATTCCTTATCAGATACACAACACCCAGTTGTACCTCTATGCAACATCAAAATCAATGGATTCTTGACTTCCTATTGGTTGTACTCTTGTTGTTGAGGATTTTCGAGGCCTACCATATTTTGTGTTTTCTTGCAGTTTATTCCAAATACAACCATAATATATTCGCCAAGATACTTGATTTGAATAGCATATACTCTGCAGCGATTCTCAATACTGAGCAGGAAACATCTTTCATGAGGGACCATTCACATTCTAGACAAGACACCATTGATAAAAGAACTTTCTCTGACCCGTTATTCGTAGACTTTCCTTTAGTGGTTTGGGAAGCATTCCCTTATCTGAACGTCGACAGGCATTCTGGAATTCCACTTTTGGAGACCACAGGTTGTTTTGGTTTGAATATAGGTCTTGTAATTTTCATGAACTCGAGCTAAATTGGATCATGTATCTCACTTTAATGCAGCAAAGGTAAGAAATATATAGTAACTTTTTTTGGAACACGTAATTCTAATTTCTACATTACTGCCTGGCATAAGCACATGAGTTTTTTTTTATTACATCAAATCCCTGGACATAGTTCGGATCCTACTCATTATCTCTCAATCCACCATTTAGGGTCGGTTGCACGCACGCTTCAACTCGGGTTGACCGTCAACACCATGGTCTTGTCTCCTCGCGCACCCAGCTTCCTCATTTAGGGTCAATCTCTGTTGCACGCACGCTCCACCCACTCAGGCAGCACCACGGTCCTATCTACCAGCACACATAGCTTCCTCCTGACCCAATTCTCGAACAGTCGCAACATGTATATCCAACTTCCTTCGCCCTTTTTAATCAAGTGCATAACGCATACAGGGGACTTGAACCTCTACCCTGGGCTTTACCCAAATTCTTGTGTCTCCAAGCGTTCACCTTCACAAATAGTTTTTTTTTTCCTTAACGAATAAGCCTACTATTGTATAGTATTTTCTCTTCCCGTGCTCTTTCAGTCCAATATTGTATAAGAATGCTAGTCACCTACGTAACTATTCCTATACATTTGGCCTGGCACAAGCACTTGATTCGGGCTTTTCCAAATCACTCTCTAATATTCTAACATATATATTTATTTGTCTATGGATCATCTGGTTTAGTTGTGAATCTCCGTATTCACGGATTTTGGTATCGCGTTGTTACTTCAATAGACGTATTAGTAGTTGTTTAACTTCTTTGATGGAGCTTGTTGAGATTGTGAAGAGAGAATAGATTCTTTGATTATTTAGAAGAAAGGTTAAGACTTATTTGAAGTTGCAATAGAGGTCAGATACAATGGATCTAGAAACCCTAAAAGACAGTAATAATAAACTAAGGTCACAATATTAATGTGCTATGAAATAATCCTAAACAAATAAGGTAACTATCTAATAAGGATTACAAAAATAAAGTAACTAATTAACACATTATTATTTTTATTTCTTAATCTCGAGATACTTTTGCAAGAGCTCGACAATTGTTTCTCTCAAGGTTATTCCTCTAAACATTTTGTCTTCTCCATGAAAACATTATAGTCCGGATTTTTTGCATAAAGAAATTCTTTCGTAATACACTTGTAGTAAACATCACCATCAAAGAAATTTGTCTTAAATTATCCCGGAGGGATTTTGAGTCACTATTTAAAAAAGGGGCACATTCTAGCGCGTCTAGAGCCTAGCCGTGAGGCGCACGATAAGGCGTGGGCTTTAACGAAATAACACAAATATTTTTAATTATTTAAAAAATATATCGTCAAATAAACATACATATATTACATCTAATCAATTATAAAACCTATTATCTGCAATAGAAATATTAGTTCAATTATAAGAGAAACACTAAAAATACTAAAAAAAGTGTTAAGATAAAAGAAAAATAGAACAAAAGAAAAAGAAAGTAACGCTAGGTGAAGGAGCCTCGTGCGCTTCAGGTACACCTCAAAAGTGGTTGTGAAGTGCACAAGGCGGTGCGCCTAGATGAATGGGCCTAGCCTCACCTCATTAAAACCTGAGGCACAAGAGTGAGCCTCACGCCTCAAGTGCACCTAGGCGCACACCTTGTGGTGGTTTTAAAACAACATTTTGAGTGTTTGGAAAAATCATTGCCAAAAGTGTCAGAATGTTGAAAACCTTGAGATTCCTAATAGGTTAGAAGCAAAACAGAGTGTTTAAGTGGGTTTGTAATAAGGGTCATGTACTTTACATAGTCTATTTTCTCTAATAATACACTATTTTATTTGCAATTTTGACAACTTATTCTTGTTAGGCTCTATTGAAATATCTTGTAAGATCTAGTTTACACATAATATTTTTTCCTAATAGGTTAGAAGCAAAACAGAGTGTTTAAGTGGGTTTGTAATAAGAGTCATGTACTTTACATAGTTATTTTCTCTAATAATACACTATTTTATTTGCAATTTTGACAACTTATTATTGTTAGGTTCTATTGAAATATCTTGTAAGATCTAGTTTACACATTATATTTTTTCTCGTGGAATATCTAATTTCTCTCCATTCCTATACTCCTTTATAAAATTGGTTTCAAGAGAGAAATTAAAGTCTTCCATATTTACTAAAAACTTGTTGACTCACCGTATTTCTGAAAACTTTTAATCTAAGAGTACTACAAATTTCATCATTATGACCTCACTTGACTTATATCAGCAGAAATAAATTTTGTGAGCCTTTTCTAGATAGTGCAAGAGCACTTCGCAATTGAAACATTTAGTAAAAGAGTTGACAGCAGTAGAAACTAATTTGGTGATATGTTGACTTCTTACATCTCGTGAATGAAGGATTCGCTTGCAATTTAAATGCTTCGACCATTCTTCATGATCTGCTACATCATCCCTGTTTGCTAAAACACGTAAGTTCTTCCTTCAAAAGTAAGTATTTTTAAGTAAACAGTTCACAACTTTTTGTACCGTACTTGTGAGTCAAAAACATGTAGCGTACCCCACCAAGAATCTTTATTTTATCCGCCAACTTCTTTGTATATCTCGGGCTGCAAGAAGATTATGCTCTTCGATCAGATTATAAACTGAAGGAGAAATCTATCAATTGAAACTGCCGCACAAACCCTCATATTGAGAAATCTGGTAAAGAAGGAGCCAAAATAGTAATACTTGTTCCGCTAAATACTAAATGCATTTGAGTTCAGATAAAAGCATGTTGGCTATATCTCTAAGAGTCTTGAATTTAGATCCAACATAAGGAACAACAAAAACAACAAAGTCTTTATCCCAAATTTGTGGGGTCGACTGTTTGAATCATTTCTTCCATTCGGTTGCATTAAGGTCCATGTCCTCTGTAATGCTAACAAATCCATATTCTTCTTTTAACACTTCAAACAATGTCAGTCTAGGCCTGCCTCTAGTCCTAGTGGCTCCATTAACTAATATATTATAGCTCCTCCTTATGGGGGCATGTATGGGACTGCATTGCACATGTCCAAACCACCTAAGTCAATTTTTTTCTCATCTCCTCAATTGATACCACCTCTAACTTCCCATGATAAGAGTAAAGATATTATGCAACCAAGTCGGTCCTAGCTTTGGCAATTTACTTTCATTGTCAATGAGGATGGTCAATAGGATGAAACTCCTAGACTTTTCTTGAGAAGACTCAACCAGTGCCCCTGCTCTCGTTCAAATTATTGCTCATTGGGTCATAATAGGAAGGGTGGTAACTTGTGCCCCTGCTCCGTTCAAATTATTGCTTTTGGGGTCATAATAGGAAGGGTGGTTACCTTTATCACAAGTTACAAATATTAAGCCTGTCAGAAACTGTCACAAAGACAAATGTATACCAACAAGCCATAAAAACCCTACTCCACATCGTTTTATCCATAAGACTAGTACCATTATGCTAGGAAATATTTTAATTAGATATATATCAGATTAGAACATGTACATCTAAAAACTTGGTCTTTCTAAATCAGTGGAGTGCAAATCAAACATTAAACTATTTGTCACTTTCTATGGGCATATCTTAAATATGAAAGTTTCCTTACATTTACAAACAAAAGGAAAATCGACTTACAGTCATCACATTTATATTCACTTTTAACTTGGATATTCTGTGTATTATGTATGATTTCCATCCACTATTTGATGATAAACCAAGACGTATTCTAGATGTAAAATTCTTTGAGCCAGCTTCAATTGAATAGTCAGATCAAGCTTACCTGTCAACTAGTATGTTGCCGTCTGGATGAACAATGAGGTAGGGAGCCGCTCCATAAGACTTCTCAGAGTGAAATCCACAGAGGTAAATACCCTGAACATAAGCTATTTTAAACTCTCAAGAACTAAAATTCCATGTAACCAAGTTTCAACTCAAAGCTTCAGTTCCTATAAGTTAAACTATGAAAAGAAAAAAAATCATGTTAAATTGGAAATAAGTGCTAATTGAATTGACATTCATCCATGATATTTTGATAAAGGCCGTTCCTAAAATCCACATTCGACCATTTCTTAAAGCAAATATCTATCTCATATCCACACGGTTAAATATCACTTGTTGCTCTACCCAAGTGAGAGTTGTGGGTAGTTCCTGGCAGTCCGGAAATACTTCCTCCTATAGACTATTAATTGTGTATAGATAGCTACTACATACAATAAAAGAATTAATGTAATACAACATTTATACTCAACTCTTACAGCATATGCCTACATCTCTGCTAGTACTGTTCTTATATATTCTCCCAGCCTTCTCCAATATACAGCGACAACTCCAGTCAATCTGGATCACTTGCAGGCAGCCACTGACGGTGGCCTTTTTATATTCTACTCAATTTGTTGGACCTGCCTAAACATAGACAGGCAACCACCACATGACGTGGGAAGTAACTATCATCCAGTCTATACCAGCCTCCACCACCATTGATGGTCCAGCTGTCTCACCAATTCAACTTTGATCCATCTAAAGAATAATGCTGCCATCGGATTGATCAATCACAGCCACATCAGGACATCTTAGGTATTAGATATCTAAATAAAGTAGATATACAGGAGTATGTAGAAATTGGAAATTGGTAAGAGAATGCCAAAGTCTGAAACCACAGCACTAAAACAAAGTTTCTTTCAGAATTCTTTATTTACAGTCCCATAGATCAGTTCAAGCTCTTTCTCTTCCTCGGCTCCCCTTCCTCTATTTTGCTTTTCTTCTCTCACCCCCTCTCCTTCATCACCATTAACCGTTCACTCTCGGCCGAGAACTGTTGTTGCCACCGTCGAGTTCAGAAGGGGAGTGGCAGTGGGTCTTCGCGGCTCCTCTTTCACCACTCAAACCCCCGCCATGGCCTACTATCCGTTCAGTATTTGTTGAGGCTTTCTCTTTCTTTGATGGCTACCAAGAAAATTGGGTCACTTTGTTCTATTTGATGAAGTATCAAACGATACTGATATCCATCAAGCGTATTGTCAACACAATGACTTCTTTGTTGTATCGTTTTTGGTCTGTCCCAATTCAGATATTGACTGCCACATATATCAACCGATAGTGACATTAAGACTATTTTCCAATCAATTCAGCAAAGAAAAACTACAACAAAAATATATGGAGAAAATGGTGTCAAGTGTCAACACAATAATTTGGTGTCCAAAATTTACATATTGTAACTACTCCATTTGTAATTTATGGTAGCTATCTTATGTAAAGTTCGATGCCATTTTAAGGCTTTATACTTTTATAGTTAAAACATGCCAATAAGATTCTTTCTTGACACACCGTAATAATTCCACTCGTCAAAGTTAAATATTTATAGATTCAGAGCATCAGTAAATCTTAACATTATCTCATTCAAAGCTTACAAGAAATAACAAATAATACGTAAAATTATGTTCTTAAATATGCGAAATATTGTCTTTTAATAATAATTTATTATAAATTTTGACTTTCCAACACAAATAACTCCTCTTTGGACTATGTTGCTGCATTTGCTGCCAGAATGTTGGAAGAAGAGTATCTTTATGAGATTTGTTACAAGAAAACCTATTTAACTAGACAATTGCACAGTTGTATTGGAAGTCCAACAATGGAGCCTACTATGACAACTGGTACATGGTAACTTGGTCCCAAGCGAGTGCGGAAGCTACACGTGGATCAATCAATCAAGATTGAAGGAGGCAGCAACTTTTTTTGCGAAGGTAATGGCTTCGTTGATCAAGGGGTTATTTTTCACTCTTTATTGTTTGTTTTGTTTGTCTGATTTCCATCTTAGAGAGAGTGGTCTTGGTGAAATTGTTCAGGATCAAGAAGTGCCAGTAAAGATTTTTCGAATGCCTGACAAGGGGATCAAGGTGATTAATTGGTGATGGTTCATGACACTCGTATATCATTAAATGTGACTTTCGTATATTATTAAATGTGCTTTCCATGTGACCGGAGAAGGGGGCTTAAAGTATGTTAAATTGGCGAGGGGTCACAATATTCGGGGCTAAGGAATTGGTATGGACAACGTCATAATGGCATGTACTCGACTGCTCGACTAACACCATGGTAGGGATGCCACCGCCACCAGATTGGTGAGTGTTGGAGTGGTAGAACATCGATTCACCTCACTAGTGACTTTGCTTGCAAGGATGGGCTTTACTTTCTCTTAGACACATCAGAGTCGGCTTGTGATTGGGTTTGATAAAGGGGAGTAGTCTGCAACACTCTAGAACGAGTTTAGTGAATGGGGGATGGGTCAAATTAAACACTCAAGCAATGTGTGAAACTCGACAAGGATTGGGGTTTGACGACCAAGTCAAATGCCTAGCCTACCTTTTCTTAATGGTCTTTTCTCTCCTTGGATGGACTTTTTGGATGGTAATTTATCCACAAGGACTTTTAGACGGTGGTTGACGTAGATGATGAAGGATACTCCAAGACCAGTCAAAGTCTTTGACTATTATAGTTTCTAGTTGCAGCAAGCTCGTGACTTGCCGGTATATTTGTCCGTTCAGTCTTGTTGGATATGTATCCTTATTTTATCTTTCATTATTTTACCATGTTATCAAAGTAATCTCTTTTGTAATTGGGACCTGTTTTGCCAATTATCTTCAATGAAACATGGGGGAATTACCCCACTTCATCTCAAAAAAAAAATTATGCATTAGTGATCAGGATCTTAACATATAGCCGAGTTTCAATTTCATATAGAGATTCAAACTTGCTGTCCCAATGACTAGAATAACTGAGCAAGCGTGCATGCACGTATGTGGGTGAGCGTGTGTGTGTGTGTGAGAGAGAGAGAGAGAGAGAGAGAGAGAGATTCAAATCTTACTCATTCCTATAGATTCTCTTGCACCATAGAAGTAATCAAAGAGCAAAATAAAGTTCCCTTTTGTAAAATAGGTTCACAATTCAGGCAATAGAAACAAGATAAATGAAAAAGTAGTGGAGAATACTGGGAGCTTCTGCTCATCAACTGGAAGGGGAAATGTCATCTGCACTTCTAAGATCTCTTTCGCAGGCTTTTCAGTATGTATTGATCCCGTTGGGCAAGAGAGTAGTGCCTGCATTAGCCAGGTTGGTACATTAATTAATATCTCTTGTAGCTTAACATTTTATTACCAAGTGCAAGAAAAAAATAGCCAGAATAACGGGATAAAATAGCCAACAAGGATGTTCCAAGAGAATACAATCAGTATATATATAAAATAGGAATGATGTGAACCTGTTAAAGTAAAACATAAATGGCACAAGAAATGTAAGCAATGGACTTTGTATTAAATTATTACCAAACTAGCATTTTTATTATTTTTCTTACTTCATTAGTAAAATCGCAGGGTGAGAAACTTTCGAATTAAAAGGATTTAGGATTAGTAGAACGAAAACATACTATATGAAACGTAATTTTAACCCGAAGTCGAGAAAAAATAAGGTTGATTCAATATAGATGGGATACCTAAGAGTGAACTTTCAGTATGATGAATCATTCATAACGATGGAGAGATTAAGAAGGATACCATACAAAGAATTAAAATAGAATTGTTGGAATAGAGGAGTGTCTCCGAAGTTGTGTAATCGTAAGATGCCTCTGAATTTGAAACAAAAATTCTACAAAACTGCTATAAAATTAGTCATGCTTTATGGATCAGATTGTTAGGCAATTAAAAAACATGCCGAAAGTTAGTATAGCTCAAAAGGTCGTGTAGCTGAGATGAGAATACTAGGATGAATAAGTGGCTATGTTGTTAGAGGCAACGCCTAGGCAACTCTTAGGCATACATGTAAAAAAAATTGTCGAGTCACATTGGATTAATTTTTTTTTCTGGTTGTAGCGATGGTCGTCTAGGAGGCCGCTTTAAGGTCGCCTAGGCGGCCGTTTAAGGTCGCCTAGACGACCGCTTAAGGTCGCTTAGAACTTTGAAGCTACATAACTTTACAGGAACAACAGGGAAGTACCCAAGTTCAAGGGTGATACCTAGATGAATCGGAAGGAGAAGGCATGTCGCCTCGCCTTGCCTATCGCTCATAACAACATAGATGAGTGGTAATACATTAAATGATAGAATCAAAATGAGTCTATCCGAGGAAAGTTAGAGATGACGCAAATTGAGAACAATACGAGGGAAAATCGATGTAGATGGTTTGACAACATAGACCCATAGATGTCCCTGTAAGAAGGAGTAACAATATAGTAGTTAATGGAGCCGCTAGGACTAGAGGTAGGTCTATACTAAGATGGTTTGAAGTGTTAAAGAAGGATATGGATCTTGTTAGTGTTTCAGAGGACATAGCCCTTAGCAGAGCCGATGGAAGAACAAGATTCAAACATCTTGTTAGATTGTATATCACATTCGATTGCGTGCTTAAGTGTGGTGAAAACATAAAGGGAGTTGTGCAGAAAGTTTAGTCCCACAACGCACAAAAAGTGGAAACATAAGGTACAGATAATTGGAACTGGTCCTAGACTTAACAAGAATTTTTCCCCTTTTAAGTCATATGGGCCAAGTTCAATATCATACCTCATGGATCAACTCTGGTTCGGGTCACACCGTCTTCAGTAACAAATTAGTATCAGAGTCCAAGGTTACAAGTTGGACTAATTAGATTCCTCCCAAATTAGATTCCTCCCAAATTAGCTTCTAGGTGGAGCGTCAGGGATTATCAACATGATTCTAGAAAGAACAATACGTTCATTAATAATACAACCTGGAGGGCCTTGATCCTTTCCTCTCCGTGGCTCGGTTGTCTGCTAACAGCAGACTGACGGTCAATCCGTGTGAAGGTTTCCTGTAAATATATACATACATCTTGTGAACTACTGCGTACTAATCCCAAATCATAATATTCTACAAACAAATAAAAAAAAATGAATTACGGTTTTTAAAATAATTAATTACCGGAGCCATCCAACGGCAAGTATCGCAGTCGATGCATCTCTTATCTGACAGAGAGTAGAAATCGCTAAAAACGTTACAGATGTTGTTGCAGGACACGACCCCGGTCGACGTCACACCGATTTTGGCACCTCTTGGGAGAGCGTGTGTGTGTCACTGTGTCTCGTGCGTCCGATACGTGTCCGACACGACGCGGCCCGCTAGAGTGGCACCGTGACTTCTGTGGTCTAGGGTTAGAAAAAAAACAGCAGCAAGGAGGCAATTTAGTTCCTCACCTACGTAGAAGTCTCCCTCCACGTTCTGCGATCGCCTCTGGCGTGCGGAGGAAGCGACGGTGACGCTGGCCGGCGCCTTTCGGCCGGTATTTCGGGTTGGAGATGGAACCGGACACGCTGACCTATATTTCGGGAAAGACGATGCCATTCCTCTACTTCTTCTTCCGAAGTGGAAGTTTTGTGCAATATAAACATTTATCAGTTTTTTTTTTGTTACGTGTCCTTTTCTCGGGACTAATATTTCATCATTTAACCTCCACTAGATATCAATAAATATAAATATAAAATCTGGAAATTGCTGAGAAACCCAATTTCGAAATTGGTTTGTATGAAAAATTCATCCGCATGATGGATTTTATCAAATGTCCAGAATTATATATTTCCACGTTAAATATTCTAAGATTCCCTTTAGATGCTCTGTATTTACAAAATTGTCATCTTTATAATACCATAACTACCCTTCAAATGTCCAGAATTATATATTTCCACGTTAAATATTCTAAGATTTTTTTTAGATGTTCTGTATTTACAAAATTGTCATCTTTATAATACCATAACTACCCTTCGCACAAACTCACATTTGGATTGTGATTTTTGCCTTCTTCTCCTTCATGAGAGATCTGAATTTCATTGCTTTCATCTTCAGCAGAGATCGCAAAGATCGTCCGTAGTTTACTGTGCTTTTCTTCAGTCGAACTCCGATCATCGCTCATCATCATCATCATCGTGGAGAGATTTGAAGTTTTCCGACGATTAGGTCAATTGTGGAGAGAAAATCTTCTTCTTCTTTTCCATAAGAGTTGACATCGTTTTGAAAAAAAAAAACGAAAACTCTTGTCAATTCTCCTTGTTTTGACGGAGAATGGTCATTCTCCGTCATTTTAACACGGAAAATGGTTATTCTTTGTCAATTTAACAAGGAGAATGGCCATTCTCCTTATTAAATTGACGGAGAATGGTCATTCTCCGTCATTCTAACACGGAGAATGGACATTCTCCGTCATTTTAATACGGAGAATGGCTATTATTTGTTAATTTAACAAGGAGAATGGTCATTCCTCGTGGTTTTAGCACGGAGAATGGTCATTATTCGTGGTAAAACCACGGAGAATAGCCATTCTCCTTGTTAAATTGACGGAGAATGGCCATTCTCCGTCATTCTAACATGGAGAATGGCTATTCTTTGTCAATTTAACAAGGAGGGTGGCCATTATCCGTGGTTTTAGCACGGAGAATGGCCATTTTTCGTGGTTTTAGCACGGAGAATGGCCATTCTCCGTGATATTACCATGGAGAATGATTCTCCGTGATATTACCATGGAGAATGATCATTCTCCTGCATTTTATGTCCAGTTGAAACTTGAAGGGCCATAACTTTTGACTGGGAGGTCGAAATGAGACCCGTTTTGTCGCAAAAGGAGCGTATTTCTGAGGAGCCGGAGATTAACCACTTTTTCGTTAGTCGACCTTCCAAAATTTGAGAATCGCGAAAAAATGATGTTTGGACCTCCGTTTTAACAGTTTTACCGTTTGTTCGTCTTTCCGAAATTTTTCGACAAGTTTTTGAAGTAAGGTTTGAAGATTTTGGAGGAGAAAACTAGATTCGAAACTGAGCGGCATATGGAAGAAGAGGAAGTATCGAAATATTTTTTTTAAGAGTAGGGTTCGGGGGTGTTTTCAATAAATTAGAAGGGCAAAAAATGCATTCAGAATCCCCTTTATATATTTTTCGCTAAATCTGGGCACGCGATGAAATGTTATTTTACGGTGGATTTTTTATAAAATGTTTGCAATTTTTGGGCATTTCATAATTTTTTCCTTCAAAAGGACATAAGTTGCCGAAGAAAAAAAAAATTAACGCCCTTTAGAAGAACGTATTGGGCTGAGTTTATAATTTCCTCATTTTGATGCTTAATATGCATTTTTTCTGGTTTTGAGGGGGTTAGAACTATCCCTACTTTGAAATTCATTACACGGACCATCCTTATAGTTTATATTTTCTATATAAACTTATAACACTAATTATTCCTATGTTTTATTAAAATTATAAAGCAGAGGGGTGATCAGTGTAATTATTTTCGAAATATATGTAGTCACTATAATCTCATGAAACATAAAGAGGTTGGTTTATTTATTTATTTCTTTTATTAAGGTTCACTTGTGAATGATATCTTTATAGATTTTGATTTTTTTTCGAAACGATTCTGTAAAATGTTCTTTAACCGCACGAGCACATATGTGAGTTACGTGCATAACGCCTGTTCTTAACACGTGCGCATGTTTAAAAAAATCTTATGTGGTAAGTTTTTTTAGTTATTGATTTTGGTCGACTTAAAAAAAATCAAAATCAAAATAGTATAATTTGAGTCTTAGGTGTTTTGAATATTTCTATTTTTTCCACTTATATGCTTATCAAAAAATATAACTACAATTACTAATAATCCATCATATTTCTTTTTCTCATCTTTGTTTTTCTTGAGGTCCCATCTGACGTCCTAAAAGCGCTTCGATACTGTGACTAAGACATTGCCGTAGCGGAAACTTAGGTCAACTCACATGAAATAACTTACCCCGTCTAAAGAACAATAAGTACAGATAAAGACAAGTATATGGCAGTGACTACGTTACCTAGACAAATTTCAATATATATAACTCAGATAAAATTACAAGATAGAAAAAAAAATGTCGAACCCTTTGCCCTAGTAGGTTCAAGCCCACACACTAAAAATAAATGACAGAGGTTACAATGACATATGTCCTCCTTCCTTCTGTGCGGATTTTCTGATCTTCTATGGACGAACACCTCGAATCTCAACTTTGTGCTCTACTTTGTGTATATACTCTCACCATATATATATATATATATATATATATATATATATATATATATATATATATATATATATATATATATATATATAGTAATAATAATAATAAGATCATATTCTAGATCATATTCTAGGTCTTTATATGATTTACAATATAAGAAATCCTAAGATAAAAATCGTATTACACCTAAAATAGCTATCAACATCCTATGTTATATCATAATAGAATTTCATAAATAGGAAACCTTCAAATAAAAATCGTATTACATCTAATAGCTCAGAACCAATTATGGACGTCCAAATCTAATCAAATCAAATAGTTAATCAGATTTGGACTCAACAAATATGTTGTTACCAAATCCAGACTGGACTCTAACACTTACTTCAAAATGTAATTTTTAAATTTTGAGATCCATTTGAATGATTGTCATAAAATTGTGCGGTACATTTGATGTTGTGGTGAATATTTTATTCTCAACATTTATGATTTAGTACATGCCAATTATGCTTGCAAGTTATACGAATATATAAACTATTGTTTGAATGAACAATGATATAATATTTCTTTGAAGGACTTTTATTTATATATGACATATAAGTAATTTTATTGTTTAAAAAAATTCAAAACCGCTTATTAATGAATTACCAAACATGAATTAAATTGATTTAGAAGTCGTTATTTAAAACCGTGGTATTTAAAAAAAAATCAACTTTTTACTTAAAAATCGAAATGCAACATTTTACTTAAAAATCAGGAATTCTAAGTCAACAAGTTATCATTGGCAGGTCTATCTGCATTAGGAAAGATGTTTGTGCCTCTACATTCCTCTTCAGTCTGTTATTTTGTATCCATCTTCTTCGTGACCATCTGATTTGCAAGTTTTGGACGAAGAAGTTTTTGCTCTTAGAAATTGATGACCAGTGAACACTCGGAATTGAGCAAAGCCAAAGTTCTCATAATCTTGAAAAGGAAATATTGAAAAAACCTTGCTGGTTTTGATCTTGCATACATGTTCAGATTAAGCACATTGGTACACACTTTTTTAAGTGCTCCCATTTCTATGAATTACAAATTTGATGTTATAAGACTTTGACCAAAACAGTAGAGGGTTAGTCAAATCAGATTTAGGAATAACTATGTGAGTGTGATTTCAATTAAGGGGTGGTAGTCAAGGGGGAATTCAAAGAATTTTAAAAGATTCATTGAATGTAAATACGAGATTTGGTAACAATATATTTATGGGATCCAAGTCTGGTCAAATATTTGAGTTTGAAAATCTGTATTAGATATTTGATTTGATTTGATTTGAATGTCCATAATCAATATTAGTCTATTTTAGGGTTTCATATTACCTAAAATAGGGTATCTTATTTTAGTACTGGTGTTTTCTATTTTAGGAATTTTTATGGCCTAAAATATAGTTTCTCAAGTAACAACTATATATATGTGTTGAGAGTGGAGGCAATAGGAATATCACAATGTGAGAGATTAAGGGTGCTTGTCCACATAAAATCTAAGAGAAAGTCTATACTTTGCTCTTATGGCTCGCCATCAAGGACAGTAAGAGAAGGTTTATGATCTGTGCGGGAACAAGCGAAGATCTATACGGAAAGTTGTCGTCTTCGTATAGGGAGATTGTTACGGGTAGGGTGAGTGATTTCAAGTTATAATCTTCTTGTTTCTACTTGAGTTTGGTGAGGGGTTTGAACCTTTGGACAAAGGGTTCGACATAATTCTTTATCAATCTTGTATCTTTTGTCGGAAATTATATAAACTGAGATTTGTTCAGGTGACATAGTCAGTGAAAATACGTTGTTTGATTTGTCTTGACGTTCGTGGTAGATTGGTTCGTTATCTTCAGATGGGTTGACATCGCTTCCACGTCCGTGACTGTGTCCGAATCCGCTTCAGGTCACACAGCGTTTCCAACAATTCGTTGGTCAATTTATGCTAAATTTAGGATTTGCTCCCAAAGTTCTGTTTTAAGAATTTGGAGAAATTTTTAGAAAAAGAACTCTAGACAATCTCCTTCTAAGTAATTTTCTTTTTTTGGATTTTCAAAACTCTAACACCCTCCTAAATATTATTACTCCGGGATTTCAAGAATCTTATTTCAAATATTGTCACGCACCAAAAAACAAACATGCTTTTTTCCATCTATCCATCTCTATTAAAAAAAGAGTAATGTTATTCGTACTTCAAAAATGTCCCTCCTTACGTGGCAGCTGACGTGGCATTCGACATGGCAAATTCTAACCAAAAAATTAGTTAACCAATTTTTTTTAATGTTAATGTTAAAGTTAATATTAATATTAATTTTAACTTAAATATTAATACTAATGTTAATGTTAACATTAACCTTAACGTTAATTTTAATATTAATATTAATTTAAATGATAATTTAATTTTTAATTTAATGTTAATTTTGGTGTTAATTATAATTTACAATTTACCTTGTCAGCTGCCATGTCAGACGACACGTACTGCCACATAAGGAGGAATACTTTGGGCGAATATTTTGGAGGGACAAATAGCATTTTTTATTAAAAAAAAAGTTTCAAAAAAAAATTAAAACATGCTAAACAAACTATTCCAGCGTTATCGTTGCTCCTCTATTCCGTTATTAATGTAATGTTCGACCCACAACGTAGTAGATCAACAACTTCTTCTATAGTTGAACTTCCTTAGGTTCAACGGTGAGCTTTCTCCCGATTCTTTCAAGCCACACTCAACGATGAGCATCGCCAGATCCATCACAGCCAACACGATTGACTAACAGCTTAATTGCGAAACCACTGCATATGGTTTCCTACAAGATTTTTTTTTTTCCCTTTTTTTTTTTTCGTAACCAGCACGTGCGGGCTCAGTTAAATCATGCACGAATTTTGGCCAGTCGTCATGTCACTTCAGACTCTTCGTACGGATCTTGTCCGCACTGGCTTTGTTATCATCGTCCCACACGCACACCCCGCTCACTCCACGCGCTCCAGAGCTCCTACAAGATTAATCACATACGATATGCCTTCACGAAACACCCAATGATCCAACAGTTCAAAACTTTCAACTTGGTTTTCCCAGTAGAAGTTCCATGCCAAGGAATGCTTCATCAACAGATAGAATGTAAAATTTTATTTTAAACGAGGATTTTCAGGAGAAGTACACTTCATGCAGTTGTGCATGCCAGAAGATCTCTTAATGTTAGAGCATATGAAAAATGATAAGATTTAAACATCATACTAACAGAACTGAGAATGGCGTTTACAGAAGACATGCTCTAAGTCTTGAATCATCCAGGATCCAAAACTGCAAACAATTTGAACTACGACCTCCAGTAAAGATACGTCAGTGTCTTTCAGATCCATACTTGCACTGGATTTGCTCCCCTTCAATAAGCTTCTCCAAGGCATCTGAAGGGAGCCCTAGCATGTCGAGCGTCTTCTCCCAAACCTCCCGCGAAGTTTCCAGATTGTGGGCTTCTTCGGATGCATTCATTGGACGGCAATCAAATGAGATGTAGGGGCATACAGGCCATTCATCGGCCTTGAGCACCCCACAGTACTCGGGGACTTGAGGGTCTGTGGCCGCAAAGAGCGTGCTTCTCGAACCTGCAGTTAAAATCAAAACATATGGTTATCTTGAGATTTGGTAAGGGAGAAGATAGGCCATCAAGAACAAAGATTTAACCTTCTTTGGCATTAAAGATGAAGTAGGGTATCAAATGGTAAGCTGCTACAACGGCCTTAGGCAGATCTCTAGCCTGTACGGTGAGAGAAGTTACAGCGAAAAGATGGGGAATAAGTATTACAAAGTCCTAACAATTTTAATCGTTGAAGTAATTGAGAAAATAATGTGGAAGGGAACTAGAAATTCTTCCTTTTTTTCTTACTCTACACAAGAAACTAATTGCTGAAGCACATCAAGAACGGCAAAAATGTAAAAACATAGATAGACGTGGTTGTGCATAGCTAGCCTGCAAGCACACCACGCACGAGAGATTTACTTGATGGTGAACAGAAATACTCATGTAACAATCCAGCAATATACGTACAATACAGGTGGTGCTTCATTAAAAAAGAAAAGAGATGCTCCATCTTCTCTCACCTCTCAAGGACTTGACCCTCGAACTATAGACGCTTCAAGAGATTTATACAGATACAAGAAGAATCTTGACCTACTTACAAATGAAGACCTCACCCAGTTGGAATCAGAATATCCAATGGTGACACCAAGCTCGAACAGCTTAACCAAATACTTATGTGTATGAGAGATGGAAAGCCAAACGAAAATTTTCTTAATTACTGTGTCATTTCCTCAGCTGGCTGCACATAAGAAATTTGTGACCCAGTCTTTGGTGTCCACTCCAGTCATGATAGGTCTACTTCTAGGATCATACAGGCTTGCATGCAGAAAGTTCCATAGTTGACGATATCTCAAATAAATGAGTTTAAGCTAGGGTTTGTAAAAAATCACTTGCATGACTCAAATGAGAAAACCATGTTACTATATTTTAATAATACCTAGAAGTTACCCTGGAGTGTCACGTAATTAACACAAACAGGAAAGGCAAATTTCAGAGAGAACCTGAGGCCTGAATGATGTATGCATCGTCCCAAATGTCAGGTAGTGCAAATGTCCACATGAACATGATGTACATAATAAATATAGTACTGTCAAGATGGATGGATGCCTGACAAAACTAAGTAAGCGAAGACATAATGATAATATCAGAGGAAGTGTAAGAGCTGCTCCAGTTACGAAGATGATTAGAGTGTCGAACACGATGGTAGGCTTTTAACGTGAAGAGCTAAAACATAAAGAACATGCATAAATAGAAAGGTGAGAGGATTGAGAATCTTGTAGAGACATCATATGTGATAGGAAAAGTATTTATATTAGCAGTCTTAAACACTGAGACGAGGTTTGACATTTATATATTCTTGAAAGCTGGCATCTTGGAAATTTTTGGTGCACAATTAATTGTCCACTTTTGTTATTATCTTCATATTCAAGATCATGAAAAATCATGTGGCATATCAAATATATCTTTGTGACTTCCAACACGAATTAGCAAGTAGAATACAAGAGAAAGATCATTAGCTAAAGTGCACAGCAACAGGAGTTCAGAAACTTGATGAAAGAATCGTGGCAGCCAAGAGAAAACAAAATTTCGAAGAGACTTACTACGTTAGTTTGCACGATTCCAGGAGAAACACAAATAACGTTTATGCCAGCTTCAGCAGGTAATCGCTTCTGCATGATGCTGCTAAATTTTACCTGATATCCAAAGCTCATTTATAGCTCAAATAGTAAAATCACACTAAGAAGCTGAAAAGTCATTATCTGAATTGTGTTTGTTTATTTCTATTAAAGTCTCTACCAATGCACCAAAACTGTAGAGTATTGGTGAGGGTTAATACTTATATTGTCCTAACACGCACCAGCAAGTCGAAGAGTGAATTAATGGGCTGAGATCTGGATTCACTCTGAGGTATATTTTTTTATTTAATGCGCTTAAAAAGCGTTCCAGAGAAGATCAAACATGGGTTTGCTCTGATAATATGTTGAAATTATGAAAAGTAGAAATGTTTTTGGTGCAGTGACAAGGATTTAACTTGGTATCAGACCAACCAAGTTCGTATCTCCTATGGTGCGCATTTTAAGAGGATTTTATAAAGACTATACCGCTGTGAATCCAGCTCTCGCCCATGAAATCGGCCTTCAACCTGCATGGTCGTGTTGGAATAAAATAAATATTAACCCTCATAACAGCTCTAGAGTTTTGGTACAACGACATGGACTTCACTGTAAGTCTAGATTGTTTTATTAAAGACAGAAGCATGAGACAATAGGAAGCTACTATTTGAAACAATCTACAGTCTGCAAATATTTTTAGAGAGAACAAAAATAACTTTGTTTTATTAAAGACAGACTATGATAAAAATAAAAGACATTTACCATACCTGTGCCAGCTTGCTACCAGTATATCCCAAATAACTTGTATATTTTTTTCTTCCAGAAGTCAAATTCATATCCTCCGTGTCAACAAAACCCAAATAATGCATCTACGGGGAAAAAATATAAAAAGAAAGCTGAGTGTCATATTCTCAATATCCTCCAACTAATTAATTTAATTACGCAAGATCTGCTTTTCCTTGGTTCAATAAATAGCTCCATAGCCAATATACACTTACATTATACTTGTAACTTATTGTTTCATGTTACGATTTTCACTGCAGCTACTATTCCAGTACGCTATTTCCTTTACAAAGAATTGTTATTTAAGAAGGAAATGTCAAACAATATCACTGCAAATAGAGGTTTTCATTGCAATTGAAGAGGACTGATGTAAAAATAGAGAAGTAAACTTGTTTACTGTATATTGGCACTTATTATTTACGACACCACAAGGACACAAAAATCTAGTTATGCACCTTGCTTCAGTTTTACACAGGGATAGCACATCCTTCTCACCTTGCCAGTTGCTATAGGTATTATGTCTGGAAATCGACCATCGGTATATAGTTAGGTCCTGGAAGGACTCTTCCTAATGCTTCTCTTCAATAATAATAATTAACGTTTGCTTGCTTGATTCGCTCTTCACTGTTAAGTCTAGATCGATTACGGTCGATAATTACTTATAGCAAGCATTCAGTCAAGGCATTTTAATGATTTATAGGTACTTCTTTATTTATTTCTTGTTTTCTAGTTATCTTTTAGAGATGTCATTGTTTTTTATTCTACAGCTTAATGTCATCATAGAGATGAAGGCTTTTTCATATATACTAATTGAATCACCTAACCTCTTCATTTAGGACCTGTTTTTTCAGCCTTTCAATACCTTAGTGGAGTTTATCACCATAGATATTAGTGACTTTGCTCTCAGGCTCACTTGGATTGTTCTATTGTCTACACTCTTTGGAAGTCTGAGGATATTTGGAGGGTGCTCTAAGGTAAGTCAGACCATTCTGCCAACGGGGGCTTCTAGGTTTTACTGGCAAGGCCATATATTGCTCATTACTACCTTGCAAGGAATTTGACACCAACGTGAAGGGTTGCTGTCAGGTCGAAACTGGCTACAAAAAAGACTATTAATAGTAGGAAGTGTTGATGTCAGGTCAGAATACTCTACTGTAAATCGATACTAGACATTGGACATTCATATTACATGGGTATCAGATTTTAGAATTAAGTCTAATTATAAAATAGACTTCTCAATTGACAAGTTCAAAGATGTCTACTAGGAAGTGACCATTTGAAAGATCACAGAAATTAAAGAGAGTCAAGCAACTTACAACCGAATTCACATTAATAATTCTGCTTGGCGAGCCTCGTAAAAGAGATGGTAAAAGTAACATTGACAATAATGATGGTGCGAGATGGTTCACTTGCATGTGCTCTTCATAGCCATCCTTTGAAAAGCGTTGAGGTTCTATACCAAAATGAATATGTATTAGATAAAAAAGAATGCATCACTTCTGCAAACATTATTTAATTAACAATTGGTAAGTAGGAAGTAGGTCAAATTAGTGAATCTAAAAACTCAAGTAAATCTGAGGATAACAGAGCTTTTGGTATATTAAATTGGAAGAAGTTATTTATTCGCAGATACCACAACTATAGGATAACGGTTGACACCAAAAGTCAGCTTTAATAGTTGTGGCCAAAATGAACTGCATATAAGGTTTCTGCAAAAGAAGCATCTTGAATGAAGCATGCACACAATTGGTAGTATGTGAAAGACTCTTCTTTCATCTTCATTGCTCAAAATTTAGTTAGTAGACAAAATAAATGTTAAATTATGCATTATGCCAATATAATTTGACAATTCATTGGAAATCTTTATGCATGCTGATCCAATTCTTTTGGTAATCAACTTCAAAATATCTATGTCATCCTTTTCCCTCACAACTTTTACATAGTGTTGTAAAACTCAGCAGCGTAGGACACAAATTCATCTTGCCTAAGGTCTACGCTTTCACTAGGCACCCTAAGCTGTTCTAGATAGTAGGTGTCAGCCTAGGCTCTGCCTTAGTCTTCCTAGACCCTGCCTTAGTCCACCTAGGTCCCACATTATCCTGCCTAGGCCTGTCTGGCCTCATGGTTATGAGCTTATAAATAATGGTTATCTCTGTTTTACTTGCTTACTCTTCTTTTAGGTAAGTAAACAAATAGTGAATAATAATTGGTTCAATATTCCAGTGGCACGCTTTTTCTATTTTATAGTTTGCTACTACTAATAATTTAAACTGCTTAAGATTTTGGATTCCAGAGTACATGCAAAATGTCTATCAAACGAATGCTCACAGAGAAGCATTAGATGCCCTTTCGGGAGATTGATTTACTTTTTTTTTGTAGCAAGATAATTGTATTACAATCTGTGCATTTGGCTTAACTCGGGACTCATTATATCATCCTCTCTCCGGTCTTGTCGGCTCTGCTATGCACGCCAATCCTCATTTTTCGCGTTTGATACATCCTTGCATGATCCGCCGCTCGGACAAATCTCCATCACACACTCTACTCGGATTAACCGTCGGTACCACGATCCTCTTGCCTGGGTAGACCGCTCCTCCAGGTTCACAGAGAAGCACCAAATGCCCTTTGAGGAGATTAATTTACAGTCTTTTTGTAGCAAGTAATTGTATTATAATATTTGTCTTCGGCTTAACCCGTGGGTTGTTATATCATCCTCTCTCTCTCTCTCTCCCTCTCTCTCTCCAGTTTTCTCGGGTTGAGTTTATGCACGTCGATTTTCGATTTTTGCGTCTAATGCATCCTTCCTTGATCCACCGCTCGAACAAATCTACATCGCACACTCTACTCGAGTTAACCATCGGTACCACGATCTTCTTGCATAGGTAAACCACTCCTCCAGGTTGAGTTCTTAATCAGCCACTACCTGAATATCTATGTTCCTCCCTCTAATATGTAAGCGCATATCACGCCTAGGGGAATTCAAACCTCCTAGCCAGTTTTCCGGGTTTTAAAGTGTTCAAGACTTGACCACTTCGGTCAATGCTTGTTGGCCAATTGATTTATAGTTACTTAGTGTTTAGTATAGAATCAATTAGGCCTCTTAATTTTTGAGAGATTTCTATCACTTCTTTGCGACATAATATGCATTTTATACATTGTATTTATTTTTTCATTGAAAAAAATGATAATTATGCCAAGGCACCACTCAAGTACCGCATCCCTAGATTTGATAGGAGTCGTCCTAGCTGCCTAGCAGGTGCTTCAGTAGTTGACAAAATAGCTTTTATACATAAAAACTCATCAAATATTACAAAGTAGGATTACAAGATAGGTCAAACATAAAGAGAAAGATAAAATAGAATCTAGCAACTTATGATCATATAAATATAATATAATCCAAAAAAATCATATAAATAATGTGATACGACTGATATTTATTGAGGTGCAATTAGTTCCTATCAAAATAAAACAAGTAAAATGGAAACAACCAACTTACCAGTCAACAAACTATAATGTAATTCAAGAAAAAGATCATATCAATACTTTAGTATGATTAAGAAATTGGCAACTATGACTCTTATGTCCTGATAATGTTAACCCAATACAACATGCTCCAGCAAATTAGGTCATTTATGACCAGTAATAATTTTTTACAGCTGTTTTATTCTAATGTAGATACCATCATATGGGCTTGAGTTTGACACAAGAAGATTCAAGATCAAAGTGTTACGACAAGACGCGACAAAGAAGAGAAACATTTAACAATCCAGGTAGAGAATTAATTTACCACCTCTGAAAAGTCACCTATTCATAAAGAAGGATTACAAGCACACGTATTCCTCACCAGTCATTCAAGAATCCAAAATCTACATCTTTCCTCTCTTTTCTCAAACGATGCACTCGTATTTATAGCCTTAAACCTACAACAAATCCTGACCATCATAAACCTAATTAAATAGAACCATTCTTAAACTAATCCAGACATTAGTTAAACTCAACACCGAAGCAGCTCTAGTGATGAAGTTTGGGCTCTACCCCACACTTCCAACATGATTGGAAAGTCAAATTAGATCTTATGGTCATGTCCAACCTAGAATTCTAGATTAAAGGTTTGTTGGTCGGTGGAGACTAATCCGGAAAGTATACAACTATTGGAAACACATCAAAAGTACGCCTAAATCCACTTCGGTTGATGGAAACTCAACATCAAGAGAAGCAAGTGAAACCAACAAGATAGGATCATAGGAGAAACTATATTGTTTCTTACTTCCCACTGCCAATCAGTGTAACCAAGTAGAGACTAGTCTATTATCAATACAAGTAAAATTTCCTACGAGCTATAATTTTATTTAGTTATTATCTGATTATTCTTTTAGTAATAAATAATGGCAGGCACCTTGTCCACCCCTCTACCCCTCTCTCTACTCCCTCCCTCTCCTGGACAAATTTCATTTTCAAACATGGGGCTCCATGCCCCCTTTTTACTAGCTAGCTGCCAATGCTAACTTAGTTTTATTACTATACTGAAAATTGATTTTCATGTCAAGATCAATCCTTCACATTTTCCACTTCAAAGAAACTTTTCAATTGAAAATTGTCTAACATTCATTTCTAACAACCCAAACTTGAGTAAGTTTTCATTTTTCTAACTCGATCTTGTTGATAAACCCACAGTAAAGGAGACCCATTAAAGAAGAAAGTAGAAACATATGGAATAGATAACAGGTTAGGCCTATGAAAACAACAATATAACTGTTGCAGAAGGGCAAGCTGCATTATACAGGGTTCAAACGGAAAGATGGTTATGATTTGGAGGAAACTTGTTTGCTTGTTTACATCTGTGTCCCACATGACTCACATGACATTTCTTGTGAAACTTGTCTACAAACATATGAACTTCTTCACTTTTATGAACACTCACAAGAATATTGTGCCCCTCGTTAGCAAATATAACAAGATTTCAATAGATTTGACCATTTAAATACTTATTTAAGTTCTTAATATATAAATAAAAATAAATCGGGAATGTTTGTTCATGTCAAGATATGTGAATACTTGCAACGATACACATATACAGTATTTCCCTTGTTTCTGGATTTGGGTGAGTTGTGCGAGAGACCCCGAGTTTATGTCAATGTGCAAAGCACATGTTTGTGTCCACTAACCATAGTAAGATGGTTTCTTAGTTATAGGTGACAAGTGGATAGTATAGGATGTCATATGTATGTCACGTGCATTTTCTCTTATCATCTTTAATAAATCAGGAACCTTTACCCTTGGCTGATTTACATTCACTATTTCTTTACCTTCGACTTTTTCCCCAATAGAACTTAGTTATATTCGGGCTAGGATAGTAGTGGTCTTTCCTAACTAGTTCCAAAAAGTTCGATCATGCTAGAGGGGGCATCGTATTTAGCGAACGATATGCTAGTTCAAGAAAATCTGAATAAGTAATCACGGACAAGCCATGATGCCTCCTATCATTGTGATTTTGCCTCTCTTCCCACTTTCAGGGACTCTGATCCTCAGCGACAGAACACAAGCAACAAGTAAAATTGTTAGGGGGGCAACAAAATTTTATTATCAAAGTTTCATAATAGAACTTTTTATATAAAATTAACCAATATACCTTGTAAAATTAACTTCAAGCCATTTTTCTTGAGACATGGTATTTGATGAGAATTATGTATATTCTTACCAGCACGACACTTGTAAAAGAAATTTTTTGCCTATAGTATAGAGAATACGGTTCCTAAATCTTGTAGACTTTTTTACAGTAATAGATGTGTCAGATGGTATTTATTTTGTTTTCACCAATAATAGCCGGTGTGAGTGATTTGAAGAGATCTTCTCTATGGGATTAAACACAGGATTCCTTTTATCCAATGCGAGTGGATTTCCTTTTATCCAATGTTATACATGCATGATGCAATAGGAAGGGAGCCAATGCAACTTAAAACTTTATTTGAGGCCCACTGACAAACCATTTTTAAAATCTTTTTCAAGATTGGGATGGAGCCATGCCCCCCTGGACCCAAGGCCAGTCCGTCCCACTGATCCTTCTCTTTTCTCTTGGACGCACCTTGGCTTATTATGATAGTTTCAAAATAAAACTTTTTATATAAAATTAACCAATATACTTTGTAAAATTAACTTCAAGCCATTTTTCTTGAGACATGGTATTTGATGAGAATTGTCTAAATTATTACCGGCACGACACTAGTAAATGAATTTTTTTACCTATGGTAGGGAATGCGCCTTGTAGACTTTTTTACAATAATAGATCTGTTAGATGGATTTATTTTCTCTTTACCAATAATAGGTGCGAGCGATTTGAAAAAAATCTTATGGATGGGATTAAACGCCAAGGATTCCTTTAACCAATGCGAGTGGAATTCCTTTTCCTCCATATGCAATAGGAAGGGAGCCAATGCAACTATAAACTTCATTTGAGGCCGAGTGACGAACCATCTTTGTTCATCTTTGCCAAGATTGGGATGGAGCCATGACCCCCTTGGACCCAAGGATAGTCCGTCCCTCTGATCCTTCTCTTCTTCTTTTTTCCAGACACCCTTGGCATATTACAATCTCTCGTTCATCCTAGTCCGTACTTCCTTCGTGATCTAGATTCTCAAAAAATGTTACATTCGTCTCAACCTTCCCGTCTAGGCATTTCAGATGCCCCGTCGTTTCACAATCTAGACATTCATCTCAACCTGCCTTCATTTAACTGTGACCCAACTCAAGCTAATCTATTTTTGAATTTTGGAACCTGATTCAGGCCCAATAGCCTATAGATGTATATTACTATAATATAATAGAATATAATAGAATATAGATATTAAAGAAGAGGAAAGGAACAAAAGTTTTTCCCCTTTACCCTCTCGATTCCCCTCCCTTTTGTATGTGAACCAACCCACCACATATCAATCTCCTTCTCTCTCTCTCTCTCTCTCTCTCTCTATATATATATATATATATATATATATATTTTTTTTTTTTTTTTTTTTGGGAACCAGGTAAATTGTTTATGGAATCGCTCTCACTGGAATTCGAACTCCTGACCACTCGGGCCGCATGCATCTCTCTTAACCACTAGGCTAGAGGTCATTTGCCTCTCTCTCTCTCTCTCTCTCTCTCTCTCTCTCTCTATATATATATATATATATATATATATATATATATATATATATATATATATATTTGAAGCAATGGGTACTTGTGGCGAACTCGCCTCCACTGTGGCTCGAACTCCCGACCACTTGGGCCGCATGCATCTCTCTTAACCACTAGACGAGGTCATTTGCAAAAATTGTCAACATGGAGAATCGAACTCAACCAAACAAGAAAAAAACCTTGCACCTTAACCACATGAGCTAGAAGAGACATTTAATATATATATATATATATATATATATATATATATATATATATATATATATAAAGAGAGAGAGAGAGTATTATCGATAGAATTCCAGGGGAATACTATCGACTTTTGAATTGTTAAATTTGTTTAAGACGTGGATAGATAATAGATAATAGCTAGCTAACATAAATATCTAAGGAAATAATATAATAATAGACGTGGATAGATAATAGCTAGCTAACATAAATATCTAAGGAAATAATATAATGTAGTTATATTTTTAAATATCTCTTAGTTGTCTCTCTGTCTATGCAACAGAACCTTTATTCTCTCTCCAAATATATCCACATATTTCTTCCTTGGTTTCTTCATCCTCTTCATTCTTTCTTTGTTTTTTTTTTTGTTTTTTTGTTTTTGTTTGATTGAAGCATTTTGCAATAAGAAGTTGGAGGAAACTTAAAGATGCCTGAAATCTCCAATATGTTGTTCCTAGATCTCCAAAAGAACTCCATGTTCATCAAACTAGAGGGGAATGAAAGCATGGCTCTTGAAGCTTGATGCCTTTTCCTTGAACTTACTTGTATTAAACAAATTTTATAGGTGGATTTTTTAATTGGTCTAGTTTATTGCACCAGCAAGCTACAAATTGGAATGACAAAGGAAACTCAATAAGTTTTCAGTTTCCAGTAAGATAAGATGGGGTATCCGTGCAAACGAAAAGAGCAGTGATGAATGTAAACTTTCTGTTTGTTTGCACCATGGATGCAAGATGCTATTCATGAAATCATATGGAGGACACATGCCTAAAAAAATTGTGAATGTAACCTTATATTTTTTAAAAGCACTCGAGCTAGTGAATAAGAATATTGAATAATGAAATACTGACGATTCCTTTTGACACACAACTGATATTTCCATGCACCCTCCTGATGAAAAAGCTACAGTATTTATTATACCTATGAGTCTCACTTTGTGCTTACAAATGAAGACTTCCCCTTCCGACAATAATATACTACAATAAAATGTACATGTATATTTTAAGTTTTTAACTACTTGCAGGCTCTGCAAGTTGGATAATTATTTCATACGCGGTAGGTGGAACTTTTAGACTCCACCGGTTACAAGTTTAGCTCAAACTTCGTTTTGTAAGTGTCAAAGGAACCAAGTTCTCGAGCCCTCAAACTTTTAGACTCCACCGGTTGCAAGAACTCGAGCTAGACTTCAAGTGTCCATCAACTTCTCAATGGAACATGGTGCAACAAAAAAAAAGGAGGATTTGGAAATATTTGGATAGAGAATAAAATGATCTGTTGAGAAGAGATATTTTAAAAAAAATAAGTACATCATATTATTTCCTTATTTAGATCTTTACGTCAGCTAGCTACCATCTATCCACATCTTAAAGCAAATACAACGGCTCAAAAGTGGATAGTATTCCCCCCTAGAATATATATATATATATATATATATATATATATATATATATATATATATATAGCAAATGACCTTAGCATAGTGGTTAAGAGAGATGCATGCGGCCCTAGTGGTCAGGAGTTCGAATCCCAGTGGGAGCGATTCCAGAAATAATTTACCTGGTTCCATATATATATAAGTCTACATCCTACATATATTGTGAACAAGGATGGTGATCAGGTTTCTGAAACTGCTTTTATTATGTCAGCCTCAGAAAAGTAGCAAACAAGCTTCAGCTCCAAGGATTATTTGAGGATTTTGATTATGGTTAATCTGTTAAGTTTATCATTAATCAATCACTATTTGGCATTACTTAATTGCGACACATCTCAAGTATTTCATATTTCTCATCATCCACACTTATATTCACAAGATTTCTAGGGGTGCCGGTTATGATACGGATACTTAATTGTAGCACATGATTAGCATTTCACAGCAAACTTGTTCTCACAAATATGTTATATAAGTTTGCTCACAATAGACTAAATATACTTCTATGATTACAATATATGTACAACATATATATATATATATATATATATATATATATATATATATATATATATATATATATATATATATATATATATATTGCTTTGTATGCCTAACTTAATTTTGTAGCCAAACAACTCGTGTAATTCAAAGAAGGATTGGCTATAGACATATGCTGATGATAAGAAGGAATGATGTTGGGCCAAATATACAAGAACTCAAGTCAAATCAAAGAAAAGATTTTTCGAATACTTCTGCTCGTGTAATTTGTTTCTTGAAAAGATTTGTTTCTTCTTCTGTGAGGAGAGCGGCAAAACTCTTAGAGAATGAGGTGAAGCTCAATCTACCAAACCTTCTATAAAGCCCTAAAACATCTAAACTTTGCATGCATTTTAGTTAAACCATTTCCTAGCTAGAAGTTAGACAATATTTTCGATATCAAATAACTTCTAGATTTGCAATTATATTCAGTTTGACACACATATATTGTTTCAATCATATTTGGAGGTACAAATGTTAAGAATCTTTCCTTCGTGGGGAGCTCTCACAAGAAGTGTATATGACAGGACCTCCAAGTTTTGTAGCTCAAGGGGAGGAAATGTTTGCCGCTTGAAGAAAGCAATTGTTAGGCTCAAACGGTCCCATTGACCAAGAAGGGGCACATGGTTTGACAAATTCAACAAAGCCTTACATAGGATTCAAAAGAAGTCACGTCGACCAAGAAAAAGGTCAAATTCTTCTTCGTCTTTATGTTGACGACATCATCCTTATGGGGGGTGATAGGGAGTCCATCGTTGAGCTGAAGTCTAACCAAGGTCTTTGATGTTAAAGACTTAGTTTTTTACAAACTATAGTTTTATACCGAAATGCCATATGTTCGCAAGATTTTCATAATAAGTCTCTCTTATTGTCAAAATCAAGAGACATGACTACACATGTCTACAAAATACGTTCGGTAGTCCAGTCTGCCACATCTTCACTAATTGAGCCATCTCTTGACCTATAACACTATTTTGACTTGAAACTTAGCTTATTTGGAAACTAGACTTTAAGACGGTTCTATTACGTATAGACACTTTCCCCTAATTCTATCTGGACATATTCAAAAGTATGCATTTTCTCAGACAATTTTTCTATGTTAGAAAAGGAAATCCGATCGGAATTCCAACCATTTTTCTAAAAGAATCCATTTAGTCTTGAATTAATTGGGAAATGTGCCCAACGGTCATAAAATGACTAGTTTGACTCGGGGGGCTTATAAAAGAAGGACGTGGGATCTTTTTTATGATCTCTTAGCATCTAAATTTGCATATTATCTAGAGAAAACTCTCCAAATATCTAAGAGCTTTCATTTGCCCCAATTCATCTAAGTGAGAGTAAAATTGAGAGTCTCATTGGAAATTCATCTTCAAGAAGATCAATATTTCTCTTGCAAGAGAGGTTGCTTCCGTAAGGAAGTTTTGGAGTCTACAAGCGCTCGTCATCAAGATGGGGTTGGAGTCAACACTCGACACCAAGCTCAGGTTTGGAGTACACCAAATCGTGTTTAGAGTAGCGGACACTTGACACCAAGTCCGTGTTGTAGGAGTTGACGAGATCTCGAAAGAAAACTCGTAGAGGAGCCGAGGAGTCGGTGTACTGTTTGAAAGATAATAGTGGATAAATTCAATGAGAGAATTGAGACTGCATTGCTCCAGACCAGGGACAACAAGATACACCGTTGTGTACATTTCTCTAAACTCTTTTCCCCTAAATTGCACTTGTGCTATATATGTTTATAATTTATATTGTGCATTGAACTTGTGTACGATATTGTGATAAGAGTTTGGTATTTTATCCCTTCATATGCAAGATAAGATCAAAACACCAAAGATCACATTATGCTATTAAAAAATGCAAAAGTGTACTTCTATAATTTTGAATCAATTACAGCAATCTAAGAAACGAAATTTATCGACTGCATATAAAGACCAAGGTCAAATCATGGTGAATATATTCAATTAAGGGAAAGTATTGCATCATCATGCTCTTATAATTTATTATAAGACTTAATAACCTTATATAAAAATGATATAAGAATCTAGATGTCCTAAAAACTAAACCACTCGAGTTAGGATTTCCTTTGTACAGACATAAGCTTGCTCTTAGTTGTGTTCTTCCGTAATTAAAGTTAGCCCACCCCACTCTCATAAAGAAGTTGGAATATAACACCACAAGAAATAACAAAAATAATTCAAGACATTATGTATATTAACACCATGAAAATGGTAAGCACTTAGTTATTCAAGTTATACAAAGGAAGCACATGTTAATTTTGGTACAGTGATAGAAAGTTAATTATGTATATCAATGCATACCTCCTATGGAAAAAATGCCAGCATTATTAACCAAAACATGCAATGGACCCATCCGAGCATTCCAAGCTTCAGCAAATCTTACAACAGAATCAAGGGAGAGCAGATCAAGCTCCATCACCTGGAAAAGCGTAATATTTTGATTAAGATTAATCAATATGAGAAAATTATACATTCGAGGACACTACTTAGAGTCTTAGACTAAAGGACACAGTGTACGCCATGATAACCATATCATATAGGTTTGTATATGTAGTTGCCAGTTTAAAGAATGGAAGTCAGATATAGGGAGTAATTAGGTTTTGGTAGGGTCTGGCCAGGTTTCAACCAAAGTGCTCTTGGCTCCAGTATAGATCAAAAGCCTACCAAATTCACTAAAAGTTGGATATATTAGGTTACACCATATTTTTTAGGTGTGATGGGTCACACTAGAGCTTTTTACCTTTTAGATCTATTAGGTCACATCCAAAGTTCAGATCCATAACATACCCAATGGTCCTGCTTTTGTGTGCGATAAACTGTACAATAAACGTATTGCATCTGAAGAAACCTACCCCCAACATACCACATACCGGGACCCTCGTGTTCCATGTTCCTCTTTCCATTAAGGGTTCCACGTTACAGGTAACCAGGGTGCGGATGGTGTGGCAGAAGAGGGAATCAGTGGACAGAAGGATAACCACAATGTGCTCCTTGTCCTCGGTTCTGAATTCCATCACTTTCTGGATACCCTCCTCGCTGAGGAAAGTTTGTTAGAAGCTTAATAAGTTGGAAGTCAGGGAACTCCTATGAACTTGACACTGAAAATTTCAACTAGAACATCATGCGAGACGAGCGCTTAAGCACTCCAAGCGGTTCCCCAACAATTCAACACATGAAAATAACATGTGAGCCGGAATTGGTGATAAATGTTGATTTTGTTGAATAATAAAAGAATATAAGCTCTATCACCAACATTCTAGAGTTTTGGTGCAATGGCAGGGACTTTAAAATGGTCTTATGGCAACCTAGGTTCAGAAGCTCCGGCTGGCCCTTTAAGTGGACTAAAAAAACCAATGTTCTAAAAATCGCTACGCAGGGACGGTGCGCCAAGGGCCCGCCTAGGCGCCGAACTGATTTTTTTTTAATATATATATATATATATATATATATATATATATATATATATATATATATATATATATATATATATATATATATCAGACTTGACAAGTTGGTTAGCCTGTAGGTTTAAGTTAAGAGTTGGCTCGGGCTAGGTTCGAACCCTGTGTTCCAGAGTTCTTTTTTTTTTTCCTTTCATTTCCTTTCCTTTTTCCTTTCATTTCCATTCCTTTCCTTTCATTTCATTTCCTTTCCTCTCCCTCTCCCTCTCCCTCTCCGGTCCCTCTCCTCTCCTCTCTCCTCTCCTCCCTCTCCCACCACCGCCTCCACCACCACCGCCTCCTCCACCACCAACTCCACCACTGCCTCCTCCACCTCCACCACCGCCTCCACCACCACCGGCTCCACCACCACATCACCACCGCATCCACCACCGGCTCCACCACCACATCACCACCGCATCCACCGCATCCACCACCACCACCACCACCGGCTCCACCACCACCGCCGTCAACAGCTGTACCACCAGTCCACACCACCACCACCGGTAAGTTTTAGGTTTTTTTTGAAATTTTTTTTTTTTGAAATTTTAAAATAGGGGCCGCCTAGGCCCGTCTAGCGCCTAGGCCGGCCGCCTAGGACCTTTTCGGTGCGGCCATGGGCCGCCTAGCGCCTAGGCGCCGCCTAGGCGGCCGCCTAGGCCGATTTTTAGAACACTGAAAAAAACATCGCTGCATGAATCCAACACTATGCCCAAAATGGGCCTTCAACTTTGGGGGCACGTTGATCTATCTATTCTACTATATAATGTGAAAAGTAGGCTTCCCGTGAAAATTCTTTCCAAAAATACCCTTCAATATATACTAATTAAAAAAAAATAGATGCAATAAATCCCACCCACAACCATTTAAAAGATGCATTATGGAGGAATTAATGTATTGCGAAAATCGAAAAATTCATGCTACTTGCTAAGTCTTTTAAGTTGTTACCACGGAATTCAAAGGGTTGAACCCATAACCTATATAATTAAAAGCAGCAAAATTAAGCCAACTCATCAACATCATCCACTTCAAGTGTCTTTTAATCTTCCTAATTATAATATATGAATAATAAATATGTGCAACGCACGTGCGTATATACTGGTTTATATAAATATATATCCCTCATCCCCCCACCATCACTATAGAGTAATGACACAGTGGCAGGGACTTGAACAGAATGCATACTGGGTCCTGGCTGGTCAACTACAAAGCCCACAGAGGGACATGATCTCGAGTGAACTCCACTGACAAATTTGTGTACGCTAAATATAACTAAAACCAAGGAAGTCGAAGAGTAGACCTCAACATTAAGTGGCATTCCAGTTCCGACTTCTGAGTTCTCCACATCCTGCCACTCGCGAATCAGCTCCTGAGCCAGCTTGACCCTCCTGACGGCCATCACCACGTGGCCTCCCGCCTGCGCCAGCTGCCTGTTGTTCCATTATTTTTTTCCTTGTCAGTAATTTCCACAAACAAGTCACGTGCAAGAATAAGGAGAGGAAGAAGAAGAAGAAGAAGCAGGACCTGGCGATCTCGAGGCCGATGCCGCTGGTGGCGCCGGTGACGACGAAGGTGATCCCGTCGAGTGGAGGGAGAGGGAGGGGGTTCTCGAGGTGGCTGGCCATTATCCTCTGGAAGAGGAACTCCTCTACTACTTTGAACCATCCTCTTCCCCACTCGAACCAACCGAGACTCTCCTTCCTCTTCTCCTTCTTTATAAGAGGAGCAGTACTGTCTCCTCCGTCGGCCATTCTTCTTCTTCTACTCTCGACTCTCTACTCTTGAATTGAATCAGAGATCTATGGTTGCTTTGGTTACTTGTAACAGTGACAAAGAAAGAGCAATTAATTAAATTAAACTACTTGCGCTTGGTCACATGAGAGTTTCGGCTGATTAGTTGGATTTGATTAAAGAATCATGGCTATCACTGATTTGTTCTTACATGCAGGGGAACCCTATTTGTTTATAGCTTTTAGGAATTTAAAGTGTGTATGGTAACCCACCAAAACCTTTTTTGGGGATGATTAAAAGAGAGAAGAGGGATAATTATAATTTAGAACCTGAATTTTATATCAGCTTCTGATATGTCTTGAAAAGTATTTGACCATTTTTTTTCCATTTTTTCTATTAGAAAATGCTATTTAGTCTGTAGCCTTGGATCGCAAATTGTGACCACGGGCAACATGTGTCACTCCCCGATCCCAATAGACGTATTCTTTCATGAATTCTGTACATGGTATCCCGTATTTAGCATCTGCATAATTCTATTTGTTATTATTTAATGGTTGCATGTAGTTTTAAGCATGTCATTAGTGGAATGGTTAGAGCATGTTTAGAGGTTAGGGTTTTCTTAATCCAACCTAACCCCTATTTATATACTCTTCCCCACTCTCTCTCCTCATTCACTCCTCCATTTATTTTCCTCAACCACCATCCTTAGGCAAGTACAACTTGCTCAAAAGTAGAGATTTGTGCATTTTTCATTTTAGATTTTTCCTTTGATATTATTTGTCTATATTGTTCTTCTCTTCATTCTCTACAAGTTTAGTTCTTGGAGTTTTTGATTTTAATGGCTAGTTTGGTGTAGATCTAAGTTTCTAAAACTAGGGTTTTATGTATTTACATGGTTTTGATCTACCAAACTTGGTTATTTTCGAAAACTAATGGTCATAGGTTGTAGGAAATTTGATTCTACACAATTTTGACCTTTGAAAAGTTAGATTTCGACTTGTTTTGAGAAAGTTATGGCCAAAACAATATTTGGATATTTTCTATGTCATCAGTCCTGGTTTTGGCAGGGACGATGAATAGTGCCGCTGCATAGTGCCGCATAGTGCCGAGCCGCATGAGGATGCTGCATAGTGCCGCATAGTGCCGAGCCGCATGAGAATGCTGCATAGTGCCGAGCCGCATAAGAATGCTGCATAGTGCCGCATAGTGCCGAGCCGCATGAGAATGCTGCATAGTGCCGAGCCGCATGAGGATGCTGCATAGTGCCGCATAGTGCCGAGCCGCATGAGAATGCTGCATAGTACCGAGCCGCATGAGGATGCTGCATAGTGCCGCATAGTGCCGAGCCGCATGAGAATGCTGCATAGTGCCGAGCCGCATAAGAATGCTGCATAGTGCCGCATAGTGCCGAGTCGCATAAGAATGCTGCATAGTGCCGCATAGTGCCGAGCCGCATGAGGATGCTGAATAGTGTTGCATAGTGCTGAATAGTGCCGCATAGTGCCTATTTTGGCTGTTTTTGGCTATTTTAAGTCCTATTTGGCTGAATTGTGGCCAGAATTTCTCCTAACTCCCAACATGAAAGTTGTAGATCTTTGTCTTGGCTTCAAGAATCTTCATGACTAGCGAGCTCTTCACACCCTAAGTGCATAGTACCTTCTTGTTCTATTTTCCTCTTGTGTTTTGGTCCTCATTCCTGATCTAACTCCTATGCGTATGCTGGATAACCCTATGTGTGTACTAAGGTACAATCTATGTGAGCATCGATGTGCTATCCTATGTGCTAAGTGTTCCTATGTGATACCTGTCAGTACCTCCAAGAGTCCAGCATTTACATAGCAATTGGTCAGTAGCAATGACGTGGCATTGTTGTGTGTCGCATTACACCAAGAAGGGGGTACATACGTATGACTCTATGAGCCCGTAAGGATCACTTTTTGGAGTACTCGTACAATGTACAACATATAGGGGAGTGAGCATGTGACCACGACATGTGAACTCCGAGAATAACCTAGGGATTAACTAGGCAACTAACTTGGTAGATGCATTGGGTGGGAAGAATCCCGAGATCGTGCCATACTAGCCACCCCAGGACCAGTCCTGACGTGTCGGGTTGGCCACCACAGATATGGTTTCACTCGCCTATAGCGGATGGCTATATCCGACTCCTACGAGCTATGTGTTTTAGCGCGGTAGCCCTCCGGGGGACCGGTGCATAATCAATGTGCTATATGTCTTATGGTTTGGCTAGCCCTGCTGGGTTGACACGATCTGAGGATTCCTTTTAATCATTATCGCGGGGATAACTCTGCCAAATATAGAAAGCCGCATGAATGAATGGCCGCTTGAAAAGTGACTTGACTGTGCCTTATAACTTCCGTTAGTAGCCAAGGGACATGGACTGTCATGGTGCGTGGTCCAACCCATGTTCTTGTTTGGTTGTTGGGTTGGACTATCGTGCTAGGACAGGCTGTGGACCGAGGTTACGACCGGAAGCTTTTATTATTACTAGTATTATTATTATTATTTGCTTGGGTTTTATCTCACACTTTTGTGCTTCCTTGTGGTACTTGCTATTCGGGGCTGACCCCGCTGGTTTTGTTTGGCCAGATCTCGTAGCAGCGCCTGAGGATCCAAACTTCCTCCCCGACGTCAATGGTGCATACTAGGAGCATGGCTGGCGGGGGACTCGAGTGGGTTTCTTCTTCACCACTCTAGTATCTTTACTTATGTTCTGGCATTTAGCCACCGGCACCTGTTAGCCGGCTAATCTAGATATTTTGTCTTGCATAATTTGTAATTAAATCAGACTGCAGCTGAAAACAATTATGTACCTATGACTCTCTGGGCTAGCTAACTTATAAAGCTAGATCCCCGTGATCATTTTGATGATGCGTCAGGGACGCCTTACTGCTTTATCTTATATGATCATTATTTACTGCTTCTTGTTTGATTGATTGAGACCTAGATGCTCTGTGAGACCATAGGAGACTTGATTGTAGCATGCACCCCCTTGTCTCTTGACAGCCACGATCGCCGTATGACGTTTATATACCTCGTATGGAGTAGCTGGCCTAGTCCGTCTCCGTATTTCGGTACTGGGGCGTGACAAGGTTTTATTGGTGGCCCATGCAGGTCTGATTTTCAGACTTGTGGGGTGTTATTATTATAGGAGTCTCAATCAAAACTTGTTCCCTTTGAATCTCTTGCCTCGATTTCTCTTCCCTCATCTTGATTGATAACTTGAATTGCATCCTCGAATCTTCATCGTCCTGTCATTTAAATATCATGTATCTTTTCCTATAGGGGTGCTTCATTCTCAGTAGCTGGTGAGGCCAACATGGAGGAACGTCCAGTAGAGCATGGCTCGACGGGACAGCAGCCGGAAGGAATGCCTTCTCCCGACCAGATCCGAGTGGAAGTGATATCAGAGCCAGTGGAGCCGCAGGTTCTAGAAACTCTCGCAACCCCTGCGGTACCGGCAGCGACGACAGTACTTGATGCTGCAGCACTCCTGGAGGTCATCCGGGGATTCCTGGCCACTCAGCAGCGTCAGGTGGCAGCCCATCAGCAACAGCAGACCCAGCAGCAGGAACAGAATGTGCTATTGAATCAGGGGTTACAATTAGCCCTTGAGAGAAGTGTCAGAAATGATTCGGGAGCATCAGGGAGGTTTTGTCGACTTAATCCGAGATATTTTGACGGCACGGAGGATGCCATCACGGCGGATGCATGGCTTCAGGATACTGAGGCCATTTTGACTGCAGCTAAGGTTCCCGCAGAAGAGAAGGTTGACCAGGTCAGACTGTTACTTCAGGATCTCGCCCGCGACTGGTGGGCATCGGAAGAGGTTGGAATGAGGCGTCCTGTTCCTTGGGATAGCTTCAGTACCAGATTCAAGGCCAAGTACTTTGGCGTGGTAGCGCGGTATGAGCTACAACAGAGATTTATCAGTCTCAAGCAGGCTGGTAAGACAGTGGATGGTTATGCAGCAGAGTTCTGCAGACTGAGTCGGTTTGCACCAACGATGGTGGCTACCGAGCCAGAGAAGGCTATGAGATTCCAGCAGGGACTTCATTTGGAGATTCTACAGCTAGTAGAAGGGCACGACTATCAGACTTTTGATGCCGTTTTAACGGCTGCTCGGAGGCATGAACTCACCCAACAAAGGTTGGTGACACGACATGGGGGCCAGAAGAGGTCACATCCCCAGAGTAGGGACGGAGGAGCAGTGCAGCGAACATCGGCGCCAGCACCCGGCATCCGTATTCATGAGTCAGGAGCGCCGCAGAGGACGGCAGTATCAGAAATAACAGCACCAGCTCGGCATCAACCGCAGAGGAACCAGCAGCAGCGCCAGGGGGCGCCCATTGGATGTACTTACTGCGGTAAGGGAGGGCACACTAGGGATGTGTGTCGTTCAGCTAACGGATTGTGCATGAGGTGTGGCAGTCCAGACCACAGGATTGCCAATTGTCCTATAATGCAGAGGCCAGGAAGGCCAGTTCAGCAGTTTCCGGCATTGCCAGCTCCGGGGGCAGCACCGAATCGAGGACCAGCATTGGTCGTAAGGCCGCTAGCCCAGCGTCTACCGACACAGGCTCAGATGTTTCGCCAGGCGCAGAACCAGGAAGGCCTGCAAAGGCCACAGCAACAGCATGGTCGAGGAAGGCAGCACCAGGGAGCTCAGCAAGGCCAGGGCCAGGCCTTCACCTTATCACTGGAGGATGCACTAGCTTCAGGCGACGTGGTTGCAGGTAATATTTCTGTTACCTCTTTTCCTGCAGTAGCATTGTTTGATTCGGGGGCTACCCACTCTTTTATATCTGCACGATTTGCGACACGTATTGGATTGGAGTTCGAGACATTGCCAGAGAGGATGAATATACTCACTGGTAATGGGCTCGTAGGAGTTAGCAGGGTATGCCTAGCGTGTCCGGTCGTAGTGAGTGGGCGATTATTGCCCGCATCTTTGATTGAGTTCCCTATGGGCAACTTTGACGTTGTCCTAGGCATGGACTGGTTGAGAGACAGTCATGCGACTATAGATTGTCGGAGAGGTAGGGTAGTATTTAATGTACCTGGCATTGAGGAGTTCGTCTTTGTTCGATCATTAGAGGATCGACCCAAGGGCATCATTACAGAATCATTGGCAGAGCAGGAGCAGATTCCAAGAGTGGTCAGAGAGTTTCTTGATGTATTTCCAGATGAGCTTCCAGGTTTACCACCGGTGAGGGATGTGGAGTTTTGTATTGAGTTGAATCCTGGGACGGAGCCTAAAGTCGGCAGAGTTTATAGGATATCGCAGTCAGAGTTGGACAAGTTGCACCAGCATGAAGAAGAACTGAAGGCGAAGCAGTTTATCCGAGACAGTGAATCACCCTGGGCAGCACCGGTGATTTTAGTACCCAAGAAGGATGGATCGACGCGAATGTGCATTGATTACCGGCAGTTGAATGCAGTAACAGTGAAGAACAAGTATCCATTACCAAGGATTGATGACTTATTTGATCAATTGAGTAAGGCATGCGTCTTCTCTAAGATTGATCTTCGATCTGGATATTATCAAGTGAGGGTCCGGGAGCAGGACATACCTAAGACAGCATTTAGATCACGGTATGGACATTATGAGTTTCTGGTGATGCCATTTGGATTGACTAATGCCCCAGCCGTGTTCATGGACTTGATGAACCGCATCTTTCTACCCTATTTGGATAAGTTTGTAGTAGTGTTTATAGATGACATCCTCGTTTATTCCAGTAGTGAAGAAGAACATGAGAAACATCTTCGGACAGTTTTGCAGACCTTGAGGGAGCACCAACTTTATGCGAAGCTTAGTAAATGTGAGTTTTGGTTGGATCGTATTTCGTTCCTGGGACATATTATTTCTGGAGCAGGAGTGTCAGTAGATCCGAAGAAGGTTGAGGCAGTAGAGAATTGGCCAGTTCCGAAGACGGTAGCAGAAGTGCGTAGTTTCTTGGGATTGGCAGGTTATTATCGGAGGTTCGTGGCAGATTTTGCCAGGATTTCGGCACCCTTGACGCGTTTGACGCATAAAGATGTAGAGTTTGTTTGGTCAGCAGAATGTCAGACATCATTTGAAGAGTTGAAGAAGAGATTAATCTCAGCCCCGATCTTGACACTTCCAGTAGGATCGGGAGGGTTTACAGTGTATTGTGACGCATCCGGGAAGGGACTTGGGTGTGTATTGATGCAGCATGGTAAGGTGATAGCATATGCATCTCGACAGCTTCAGGACCATGAAAAGAACTATCCGACCCACGACCTGGAATTAGCAGCAGTAGTGTTTTCGCTTAAGTTATGGAGGCACTATTTATATGGGGATCGAGTAGAGATTTACACTGATCATAAGAGCTTAAAGTATGTATTTACCCAGAGGGACCTGAACATGAGACAGAGAAGATGGCTGGAGTTACTGAAGGACTTTGATGTAAATCTTCAGTATCATCCAGGCAAGGCGAATGTGGTAGCAGATGCCTTGAGCAGGAGAGGTGGTGCATTCGTTTTAACCTCGCAAAGGCATATTTTGGAAGACCTTCAGGAAATGGGAATTGAAGTGATCTTGCCACAAGATACAGGAGTTATGGCCAGTTTACAGATTCAGTCTACTTTAGTAGAGAGGATCAGAGCAGCCCAGGTAGAGGATCCGCGGATCCAGAAGCTTCGATCAGAGTGTGAGTCAGGTCTCAGGAAGGAGTTAGTAATCCATAAGGATGGTACACTTAGGTTCGGAAACCGTCTTTGTGTACCAGGTGGAGACCTTCGACAAGAAGTTATGTCAGAGGCTCATGGTTCTCCTTATTCCATTCATCCCGGAGGCACAAAGATGTACCAGGATATGAAGCAGTACTTTTGGTGGAATGGCATGAAGAGGGAGATAGCGAGGTTCGTATCCAAATGTTTGGTATGTCAGCAAGTGAAGGCAGAGCAGCAGAGACCAGCAGGATTGTTACAGCCGCTTCCTATTCCGGAGTGGAAGTGAGATCACATCACGATGGACTTTGTGACCGGTTTACCTAGATCTCCGACCGGTCGAAACACAGTTTGGGTAATCGTGGATCGGCTCACGAAGGTTGCTCATTTTCTTCCTTTCAGAGTAGGACAGTCTACTGAGCAGCTGGCAGAAATGTATATGAAGCAGATTGTAAGGCAGCATGGTGTTCCAGTCAGCATAGTATCAGATCGAGACACACGGTTCACCTCTCACTTTTGGCGAAGTTTGCATCAAAGTTTGGGTACTAAGTTGAGGCTCAGTACAGCCTATCATCCGCAGACGGACGGGCAATCAGAGAGAACCATTCAGACCTTGGAAGATATGTTACGGGCTTGTACTTTGGACTTCGACGGAACTTGGGAAGATCATCTTCATTTAGTAGAGTTCTCTTACAATAATAGTTATCAGGCAAGTATACAAATGGCACCGTTTGAAGCATTATACGGAAGGAAGTGCAGGTCCCCTCTAGCATGGGACGATGTGGGAGAAAGAAAATTGTTGGGACCAGAGATGATCACGCAGATAGTGGAGACAGTCAAGTTGATCAGAGAGCGGCTTCGAGTCGCGCAGGACAGACACCGACACTGGGCAGATCAGCATCGTAGGCCTCTAGAGTTTGGCGTTGGTGACCAAGTATTTCTGCGGATTTCGCCTACTCGGGGTGTCATTAGATTTGGAAACCGAGGAAAGCTTAGTCCGAGATTCGTTGGTCCTTTTGAGATTCTCGCTCGGGTAGGCGATGTTGCTTATCGGCTTGCCCTTCCTCCCTCGCTATCTGGCATACATGATGTGTTTCATGTATCTCAGTTGCGTGGGTATGTCCCGGATCCGAGTCATGTCCTCGATCATTCGGAGTTAGTCGTTGGTACCGACCTAACTTACGAGGAACAACCCGTGTCTATTTTGGACCGGCGAGAGAAGGTGCTTAAGAACCGGACTATTAACCTTGTCCGTGTCGCTTGGGGCCATCACTCTCCGGGAGAGTCAACCTGGGAGCGCGAGGACGAGATTAGATCTCGATATCCGCACTTGTTCGACTCAGAAGGTATGTTTCTCCTCATGCCTTGGTAATCCGATTACATGCATGTTTTGCACCATTTTGAAATATGTGATCAATGACTGCTAATGATAGGTTGCTTGTGTATATTGTAATTACACCTTGCTTGCCCGAATTTCTCTATCTTGTCTTGGCAGAAATTCTGAGGACGGAATTTTTCTAAGGAGGATAGAGATGTCACTCCCCGATCCCAATAGACGTATTCTTTCATGAATTCTGTACATGGTATCCCGTATTTAGCATCTGCATAATTCTATTTGTTATTATTTAATGGTTGTATGTAGTTTTAAGCATGTCATTAGTGGAATGGTTAGAGCATGTTTAGAGGTTAGGGTTTTCTTAATCCAACCTAACCCCTATTTATATACTCTTCCCCACTCTCTCTCCTCATTCACTCCTCCATTTATTTTCCTCAACCACCATCCTTAGGCAAGTACAACTTGCTCAAAAGTAGAGATTTGTGCATTTTTCATTTTAGATTTTTCCTTTGATATTATTTGTCTATATTGTTCTTCTCTTCATTCTCTACAAGTTTAGTTCTTGGAGTTTTTGATTTTAATGGCTAGTTTGGTGTAGATCTAAGTTTCTAAAACTAGGGTTTTATGTATTTACATGGTTTTGATCTACCAAACTTGGTTATTTTCGAAAACTAATGGTCATAGGTTGTAGGAAATTTGATTCTACACAATTTTGACCTTTGAAAAGTTAGATTTCGACTTGTTTTGAGGAAGTTATGGCCAAAACAATATTTGGATATTTTCTATGTCATCAGTCCTGGTTTTGGCAGGGACGATGAATAGTGCCGCTGCATAGTGCCGCATAGTGCCGAGCCGCATGAGGATGTTGCATAGTGCCGCATAGTGCCGAGCCGCATGAGAATGCTGCATAGTGCCGAGCCGCATAAGAATGCTGCATAGTGCCGCATAGTGCCGAGCCGCATGAGAATGCTGCATAGTGCCGAGCCGCATGAGAATGCTGCATAGTACCGAGCCGCATGAGGATGCTGCATAGTGCCGCATAGTGCCGAGCCGCATGAGAATGCTGCATAGTACCGAGCCGCATAAGAATGCTGCATAGTGCCGCATAGTGCCGAGTCGCATAAGAATGCTGCATAGTGCCGCATAGTGCCGAGCCGCATGAGGATGCTGAATAGTGTTGCATAGTGCTGAATAGTGCCGCATAGTGCCTATTTTGGCTGTTTTTGGCTATTTTAAGTCCTATTTGGCTGAATTGTGGCCAGAATTTCTCCTAACTCCCAACATGAAAGTTGTAGATCTTTGTCTTGGCTTCAAGAATCTTCATGACTAGCGAGCTCTTCACACCCTAAGTGCATAGTACCTTCTTGTTCTATTTTCCTCTTGTGTTTTGGTCCTCATTCCTGATCTAACTCCTATGCGTATGCTGGATAACCCTATGTGTGTACTAAGGTACAATCTATGTGAGCATCGATGTGCTATCCTATGTGCTAAGTGTTCCTATGTGATACCTGTCAGTACCTCCAAGAGTCCAGCATTTACATAGCAATTGGTCAGTAGCAATGACGTGGCATTGTTGTGTGTCGCATTACACCAAGAAGGGGGTACATACGTATGACTCTATGAGCCCGTAAGGATCACTTCTTGGAGTACTCGTACAATGTACGACATATAGGGGAGTGAGCATGTGACCACGACATGTGAACTCCGAGAATAACCTAGGGATTAACTAGGCAACTAACTTGGTAGATGCATTGGATGGGAAGAATCCCGAGATCGTGCCATACTAGCCACCCCAGGACCAGTCCTGACGTGTCGGGTTGGCCACCACGGATATGGTTTCACTCGCCTATAGCGGATGGCTATATCCGACTCCTACGAGCTATGTGTTTTAGCGCGGTAGCCCTCCGGGGGACCGGTGCATAATCAATGTGCTATATGTCTTATGGTTTGGCTAGCCCTGCTGGGTTGACACGATCTGAGGATTCCTTTTAATCATTATCGCGGGGATAACTCCGCCAAATATAGAAAGCCGCATGAATGAATGGCCGCTTGAAAAGTGACTTGACTGTGCCTTATAACTTCCGTTAGTAGCCAAGGGACATGGACTGTCATGGTGCGTGGTCCAACCCATGTCCTTGTTTGGTTGTTGGGTTGGACTATCGTGCTAGGACAGGCTGTGGACCGAGGTTACGACCGGAAGCTTTTATTATTACTAGTATTATTATTATTATTTGCTTGGGTTTTATCTCACACTTTTGTGCTTCCTTGTGGTACTTGCTATTCGGGGCTGACCCCGCTGGTTTTGTTTGGCCAGATCTCGTAGCAGCGCCTGAGGATCCAAACTTCCTCCCCGACGTCAATGGTGCATACTAGGAGCATGGCTGGCGGGGGACTCGAGTGGGTTTCTTCTTCACCACTCTAGTATCTTTACTTATGTTCTGGCATTTAGCCACCGGCACCTGTTAGCCGGCTAATCTAGATATTTTGTCTTGCATAATTTGTAATTAAATCAGACTGCAGCTGAAAACAATTATGTACCTATGACTCTCTGGGCTAGCTAACTTATAAAGCTAGATCCCCGTGATCATTTTGATGATGCGTCAGGGACGCCTTACTACTTTATCTTATATGATCATTATTTACTGCTTCTTGTTTGATTGATTGAGACCTAGATGCTCTGTGAGACCATAGGAGACTTGATTGTAGCATGCACCCCCTTGTCTCTTGACAGCCACGATCGCCGTATGACGTTTATATACCTCGTATGGAGTAGCTGGCCTAGTCCGTCTTCGTATTTCGGTACTGGGGCGTGACAACATGTTAGCATCTCATTTCTAACTCCTTAATTTCAAGTTTTTGCATTTTTTTTGAGTTTATAAAAATTTTTCCAATTTTTCTTTTATTGGAATAATTAATTGTGATGCAATAATATTTTTACTTTAGAATTTTATAAATTAATAAAAGAATTTTTTTAATTATTAGAAACATTAATAAGTATTTTAGAAATACTTTTTTTTGAAAGAAAAAGAATGTTTATTAATTCTTTAGTTATTTATTAACTAATTAGTTATTAATTAGTGAATAGTATTACTTGGTTATAGCATCCACAATGGAGACACTCCAAAGACATATTCAAAATTAATAAAAATTGTGTAAATTATTACTTTTGGACTGCCTCCTTGAGATTGTTACACAATTGTACACTCCAAACAAATACTCCAAATTAACCTATTATTTTTACTCCTACTTTTTTCTATTTATTTTTCTTTCATGTATGGTAAGATTTTTTTCTTCCCTCTGTATATCGCTTTCATGTTTAGTAAGCAGTTAATTTTGGTGGGCACAAGAATCAATGTAGAGGAACTACGACAGACACCAAATTTGGAGTGTTTAGCAATTTTTAAGTATGAACAAGTGTACACTACATCTTTCAAGTCCTACAAAATTTGACTAAAGTCAAAGTGTAACACTTGAAACCTCTCCCACTGTGGATGCTTTAGTCATGTGATTTGCTAGTAATTAATTATGGATTAGTTAGTGGAAAATTCCTAAAGTTTCCACAACATTCCATGATCTTCTCCTTGCCCTCTAAATTGTCATCAAGTATACTTGAACCATTTGCCCTAAAAGGTTCAACCTCACCACACTAACGAATAAACGACAATTACAATGAAAACACTAACCAATCCCGTAGCAACCTCTTTAGCCGAAGTTGACGGCTCCTCGATCAGATCTCATCCTTCCTTATGTGTTGTATGGCGAAGCCCTAAGAGCAAAGTGCGAACTTTTTTTTATATCACCTATGGACAGGCACCCTGAATCTCAACTTTTGTGCTATGCTTTGTGTCACGTCTCAACCCGAAAAATCGCTCGTCGTCGCATCGATTTTATCGAATCGTTCATCCTCGCTGGGGTGTGATGTCGTACGAGTCTGGAGTTGTACTCGTACAAGACAAGATGACAAGTTCTCAAATGGTTATCTTAATTGATTATTAGCAGCGGAAAAAACACAGAGTCACAATTGAGTTTTACATAGTATACGAAATAATTCTCTTTACTCGATAAGCAACGCAACATTACAAAGGCTTTCAATAGCCCAAATGAATCATGCCAGATTGGCTTACAACACTCAAGTTCTCTCTTGCCCGCAAATGATTTCACTGTTCCATACATCATGTCTTTTATATCTATGTCGCATCATCATGTTGCAAGTCCGAGAGTCAATGCGGTCTCACGCCTCAATACGCTACGGCATTCAATGCCTCAGCGCGTTAAAGAGGAGCTCTGCCGCGAGCAGACCATTCTATGAACCTGCAAGCAATCTGGTGGGAGATCGGTATTAATCCTCGCGCGTATTGATCAGAGACCCACTTTACTAAACCGACATTAAGTAGATATATGAATCATGTAGCTTAAGTTGTGATCTTTCTATCTTTGCCTTATGATCTGTTTCATGGCATATTCGAAAGCAGTAAAACATGTTATCATGACAAGTATGTTATGTTTGATTTATGTAAACAAGCAAGCAGGCAAACATGCAATTCTCGTATTCCTTCGTGCCGACTTTGTACCGACTCGAGGTATTCGCCCTTGCACCGATGCAAGGTGAATACCTACTATTCTTTTCCTGTCATGTTATAAGTGATCGTTGAGCAGGATCTCTGTGTACCTGCGTCATTCAGCTCACCGGCCCCTATATATATGAAGATCACTGACATTCACATATGTCAAAATTGACTTATATTCGTCTCATGCATTACGACGCCACCCATTCAGCCTAGGTTATGAGCCTTACTGAAGGTCACGCAATGCTCGTGCTCCCTTAGCCACGATAAATATTCCTCCTAGGTCGAACAGTCCCGATGCCTCGACGCGTCTGTTCGAGGAAACGAACCCGTGCACGGGTTAATTCAAAGTCCATTTGATCATGTAACACGCAACTACTCATACAACCAAACACAGTCTTGAGTCCGAAACTCAGACTTCAAGTCGTTTTGGATTTCTCCTTCTTTCGATGTTTCACTCTTTCTATGTTCTCACATTCTTTGTATAATTTTATTCTTCGTTTCAATGTTCTATGGCACCATGTCCCAATTCAATGTTCGTCAAATGAACGACCTGAAGGTCCCGAACATTCCGAGGCAACATGCCACATTCGACAGTTCTGTTACATTCATGTCACAACTGTTCTCTTCGCAATGAAGCCATCCTTTATAATTTTCGTGTATGTACGCACGCTTTGACACAATTGTTCTCTATTCTTCGAGTCGTATATGCAATGCATGCCTCGATACCGTATTTCTATGTCCTATGCCTTAGTGTTCAATGTTCATGGCTCGTGTACTAGGACACTTGCCTTAATTGTCTTTCAATGTGCTAGCCTTCTAACTTGTACTCGAAAGCATGAACGACTCGTGCACGGAGGCACTCGCAGATACAGCTATCCCCTGTTCTTATGGCCTGCACATCGAGGTGCTCGTCGTTGCGGTATTTCGATGTTTAGTAGCGACTCGTGCATTTGATGCACGTTTTATTTCAATTGTTCTATCTAGTGTTCGACACGCACTACGATTTCTCTCGATCGAGCCACACCCGTGGACTCGATAAGTTAACAAGCATACAACGTATATTTTACTTAGGCATGACGGAGTAGGAAAGAAGGGTCAAAGTCCTCCCACCTTAAGCCGATACGCCTTGTCGTTTCGTCGAGCCGATGCGGCTCAATTTCATAACTTTGTTGCACAACCAACTCTTCTGACTTAGCCATTCGAGCACTTCGGGCTTTGTTGAATTATCCGATTGATTCGGCCTATCGTACCCTTGCCTCAGTCCGTTGCGAGTCGATGATTTGGTTTTACGGACTCCGTTACAAACAAGGCAAAATGTCGACCTCTTATATTTCAGCGTAAAAGCATAGCCTGCACACAAAATCAACTAAAATCAATATTCATTCGAATCAGACTTGTGCGTTGTATCGATTCGATTTCTTAGAATCTTCGAACCAACTCAATGCTTTCACTCGGGCCAACTTAACACTTACATCGATCTTACTCGATGCATTCCTCGGGTCAACATAACTCTTGTATCGATTCGCATCGATACTTCTTCGGGTCAACGCAACTCTTCGAGTCAACGACTCAGCATAATGCACCGTACGGAGCAGGACATTACACTTTGTGTCTCTACCCCCACCTCATATAATATAGGACGAGAAACCTAATTTCTGGTCATAATAGGATTTTATAAATAGGAAATCCTAAAAAAAATATTTAACTAGATTTGGACTCCACACTATGTTGTTACCAAATCCAGACCGACGCACTATATCTATTAAAAAGTCCAAAGTAGAAACATATAGAGAAGTAAAGTCACGAGGAGTGAGATAATAAACATCGTAAAATTGATATTTCTACAAGATATGGTGAAGAAGAAAAAAGGGGAGATACGAAATTTCAGACATACATACGATTGCAAAATGACGATAGATAATTGTAACCAGAGGAAAGAGGAAGTCCTTTGAACTTTGGTGATGCAAGTGCGAGAAAGCAACGGCCAAAAAAAAAATCTGATCCACACACTTTCACCTCCTTTGTCATACAATTGAAAATATGATGTTTTTTGGAAGAGGGGTGGGGTTGCGGGGGGGTTAAAGAAGTAAAGAGTTGTCATAATCAAACCACTTTAAGTCAAGTTTTTTTTTTTATCCAAACATTAAAAGAAAAGAAAATTAATTATTTGCACTTTTCCTTTGTGAAATTTTATTTTTTATCAACATTTTTTTAAAATACCCCAAAAATAGGAGGGAAATTGAATAACTGGGGTGGAAAGTGAATCCATGTGAATGTGGAACCATTTTTCTTCCTATTTTTCTAGAATATTATTTAGAATATTCTCATTTCAGAAGTTTATTATAAGCCCTATGAGGTCCTATAAATAAATGGGAAGCTCATTTGCTCCTCACCACAAAAAAAGTTGTAAACTCTCTATAGTATAATAAACTTTTCAATATTCCAATAGTTTTTTTTTTGCTCCACACTTTTTTCATTCTCATATTAGCGATATAGCGTTAGGAGAAGACTTGCACGGATCTTCAAAGAGAAAGTTCGTGCGCCACACGGAGCGAGGTGTAGGTGAAAACACTAAGTCCGTGACAAGTGCTCTCAAGGAATCATTTGTTTTCTATTAAAAGTTTTTGGCATCCAAATACAAAAAAAGAAATGACTTTTCTTTTACAATATTCTGATTTCGCAAACCAAACTTGGCATAAGGGTAATCCAAACTGGAACTAGGGGTGAGTGTTCGGTTTCAACCGAACCGAAATAGTCAAAATCGAATAAACCAAAATTCTAAAAATTTAAAACTGAAACCGAACCGAAATTAGTCAAAACCGAAGCAAACCAATTAATGATTCGGTTTATTTGGTTTATTCGGTTGGACTATTTCTATTATACAATGGATGGAGTCCAAAGTTGAAATATTGGTTAAATGATATTAAAAATTACAATTTTAAACACATATATTTGCGTCTAAAGTTAGACTAATTGTTAAATTACGAAAGTTTGGTTTCAAAACACATAAATAGAATTGTTGCTTTCAAAATATACACATTGTAATTATAATATGTGCATAAATTGAGGATATTTACGTAATTGTAAAAGTTTTATGCGATTTTCGGTTTGGACCGAAATCGAAATCCAAAAAATCGAATATTTTTTTTAGTATTTTTAAAACCCAAACCGAATACTTATTTGGTTCCATTTTTGGCCAATAACTGACTAATGCTCACCCCTGAGTGGGACTACGTATGCAATCAGACATCCATATTCAGGAATCTGGGCCGAGCCGTGGCCTGGATGACTAACCCAACTCGTACGAGTAAAGTACTAAGCACAGCTCCTAAATATTACAGGATTCCTAAGATGATCATTCTCAACCGTTGGATTGAAAATCCAAAACCCTAGATATTAGGGTTTATATGTAAATGCTCGTTTTCTCCTGCTCCTCTCCCGCTCGACGTCGGCTAGGAACTGGAAGGAAGCCATGGTGAGAAATCAATTTCTTTCCCACTCCCCCCTCCATTCCTTGAAAAAAAAATTAGGTTCTTGTTTTTTTGGTGGATCTACATTTATTGATCCGTTTCCCTGGTTTTGTAGCAGCCAATCTTTATTTTTCATGTTATAGAAATTATAAGTTCGACTCAGATTTCAATAAAAAAAAAAACAATTTTCTGTTCTTTTCCAATTTTTCGTATCCGTATTATTATACACAGTTTGTTCTTGTGGTTATGATGTTGACTTTGCCCACGAATATCTGCTGCTTTGTGACACATAGACTACATATTCAGTTAGATGATTAGTTTGGATACTTGACTGAAACTAAAAAGTTTGCTACGTGACGTGGCATTTAGGTCTTTGTAAAAGCTCAGAAGTCAAAGGCTTACTTCAAGAGATTTCAAGTGAAGTACAAGCGGAGGAGGGGTAATTATTCTCGTTTTCATTCTCTCTTTCTTAGTTAGGGGGTGCTCTTTGTTTTACTTAGCACGTCATTAGTAGATGGTGCTCAAAATTTCGATCTTGAGGCCCAAAATTTTGAAATAAAGGTAAATGTAGAATGGGTTGGGTTTGTACGAGAATGGTAGAAGATGGTAAAATGAGCTTTGGTCCCAAAGATTGTGAGGTCAAAAATTAATGCGTGAAAAAATAATCTAAATTTAGAATTGGGCTCCAAATTGGGACTTACTATTCTACAAAATAATTTTCTACATTATGAATCTAGAAATTCTCACGCCCAAGCTATAGCTCCCGTGGGTGGGTTGGGCCTGAAAATCTAGAAATTGAAACCTAGGATGGGTCTTCTCTTGTAAGTGAGGGTCAGTTATAAGTGCCACTAACCCCATTTCACTTATAAGTGTACTTATAAACCCTGTTCTTTGTTTCCACTTGTAAGTTATTTTTTTTCACTTACAAGTAATTTTGTTGTTTTTTTGGGCACTTATAAGTGCTATTTTACAATTATGCCCTCTCATATGAAACATGAATAATAGATGACAATCTAAAAATATGCAGACCAAAATATTTCTAAGTGAAAATCAGTTTCTATTAGAATTTGGACAATTGAAGGAAATTTTAAGTTTGTAGTTTGTACATGGGCATAATAGACTTTTCGGATGCAATAAGTACTTGAGCAATCTAATAAGTGGAAAAAATCACTTATGAATTAGGAGTTATAAGTGCAAAAATCGAACACACTTATTGGGACCATATTCACTTATAAGTGAGGCCCCAGACAGAATAAGTGAAATTCACTTATAAGTGGAAAAAAGAACACCCCCGTAAATTTCTCTTTCTAATAAATAACCTTGTCCGTCTTGTTGTGACCATGCAGAGGGGAAGACCGACTACCGTGCGAGAATTCGCCTGATTAACCAGGACAAGAACAAATATAATACTCCCAAATACCGATTTGTTGTCCGATTTGTATCCTGATATTTTGTATATAGTATTCTCTTTTTTTTGCTCTCACATATGTTTATGTGTTATGTTTTCATAACTTGCTATATGATTTAGACCAACAAAGATATTACTGCACAAATAATATCTGCCAGTATTGCTGGCGATATGGTTCTTGCGTCGGCATATGCCCATGAGCTGCCTCGCTATGGTCTTGAAGTCGGTCTGACCAATTATGCTGCAGGTACTAGTTAATTCAAAAACTATTTATTTATCACTACTTTTACTACTTGCTGGTCTAATTGGCGTTCCATATTTTTTTACCAACCCTAGCTTATTGTACCGGTTTGTTGTTGGCTCGCCGTGTCTTGAAGACACTTGAAATGGATGAGGAATATGAGGGAAATGTTGAGGTACGACTTTCAGGGTTTAGGTTTTAGCTTTCTTAGGTGCTTTGGATCTCCTCCAGGAGAATTAGTTACATTGAACGAATTATGGTCAGGCTTCAGGAGAAGATTACTCTGTTGAACCTGCAGAGAGCAGGAGGCCTTTCCGTGCTCTTCTTGATGTTGGACTCCTCAGGACAACGACCGGCAATCGTGTATTTGGTGCCCTCAAGGTCGGACCTATCTCATTTTATTAATCAGATTGGTCATTGTCTTACTAATTGAATCTAGTGCATATTTTGGGATAAGTTTATTGTCGATCTCTTGTCTTGCATTTTTGGTTATTTCCATGTTAAATTTAGAGAAATTCGGTGAGACTTAGTGGTGCTTATGTACATAGTTTGTGGAAAACAGGGACAACAGCATTCAATAAAAGCTCACATCATTTTACTTGAAATTATAAATAAGATATGGACACAGATGCAGAGATGTCATGTTTGATACTAAACTATATACAAGAGAACTTTCGGTATTACTCATACTTAAATTCAGAGAAATTTAGAGAGACTAAGTGGTTAAGATCATGTACATAGTTCGTGAGAGCAGGGGCTACAACATTTTATAATAAGTCACATCATTTCACTTAAGACAAATATCAGATATGGACACAGACAAACATGATGCCGTACCAAATGTTCAATTAATGATCCCTAGCAGAATTGTAGGTATGATTTTTGTGGCTGCTGAAAGGTAGATGATATTGATCATTTTTTCTTGGGATTTTCTCGAAGCTAGATTTTTTTTTTTTTTAAATTTCTTCAAAAGACAAGTTTAGGCACAAGCAAGAAGCATTTATAAAATCAATCAAAATGATGGAATCTAACTACAGTTAATTACCTTCAATTCTTTCTTGAGCTACCGGAGCACGACAGAGCCCCTAAACATGGCATGATCATTGAATGAATTTGGGCTGGAAATTGGAATGTGTAATGCAATGTCACATATGATTCAGTAACTGAACCATAATAAACAGGCCTTATTCCATCCAGATGGTGTTGGCTAGTATAACCATGTTTACAGGATGACTGCTGAGAGTTTTGTTTTGAATGTCTGCTCACTTTTGAGCAAGGAAATAAATGTCTCCTGTTAAGAATATTAACATTTTGGCGTTTTGAAAACTTTTGCTTCCATGTTATGTGGAACATCTATTTTCTGTTACTGTGCACTTGAGCATAGTTAGTAGTATCGGATAATACCAATACATATCGGCCATACCAATATGTAACAGGATCGGCCAATATGTATAGGATCAGCTGGATCGTATTTGTTTTTGGCATGCCATAATATGATACTGACACCAATATTCTGGTTTTCTTTCCTAGTTTACTTAATATAAAAGAAAGTAAAAGAAAATGAGAGAACTATGAAGAAGTGTGACATAGTGATTCAGTCGTGTTGAAGATCACCCTGCTATAGTTTGTAAGGAGTGTGACATGCTATAGTTTGTCGGTAATGACTGTAAGGAGTGCGACAATAAGATTCCTTGTGGACACTGTTAAACCTTACCACTTCTTTAGGATTTGCTGTGTATATATAAATTCACACATTCATGTCTTGATAGTATTCCATTCAAAACTATCTATTGTGGGTGTACTTTTTTCTAAAGTCAAGTAATATAAGTATGCATTATGGGTAATAAAGTATGAAATATTTTTCTTTTCTTGTTTTCCATAACAAAAGTCTCCAAAACTCAAACCCAGAACCGCTGAAAGTACAAAACCCATATTGATACTCGTAACTCATTCCGGTATGGATATTCTGAACCTTGAACTCACAAGTTGACTTCTGGTTTGGGACACATAAAAAGTCTTTTCGTGCATGGCTATTACTGCTGCGTTGATTCTCCATTTCTTAATTGTGAACTTTGCTTTTGTGATCTAGGAAAGTGGAAAAATAAGTAATATAAACTTTCCTTATCAATTCCCTCCCAGATTGAAGAAATTCTATTTTCTCAAGTTTCCTTCTATTTTCTCAAGTGATGCTCTCTCTCTTCAAATTTTATCTTCTCCTCAGGTTTTCTCTCTTCGCTTATCTTCTCTCTCTACTCTCCAATATTTTTCTCTCTCTGCACATGCTCTCCCTCCCTCCCTCCCTCCCTCTCCCTCTCATGTTTCTCTTAATTTTCTTCTTCACTTTTTTTTCCTTCAAATTTTTATCAACCAACCAAACAAAATAATTTATTTTCCCTTTTCTTTCTTTTCTCATTATTTTTCATTTTCATTTTTTGTTCCCTACTTACTCACAAACCAAAAAAAGCCTAAGTGGATATGATTGTATCTGAGCCTGAGTTCTGAGCCTGAGTTTGCCCCAGCTGAATTCTGTAAGTCTCAGCTATGGCCTTATTATCCCTCTTCCAAATCTTGAGCCTTTCTTTCACATTCTTCAGTTTGTGTACCAGACAAAACATTGCTGTGCCTGCAACCTCTCAGAAGCCAGAGCTTGTAGGACCGCATCATTGTAATTCTCCTGACCACACCAAGAATTTGAGTATCTAAAAGGGTGCAGGATTAGTTTTGCTAGGACTATTAAGGTTACCAACATTGGACTGTGATCACTAGAATTAGAGCATAAATGTGAGCAATGAGACTGGGAGTCGATATATCCAGATTCTATTACTTAGGCATCTATCTAGTTTACACAATCCTTTGTGGTATAGCTTTCTTATTAGACCAACTCCAGTTACACCTATTACTAGTGAGCTTAATCAACCAAGAGGCATCAATGCGGCTTCAAGTCCTCCAAGAGTCTCTCTGGAATGTGTAGGCCAACAAAACTTTCACTATTAACCTCACAATATTGATATCACCCATCACCATCCATTGCTGGTTCGTGTTCTTGCACAGGTTCTGGATGTGCTCCACAGTAGCTTCCTTTAGGAATAAAGGTTAGCCCCATTAGGGGTGAGCATTATTCGGTTTTGAACCGAAAACCGAACCGAACCGAATAAGAGATTCGGTTCGGTTTTAAAAAAATCGGTTCGGTTTCGGTTTTGGGTTTCGGTTTCGGTCCAAAACCGAATAAGAAAATTTATTATATATATATATATATATATATATATATATATATATAGGTATTAATTATAGGTATATACTAAATATATATAGGTATATACTATAGGTATATAATAAATATATCTAGGTATATTTAGTTATTATATATATTAACAAAAAAAAACACAAATAAACCCAAAAACCGTAACCGAAAACCGAACCAATTTAATTCGGTTCGGTTCGGTTATTGACCAATTCGGTTCGGTTTCGGTTTTGCTTATTCGGTTTCGGTCCAATTCGGTTATTCGGTTCGGTTGGAACCGAATAAACCGAATACTCGCCCCTAAGCCCCATATGCAAATGAGATCACATGTCTCCAACCCACCTTTATTCTTGCACGAAACTGTTAGCAACTGCTCCAGCTCCTCACCCTGCAATACAGTCCATTGAGTAGAATCCCCCTCGTCACAGATCCTAGCCACATCTTTATTGATACAAACACAATGACAATTCCAGTATCCTGGGAGTTTCAAGTGACAATTCATACTTTTTTTCCTTCATCTTAGTTTCCACTGGCTACCTCAGCCAAGGATTCTTTACGTTTACTAATTGTTTCCCTTATATCCTTCCATACATGTCCAAGCTATAATCTTCATCTTTTTTTTTTTTCCTGCTCACTCTTCCTCAGTTGCATGTGAGAAGCTTTAACTGCCTTAGGTTTGTTTGGCTTTCTAGCTGTGATATTTACCTCTGACAACCCTCCAGGAGCCTAATCATTGTTGATTAGGAATAGCGAGTTGCATCTCTGTAGACTGACTTGCTTCCATGTCTCTATATCGTCTGCTGCTCTCTAATCTGCCTGACCCACAGCTATATTATGATTAGAGTTCCCAGACATAGTAGGGGTCAACACCTGCTCTTTCTTTGTACCTGAAGCTACCTTGTTCCTCCCGCGGTTCCGCCTGAAGGTCCTCAATAGGGTGTGGTGCTAGAAACTCCACAGGATTGTTGCTCCTCCCACTTACTGCTGCACTACTATCTTACCTTCAGTTTCTCTACCCTGCCGAATGCCCCCTTTGTGGCGACATTGTCAACCATGGAAACCCTCTCCTGGATTGTGGCTGGGCTGGATGCAGTCCTCAGACTTGTGTTTTCTTCTGTTAATTGGCATGGGGTCTCCACCTCCTCCTGGGGCTTCTTCTGGACCCAGACTTGTATGCACGGGAACTGCACATCAGTGTGTCCAAAGCATCTACACTTGGAGCAGCTGGGTGGAACTCATTCATATTCTGTTGATCGCTCAATAGGTTTCCAGTGTTTTAAAAGGCGTGCCTGAGGCTCCGGGCACAATCGTGCCAATGGCTGAGGTGCAGCCCATTCGTCTAGGCGCAGCTAAAGCCCAAGAGGCACATGCCTCGGCAAGGCACAAGGCCCACAAAGCTCATTCCTCTGTGAATTGGAGCATGACCCAACGTGTCTTGACCTGATTTTATGTGAAACGGAGTCCGACCTGACTGTCTCTACCCAACTTTAAGGAAAAATAGAACCCTAACCCTTCGTTATTAATTATCTCCCTGGTCAAGCCTCCTTTGCTCTCATCCCTATTCCTCTTCCTCTTTGTTCAAGTCACCCACCGCCATCGGCCCATTGTTCGACGCCTCTAGCTACTACTTCACCAAGTATTATTTGTTTTTCCATTCAAAAGTAAAGAAAACATCAAATAATACATAAAATCATGCTTAGTTGTATAAAATAATTTTCTATTTTTTTTAAGTAGCATGTTTTTATCTTTTGGCTTCAGAAACCAAGAACTCTGAAACTTGGATTCGAAAATGTCGAAACTCCCAATCGTTGATACCTATAATGTCCGAAACCGATTCGAATACTACGAACCTTGTTTGAAAGCAGGTGGGAGCTGATTTCAAAAGCATAGTTTGCAGTATCGGCCGATACCGATACGGTATCGATCGGTACCCGATAGTAACCAATATTGGGGGTCTCTTTTTTGGTCAATTCGACAAATAAAATTGAACGAAAAAGACCAATCAACAAGGATGTAAAATCATAATAAGGTTGGAAAAGTATGTAAAAGAAGAAAACTTATCTATCACATTTAATCAATCAGCAAGGGTGACTACTATTTCATTCAATTTCAAAACTACTAAGAAACAACATATGAAATAATTAAAATTATGCTAAATGTATAAAATATTTATCCTAAAATGTTAATAACTTATTAATAATGATTTGCTTTCCGATACCAAAAAAATCCGATACTCCGATCCAAAACTGCCGATATTGTCTATATAGTGCCGATCCTGATACTCGTTGGAATTGTTCGATATCGATTTGATACCGATACTGCGAACCTTGTTCAAAAGCTGCTTCTTTTTGATAAACAAAACTAATCTCGAATCAAGTCTTACTATTAGATGACTCTTACCTATACGCTATAGTTATTTGCGAGCTTGAATTGTTTTCATGCGTCAAAATAGTTGTCTCATTTGCCTTGCTAGGTTTCTTGGCTATTCATTTAATTAGGCTTGCGTATATTAAAGATAGATTTGCACAAGTGAAAAATTCCAGTGAAGCAGGATCACTTTGGTGGAAATGACAAATTTAGCGTATTCAAGGAATAATATAACTCCTCTTCTATATTAAAATATATAATATTCTTCAGTATGTTGAGCATTTTGTTGTTCCCATCTCTTGTATTCCAAAGTCCACAGCTCTGCCTAAGATTGGCCAGATCTTATTACGTTTCTGTAACATAGCAGTCACAATTTGTCGATAAAGTTGCAAAAGGGATTCTGGCTTTCGTATATTCTTAGTTTCAACTATTTGTGTTAATTTTCTCCTTCTTGAATTCAGGGCGCACTGGATGGTGGTCTTGACATTCCACACAGTGACAAAAGGTTTGCTGGTTTCAAGAAGGATGATAAGCAGCTGGATGCCGAGGTCCACAGAAAGTACATCTTTGGCGGGCACGTTGCCTCGTACATGAGGGTCAGACAAAAGACTATATATATATCATTGCTCTACTGATCCCTCGACTTTTCAAACCAATAGATTTGATCATCTCCCCTTAGCCTATCCAGAAAGTTGAATGTTATATTTATTATAGATAATTTATATGTTCTGTAGACAATGATGGAGGATGAGCCAGAGAAATATCAGGCACATTTCAGCGAGTATCTTAAGAGAGGAATTGACGCTGATAACGTGGAAGAACTGTACAAGAAGGTACATGCTGCCATTCGAGCTGACCCGTCACAACAGAAGTCCACCAAGGAACCTCCAAAGGAACACAAGAGGTAGGACCTGGCTATATTTGTAATGTTCAGGTCTTCACTTCATGTTTGAAAAAGCTAAGTCCATTTTGTTATCCGGTACACAGGTTCAATTTAAAGAAATTGACATACGAGGAAAGAAGGGCTAAGCTTATTGAGCGGTTGAATGCCCTCAACTCAAGTGGAGGTGGCGATGACGATGAGGACGAGGACGAGGACGAGGATGATGACGAGTGAAAAAAGTTATGTTTATAGTCATTTAGCTTATCATCGCCTTATCTACTTAAATTGAAAGACGCTGTTATTAATATTATCCCCTTGTTTGCTTAGGAAGATCTTTGCCCTTGTTTGAGAATTAAGCTTTGCTTTGAACTATCGAAATTTTGTCTAGACTCTAAAATTCGGGTTTTATTAAAAATATCTAGTTAATGAGGATATATCTATGCCTTCTTTTTTAATATGAGCTGCTCAATTCTATAGTTAGGTTTTTTTAGTCTGTATTTCTTCTTTGTACTGCCATTCATAGACATCTCAATTATGAGCTTGGTCATGGTGTGTGATACATTGTTAAGGAAAGGCAATTTGCTGCGGATTACTTGCTGGTGGGATGATATTTAGACCTTTGATGTGAAGAAAAAAGTGCTGGTGCCGAGTATTCTTGTGGATGGATCTGGTGCTTCAGACTCTAAATATTGTTGTCTTTTGCTGCAATTCCATTAAAACTAGTTAAATCTATAATTTGCTAAATGTCTATCACCATCTGTTCCCTGCTCAGTGGTGTGACCTACTTATTCTTCATAGTTTCAGATGTGGTCATTTTAAGTCTTTGTACTCCTTTTGCCATTTCCCTTCAGCTAGGCTATCTTCCAGCCCATCCTCAAATTTGTCCGAAAATTTTCTCTCAATTTGAGGACTTCAAAAAAAAAATATTTTCATATTGTTCTATTATCAAAATTTTATAACTTCAACCAATCAATCCTCAAATAATAAAGAATTATATCTACTTTTACATAAATTTATTTCTTCACAATTTTTTAATATAATCATATACATTTTATTATTGATATTATTTGATATTATTTAATATTATTTATACATAAATTTTTGTACTAACTATTATTTTGATGTACTTTTTTTTATGTTTTCTAAGACAATGTATTTTAATATTAAAACATTGTATACTATTTTATTAATTACTGTTAAATTAGTTTAAGTGTTAATTGTATTAAATATTAGTTGAAGACGAGTAATTTATAAGAATAAATTAAATGTTATTTTATTAATCAAATGAATCTAATAAACAAAAATACTAATACTAATAATAAATATATTCAATATTAGATTATATTAGAAGATCTCAACAATAATTTTTTAATGGTATAATTATTATATTATATATATGTAAATTATAAAATATAGTATATTGATTAAGTTTAGTGTTTATTATATATAGGATATGTTAGGGATTAGTTACAATTTGAAGCGCAAAATAGTCATAAATGATGGATCATCAAATTTGAGGATTTTTTTCTTTTCCCTCAAATTTGAGGATCAAACCACCCTTCCCTCAAAAATTTGTGAGAATTTTTTTCTCAAATTGAAGTGGGTTGGAAATAAATTTTCCTCAATTAGGTATTTTAGGGGTTGGGTTGGAGATGACCTTAGTTGCTATCATGGATGGGGTTGTCCCTTCTGCTACTGCTACACGAGCAACTTTCAGACTGTTACTTCCGAGTTTACAAAGATCATAACAACAACAATCACAAGGACACTTACAACAATGAAAATGAAGATTACAACTTCTGAAAAGGTAAAGCAAAGAAACTTGCAACACAGTTGCTAATACAACAGTAAAATATAAGAAACATAATATGAAATAACACTTATAAAATAGTTCATTGGGGTGATGAAGATCACACTGTTTTTCAAAGCAAGATTCAATCTTATTCTGTCGATCTGTTTCCAGAAAGTAGCAAGTTCAAAGATAAGCACTTCTGGAATGCTCCTTTGTCACTCTTGCACAGATATAACTTGAACTTTCAGAATGCAATAACGGACAACACTTCGTTGCTTCATGTAACAGCTGGTATTAACTCTCCACTCATAGCATATATTCACTTAGTCTCACTTGCTAAAGAGAAGAACTTGTGAATATATATGGGAGCCACCCCCCTAGCATCCCACTATCCTTAATGAGCAGTAAAAACCGGAGGCCAACTTCCCATTAAGTGGATAGTTATAGTAGTAACCCCCACTAAATATGCAGTTACATCCATGAAGTAGCGAACCATCATTTTTGCGCATGTTGTGTTTTCACTTCAATTGTATCCGAGTAGCAACTACATTTGAATGAAAATGAACATTTTCGGTCCAACTACATCTGAACGAAAATCTTTCCATGCGCATCCTGCTGCGTCCACGCGCACTCCACTGTCCGTGTGGAAACTACGCGTGCATGCTAAGTACAAAGTGCGTCATCAAAGTACCACTTTGCGTTATTTATTCATGCCTCGTCCGAGGACCTAGCTCCTAAGAAAAATTTCCACTTTTTTTGTGGGGAGAATTTATTTAATTTACAGTCAGTGTTATACAAAGTCTCGGTATCCAAATATCTCTATCATTTTTTTTTTACAGAGAACAGTAACTGTCGATGCCTACCTTTTCTAAAAGGTTTGGAAGATCATGAGCACATTGTGAGGTGATATGCAAAAAAAAGCCAAAGAGCATCAAAATCAAAATAATCTCCCAAAGCAAACCAACCACCACCACACATCAGTATCGCCTCCCACGTAGCAATCCCTCACGCTATCTTTATTATTCTTCCTCCACTCTTGTCATTCTCTTCTAAATAGCAGACAATCCATTGTGGCCGTCCAATTGGAGAAATTATTGTGTGTTCCGGTCTCACCACATGAATATGATAAATGGTGAGCGCAACTACTAATTTTTTGACATTGACGTAATATTTGACATATTTTTTAAAAAAAATTATAAAACATATATTTAATATATGGAAATTTACTTGGCATATAATTAGAAATTTTTTCATCCAAAAAATAATAAAAAAAATTGACGGAAAAATTAAGAGAAATGTAGTGATATAATAGAAATGTCAAAAAATTTAGTGGTCGGACTCACCATTCACTATTGTCACGTGGTAAGGTCAGACCATCCAATAATTTCTTGTTCAATTTTGTAACAAACTGTCATTTCCTCTCCCGTGTTGAAAAAATTATTCAGTGGGTCTGACTTTGTCGTAAAAGAGATTATTGTAACTCATTTTAAATATAAAATGATACTTTTTACATGTTATAATATAATGTACTTATATTCTATATTATTTTTAAAATATATTTAGATACATAGTTTGTCTCTATGAATTTTTAATCCATTTTGTTTGGTGTAGTTGGAAATTAAGAACTTTAAATATTTGGATATCATTTTCATGGAAGTGATATAATTACTATTTCAAATGATGGTTTGCTTAGCACTCAGAGAGTGATATAACACTCTTGAAACATAAAACAACAAAACATGGTCAAGCACTGATTTTTTTTCCTTTTACAAAATCAGGAGAAAATCTTGTCAAATTATTTTTCCAACTCTGCCAGGTTGGAAAACTTCGACATGCAGTCAAGAATTTCTCATGTAATTATTTTTCACATCGATCTATAGTTGTGTTCAAATTCAGGAAGTTCTTCTACTTTCAGAAAGAAAATCAAGGATTTTTTTTTTTTTGGGATCCACAAAATTTCAACACTATATAGAGAAATCGAGTGGAAAAATCACAAGAAGGAGAAACTATGAAAAATTTCAACGGATTAAGAGAAATAATGAAAATTTTCAAATTTCTTCACAAATTGGAAGAAAAGAGTTAAAAAAAACCCAATAAACTTAAAACCGAGTTTTGTTGCATATATTTTCTTGGGGCTAATTAGTGTTTAGACTCTGAATTTTATGCCAGCTTAGTTTAAATCCTAACATGTCCAAATGAAAAGTTTGGACCCTAGATATTTATTTTTTGTTTATTTTTTCCTATTATACCCTTCCTTTCATGTATGAAAATAAGATTTTCCTATATAAGCTAGTGAGGGTATAATGAAAAAGATAAAACAATGTAAAAATTCATGGTCGAAACTATTCAATTGGACATGACATGACTTAAACTCTAGCAGATATAAACTTCAAGGTATAAACTCTAATTAGCCCATTTTTTTTATCAATTTTCTTCACAAGAAAAAGAAATCATGAAAAAGGTTAATTGATCCAACCAATTTCTCTCCTTGATGCAACTCAAAACTAAGTTTTGCAGAGGCATTAAGTAAAAGTTTGCCCGACTTTCAATAAATTCAATCCAGTTTTAACAGCAAACCAAGCAAACCAAACGTTGGAAGTGTCCCAGTTACATTATATATGCATAGTAAGCGAGAGTTTCACGCTACTTTTAATTCAGTTAGTGATAAATAGAAAAAGCTATTTTGCCCGCAGGCGGGCTGGCCCGCCCGCCTGCATGGCCGAACCCTATTGGGCCGGCCCCCCCATATGCATGGGTCCTATACCGGTTGACCTGCCAATGAGATGACGCCACGCGACGGACGGGCTGCCCCGTGCGCGGACAAGGTAGCAGGGTTGGCGATAAATAAATAAATATTTATTGATAAAAATTGAATTAAATGTGAAACTAAATTAGAAGAATGAAAATGGTAGTCATAGACTCATATGACATTATATCATTGGATCCGCTTTCCATGTGGTGTCCGGCCCGAATAACTTTTCCACTTGTTGGGGTCCCGGGTCTGGACTTCACAAAGTGCATCTGATTGAGAGTTCGGATCGGGTTTAGGATCCGACCCGTCAACACATCTTCTTCTTTGGCGCTTACTTCGTTCCATTCCCACCGAAGCCCAAATAATTTTCCCTTCATCCTCCTCGTCCTCCATCTCTTCTCCATTCTCGAGTGCCCAAACCCTAACCCTAATTTTGTAGGGTCACCCCCCCCCCCCCCCCCCCCCCCCCCCCCTGGATGGACCCGAACGCGATATCGGGCTTCTGGATCGACGACGACGTCGTCGGCGACGGCGAGCTCCGGTGCGCGATCGATAGCTTCTGCGACATGCCGCCGGACGCTGTGTACGGGAAACCCTAACCTCAGTTTCTTCTTCTCCGCATCGATCAATGGCGATGCGCGCATTGTAGATAGATAGATTTTTGCGATTGCTTTAAGATTCGTGCATCTCTGATGGGGAAAACTTTTTTGTGGCCAGTGTCGGATTCCAGGAGGGGTTCGGGGACGATGGCGGCTGCTGTCTTGATCAATCGAGCGTTGCGAAGAGGTATATAATTTGCTGGTGTTTATAGCTTAAATTTCGTCGAATTTGGAGTTAAAACGTCTTTTTCTTTGTTGATTTCAACAGAAAAATATTAAATTCAGAAATAGAGGCTACGGCTCGTTGCGCAATCTACGAATTAGAATCTCCATACTACACTGCAGATTTGCACGGACACGACTACGACCTTTGGACACAGTGTACTAAGTACTAACACGGCACTGAAGTTTTGTGTGTGTCGGACACGTGTCTAACACGACGCTACAGGGCATATCACTGTTTTTTAGTGTATTTGCTTACTAAAAGTTGACCCGATAACTGTATTTTTTTTCTATTCTTTTTGTGAGTATGAAGTTTGATTACATATTATATTTTTGCACACCAAGTCCTCCAGAAAAATATCCTAGTTTTTTTGTGTATGTTAATGTCACTATACAGTGAAGATTCCATTTTTCATTATGTTCTTCAATTTAGTTGTTGTCTTATTCGTGCAATTCTGCTTAACATTATGTGTGTTAAAAGTTCCTTGTGTTTGATAACAATCATTTAGAAGAATCCGTGTTCGCCTTGATTTATAGCAATGGCTTGTCACAATTGGCTAGAATACTTGACATTGTAGCCAATAGGTCGTATTGCAGCTTGCTTTACGTTGAGGAGCATTTAAGTTCGTGTGGTTTCTTACATGCCCCCTCCGTCATCTCTCGTTTGGGTATTCTTTAGTTGCTTTTAATCTCAGTGATCTGTTTGGAGTATAAAATTGTTGACCCCAAAGTTCACCAAGTCTGAGGATTCTTCTCCACATTCTCTTCCATACTACCTCATGTTCAGGTGTTTATGCCATCAACAGTTGAATTGTAGAAACCAACTGATCCTGCAGAAGGAAGTTCAGTGATGCTTTTTTGCACGATTCTCATGACCTGAGTTAGTCTACGCAATTGCTTCATATGTATTGTAGGGTGATAGCGTATTAGCGTGCCTTTAAGATCTTTTTTTTCAGCTTTGAGTAGAGGATTTAGGCTAACTTGCCTTTATGGATCTTCTTCACCTTTATGGCAATACATATAGCTAAAAAATGTGAACGAGGGCATGGAGAGACCGGATTCACATTTTAAATGTCACACGGTAGGAGCTGAATGTCGTTGGCTTTGGTGGTGGTTAAAGGTAGTTCAACTATATTAAGCGTCATCGCCATCATCATCACCCAAGCCTTCTTTCATCGTAATTGGGTTGGCTCTGAAGCATGATAGCTCAATAAAAGCAGCAGTTTGCCTCTTAGAAGGTAGGGGCGGGAGCGAATGCGGAAGCGGGAGAGCACGACTACTAGAAGAGTCTAAAGTTGGAAGCATGATGGGAGCGTGGGCTAATATTTTTTTTTTATGTTTATTAATTATTGTTATCAAATTTATAGATATCTTAATATTTATTAGAATTTATAAAGTTTAGTTCAAAGTTACAGAGAGATCATTCGCATGATTATTTTTATGGTGTCAACGTAAGTAATTCTTAGTTTTTTCTTACTTTCATGAACGTGTATTATTATTATTATTTTTACTTTCTTCCCAAAATTTATGTTCTCTTTTAAAATTTTGGTCATATTATGGGAAGAGCTCCGTCGTCGGGGAAACACGCTCCCAAGTAAGAACTGTCCAATCGCGGTTCTTACTGAGATTCATTGGCCTCCTAGAAGATTTTGGCTTCTAAGGTTTGCCTTCTTGATCATGCAATTTAAGCTCACACTACTAAGGAGCGCCCTCTAACTTAATATTAAAGAGCTTAAATGAGGGGTAAGATTATATGATTTCACTATAGGAAATTGCACCCTCTAACTTCACATGGCACATTACAGCAAGTGTGAAAAGGATTCGCATCCACAAAAGAAACATATGCACATGATCTATAATGCTTCTAACTGACTTCCATACAAAGTTTGCTTCCATGTTGAAATTTGTAAACGATGTGTGGTACTTGACGTGCTAGGTGCTTCCATCCACATGGGGTTTGATAAATGGTGACCTAGCTGCTTGCTTTATCCTTTTGTCGTCTTCTTTGCCTGCAAGAACTGAAATATTTCTGTAGAGCTGCTTGTTTTCAGGCAGAAATTATAGTGCGAAACTCACTGGAGCACCTTGCCTCGCTTAATTAGCTTAAATTTTTTTGGGAGTAATCTTGGAAGATTAAGATTCAAGATGGGACCTCTTTATAGTCCTAATTTTTATTTACATGTGGAACTTCTACAGTGAGTTTGATTCTGTGTGGTGCATTAAGATTTAAGATGCCAGGATTGCATATAATCTTATGAAAATAAATCTAGTTAACTGTTATACTTGCTTCTCATTGCAAGTTTGTTGAAGTCATTGTTGATTCGTGTATGTCATATGTATGTAGTTTACAATAAAATAGGATTTGTCTTCTTCCACAGCATATATAACCTTAACTTTAGTTTAATAAGGAAATTAAAAAACAATGCGCCTTAATTTTGTAGAGCAAGAGATGAATCATGCACAGGACCCAAGTCTAAAGCATGTCGCGAGAAGCTGCGGCGGGACAAATTGAATGACAGGTTGGTAGACAGTCTTCTTCTTCTTCTTTTTTGTTGACATGCAAAAGGATTCTTCTTCTTTTACGAAGCCCTTTGATGAGCATTTTCCGTGATTCTTTGTTACCCTCATTTCAGGTTCTCAGAATTGAGCTCCGTCCTTGATCCTGGTAGGCCTCCAAGGTCAGATAAGTCGAGTATACTAAGTGATGCAGCTCGTCTACTGATACAGTTGAAAGCTGAAGCAGAACAACTTAAGGAAACAAATGAAAAGCTTCAAGAAACAATAAAAGAACTGAAGGTTTGAGCCTACCAGTATTCATTATCTTTACTCGAACACAATTCATACTTAGGCATTATACAATACAATCATGTAACACTATGCTAAAGAAATATTCAATTATCCTACTCAATTATGTGCCTTGGCCAACTAGTCTTTCCTCTCCTTTCTCTCAAGTCCGTTGTGTCTTTACTGAGCTGAATCGGTGCATTTTTAGAAAGTTTAACAAAGGCAAAGTAGTATTATTGTAGTCTGATTGGCAAAAATTTCAAGTTTTATTATTTTTCAGCATTGAGTTTCCTTGAGCCTTGTTAAAAATTCCAAAACCATCTCAACTATGTATGTTGGTTCGTAGGTTTCTGGAACAACTCATGGAGAGTATGGATGTATATTGTGCATGAATTTGTTTATTTTATCTATTTCTGTATGCTCATGCATGTGTGCACAACATAACCATGCCTGTATGCACATGTATATTGAGAAGACAGTCCCATAAATTGAACCCAGGATCTCAGAAACTTCGTTGGCGAGATCCTCTCTACCTCTGCATGTTGAAATTAAGAACACAAGTACCAAGTATGTATGTGATTTGCTCTCAAAAAGATATTGGCATATCTAATCTGATAAGTGTATAAAAATGTCCATTACTCTTTTTAATTAGTCCTGCATATATGTTCTAACTTTAGAGTTTCATAGCCATGGAAGCTCTGATCATACAGAGTAGATTATTCAATACAATGCTTGAGCTTTAACAAAATGCTAATGCAAGAAGAGGTCCTATTGTCTGTTTCTTGTCCTACTTTCTGTTATATTACGCTCATATCTGTCTTATTCTGTTATAGGTGGAGAAAAATGAGCTTCGAGATGAGAAGGTTAAGTTGAAGGAAGATAAGGAGAGATTGGAGCAACAGGTCAAGGCCATGAGTGTCCCACAATCAGGATACATGCCTCACCCAATGGCTTTCCATCCTGCAGTAGCTCCTACTGCTGCATTTGCTTCTCATACGCAAGTAACATCAAAGAAAGGAACGCCTGCTTTCCCTGCATACCCTGGTATGGCCATGTGGCAATGGCTACCTCCTGCGGTCCTGGATACAACCCAAGATGCCAAGCTCTGGTCTCCTAATGCTTAAGCATTCAACAGGAGGTTAACCTTCAGAGTTTCCTAAATCGAACTTGTTTGTAACTTCATTTGATAATGTTGCTCCTTGTGTCGAAAGCAAACATGAAGTTTGCTTCAGTTGTGGTAGTGTCTTTCTGGTGAAACCACTCGCCCTAACATTTTCATATTACCCATTGAGGCTGTAAGGATTGAAATTGTACTTCGAGAACTACTCTGTAGCTATTCACTGTTTTTGCAGCAACCTGATGAACAGTGAACTCTTATGTTTTATGAACATCATAATGCATATTTTTCTTCTCATAATTCAAATTTGATGGGTAACTTGCTCGAAAGCTACATTAAACAGGAAGTATATATCATTTATTATTTTGTTGAATGTGGCAGTTGGGAGCACTACAGATATTTTAATTGTAAATGTAGTTCAGGTGCATAAATGAATCTCTTGGATGATTCCTTTGTCAATAATACACGGGACATGTTTTCTGGAGACTGGTAGGACTTGTAAAATTATCAATTTAAAGATCCGATTAGCCATCTTAACAAATTTGTCCACGCCCTTGCAAGAACCTACTGCCAGAGTGTTATACTAATCGAGGTGGTTGTTATTGTTCGTTCTCATAATTACGAGGACTGCAGGCGTCCACAGTGGACAAATCCTGTCAACAAAGAATTGATTTGGAATTACTTGTTTCGCTGCTTCTGCTAGATTTTTGAAAAGCAATCCCACAAGCTGTTTGTAACAACTTGAAATTTTTAATGGAAAGATAATTCATTAGCAGATGGGAGGCTGCTTTCAGAAAGCATCTTTTGTTGCTGCTTTTTGGAAAGCAGCAGCAATCACAAACCAGGCCAATATAATGCGAATTAGAAAAGTTCGTGCATCCATTAGCAGAAACCTGCAATCACTACAAAGAAATTTGATTTTCTGCTCAAAATTGTTTGTTACATGGTATAATTTCCAATCATAACCTCTATAATTTGAAGAACAATCAAAGTTCATCCAGAAAATTTTACATCTTGCACCTCTCTCCTATACTTTGAGCTTTGCATACATAAGCGGAGCTGAACCTACACTCTGTTCATTTTTCTTATGAAACTTCAAACCTAAGATGATCATATCATCAGTGCAGATTCATAATAGTATGAACCGTTGACGAATATTCAGTGCAAATGTCCTTTAAACAAGCAGAAAAACAATGCCTCGACTTGATTCAATCAAGTATCAACCGCTGTAGCGCTACAGCAGCAAATAGCTTGAATCATTCTCGAGCAATGGCTTGATTCAATCAGGTCGAGACTCTTCATGAACAAGAGAAGTATCTACAGGCTTTTATGATACGACAGCCTCATCTCCAATGCCAAGTCTTCCAGAGCTGCATATACTTGGTCACTCTCAGGATGCTTCTGATCCCGGGACATAAATCTGTGAGACGCGTCGCCGACCTCGATCGAACTCCACCCAGGCTCCTTCTTCAACCCTCTTTCCCTCATCTCCTTCCTTATTCTATCGACGCTTTCCCACTTCCCGTCCGCAGCATAGACATTCGAAAGCAAGACATGATAGTCCGAAACACCACCGTCCTCGATCTGGAACAGCCTTTCGGAAACCACCTTCCCCAACTCGAATTTCCGGTGAACTCTACACGCAGAGAGCAGCGACCCCCACACTCCGACGTTGTTACCGCCATCCCCGAGGCCCTGAACAAACTCGTAAGCCTCCTCCACCCTCCCAGCTCTCCCCAGCAAGTCCACGACGCAACAGTAATGCTCGGACGCGGCCGCAATCCCGTACTCCCCCATCGACCCAAACACGGCAAGACCCTCGTCGACCAACCCGGAGTAACTGCACGCCGAGAGCACCGCAACGAAGGTGATGGCGTCGGGCTTCAGGCCACACCTCTGCATGGTTCGGAAAAGAGACAACGCTCTCTCGCCGAGCCCGTGCTGGCCGAAGCCTGACAGCATCGTGGTGTACGTGACCGAATTCCTCTCCTCCATCCGGTCGAAAACTCTTTCTGCGGGTACGATACTGCCGCACCTCGAGTACATGTCCACCAGAGCCGTGCCGACGAACACGTTCTTATCCAGGCAACGGCGAACGGCGTACCCGTGGATCTGCTTCCCAGCCTGGATGCCTCCAACAGGGTCGCAGGCGGGGAGGATCGACGAAATTGTAACCGAGTTGAGTACTTGATCTTCCTTCAGAATCATCTGCCGAAACAAAGATAGAGCTTCTTCGGTCCGTCCATTCTGGACGTAGCCGGCGACCATGGCGTTCCATGTGACCTGGTCTTTCTCACCGGACCCGTCGCCGCTGAAGAGCCGCCACGCAGTGTCGACACGACCAGACTTCGAGTACATGTCAATAAGATAGCTGTCCATCCCTTCGAAGTGGATCCCCTTCCTGACGAGGTATCCATGCGTTTCCTGTCCGATCCTAAGACTGCCCAGATTGGACGCGGCCGAGAGCAAGGCTGTGGTCGTGACAGAATCGACGGCGAACCCTTGCTTCTGCATCTCGTAGACGAGCAGCAACCCTTCCATGTTCAAGCCCTTCTGAACGAAGGCGGAGACCATCGTGTTCCAAGTGACGACATCTCTCTCGGCCATCAGATGGAAGAGGTCGAAAGCAAGCTGGACGCGGCCGCACCTCGAGTACATAACGACGAGCGCATTGCCAACGGTGACGGACAGCGCTTCCGAGCTCTCCTTTACCAAATACGCGTGAATCTGCTGACCCAACGCGGCGTCCTGTAGCTGAGACACCGCCATCAGAGAGGCCAGAAAGCTCACGGAATCCGCAATCACCTCGTCGGAACCTAACATCTCTACGAAGAGCTCGACGGCTTCTTCGTACAGACCATTCTGAACGTAGCCTCCGATCATCGTGTTCCATACTTCGGCGTTCTTTTCCCGAGCGCGACAAAAAACCTTCCTGGCCAGCTCGACTTCCGACATCTCCGAATACATGCGTATCGCCGAGCTCACAACAAAGACGTGACTGACGTACTCGTCCCCCAGCTTGTTCAGCATTCCGTAGAGCGGGTCGGCGTACTTCCTGCCGCCGTCGACCCCGGCGACGGAAGGGAGGACGTTGATGAAGCTGACGACACTGGGCCTGGTACCCAATCCGACCATCTCCAGGAACATACGCAACGCGGCCTCCGGACGGTGGGAGCGGACGTGCCACGCGATCATGGTGTTCCAGGAGACGACGTTTCTTTTGGGCATTGTGTCGAACAGTAGGCGGACGGACTGGTCGTCTTCGTCGTCGGTGCACAGAGCGTACATGCTGAGCAGGGAGTTGCTGAGGATGGGATTGAGCGGAGGCGAGGGGGTGCGGCTGCGGCGGCGGAGGATGTGGCAGTGGATGGACTTGCCGAGGGCGAGCTGGGAGGAGTCCGCGCAGGCGGTGAGCGCGGAGGAGTAGGTGTAGTCGTCGCGGCCGACGGCGGGGGGCATCCGGGAGTAGAGGCGGAGGGCTTGGTGTGGCATGGAGTTGCAGACGTAGCCGATGAGGAGGGTGTTCCATAGGAGCGTCGGGGGAGGGGGAGGGGACGGGAGGCTGTCGAAGAAGCGGCGCGCGAGGTCGAGGCGGCCCGACTTGCAGAGGCGGCTGAGCCGGGTCCGGAGCGTGGGTTTCTTCTTCTTGCTCTTGTTCTTCTTACTCTCCTCCTCCTCCTCCTCCTCCTCTTCTTCTTCTTCTTCTTCTTCTTCTTTGGTTGGAGGAGGCGTCCGGTGTTGAGAGAAATGGAGGGAGACGGTGGGCGTGTTTGCGTGGGGGAGGAAAGAGAGGGAGGAGAAGCGGAGAGGAGTGGGGAGGGAGTGGTGTGACATGTCTCTGTCTTTGCTTACTTTCTTCTCTTCCCATCCCTTCTGTTATCTTCTTCTACTTCTTCCTCCACACATAATATTCTACGGAAATTTTAGTACAAGCATATGTTTAAGAGTAATACTATTCGTACCTTTATATGGCAAATGTTAAAGGCCACCCCCAAATTACTAAGGGCCACCAACTTAAATTTTTTAAAAAATTACAAGTTTGCCATTTTCAAAACACTAAGCCATCTTCTTCCTTTGTCTTCTTCCTCTTTTCTCAATCCCCAAACCACTTCTCTCAATCCTCACCTCCATTGTTGTCCCCACCTCCTCCATAGTTGTTCCCACCTCCACCATTGGTCCCCCCTCCTCCATTGTTGTTGTCCCCACCTCTATTGAAGTTGTCTATCTTCGGTAGTTCTCTATCTCTTCTTTTATTTTGTTACATGAACACCAGAATAAATAACAAATATCCAGACAAAAAGAGGCTATAGTGACTGCAGGCTTGTCCTGCAGTCCTAGTTTCATTGAGGACTGCAGCTAGGCTACAGTCCAATGTTGACAGAAGCTAAATGGGTCTCATTCTACCAAAAAAAAAAAAAAGGCTACAGCGACTGCAGGCTTGGCCTGCAGTCCTAGTTTTGTTGAGGACTGCAACTAGACTGCAGTCCAATGTTAACAGAAGCTAAATGGATCTCATTCTACTCACAAAAAAAAAGGCTACAGCGACTGCAGGCTTGGCCTGCAGTCCTACGTGCATTGAGGACTGCAGGCTAAGCTGCAGTCCTAGTTATCACCTTCATTTGGAAAAAAAAAAAAAAAAAACACTTCTAAGCAACAGATATCCATGCTTCCTTTTGTTTGTTACTAACAGGATTTTCAAAAGATTGTATTGTTTGCACTGGAACAACAGATAGTATAGCAGTTTTTCTTGCTGCACGTGCAACAGAAACAGCAAAAGCTGTTAGTTCATAAAAACATTCTTCTTTTTATTTTATTTTTCTTCTTTTAGAAGAAAAGGCAGTGATTTTGTCAAATGTTCACTAATGTTTGGTCTGATCTCGTCCTATTTTATCAGGTTACATCACTGGGTTCGACACTTGCCATTAAACTCCTAAGCACTTCGGGGAGGAGGGGGGAGGGAATGAACAGGAGGGGGGGGGGGGGGGGGGGGGGGGGGGGGGGGGGGGGGGAGACTTCGGGGAGGAAGGGGGAGGGAATGAACAGGAGGGGAAAAGGAGGAGGACGGGTGGGTTTTGTTTTCTTTGTTTTTTTTTGTTTTTTGGGTAGCCCTTAGTGAAATGATTCCTTTTAGGTTGCCCTTAGTAAAAATATAAGTGTAGGATGGTTGTCCTTAGTAGATTGGTGGCCCTTAGTAATTTAGGGGTGGCCTTTAACATTTGCCTTAAATTATTCCTCCAATATAATTTTTTTTATATGACAGCTGACGTGACATATTAAATAATAGAAATTTTTTGACTTTCATCTCACTTACTAATATAAATTTGTACTTACATCCCACTTTTTAATTTTATTTGACTTACGTCCCACTTTTCGTCACGAAAATACAAAATAAATATTTTTCGTGACAAAATAAATACTTTTCGTGACGAAAAGTGGGACGTAAGTCAAATAAAATTAAAAAGTGGGATGTAAGTACAAATTCATATTAGTAAGTGGGATGAAAGTCAAAAAATCCCTAAATAATATTATGTGTCATCTGATATGATCGATGACATGACAAATTTTAACCAAAAAAGTTAATTATTCAATTTTGTCCATATTAATTTAATGTTAATATTAATATTAATTAATATTAATATTAATATTAATATTAATTAATATTAATGTTAATATGAATATTAATTAATATTAATGTTAATGTTAATATTAATATTATTGTTAATGTTAACGATAATATTAATTTTAATATTAATATTAATGTTAATATTAATTTTAATGTTAATGTTAACATTAGTTTTAATGTTAATTTTAATTTTAAAATTTGCCACGACAGCTGCCACATCAACATATTACATCAGCTATCACGTAAGGAGGAACGATTTGGAGGTACAATTTGGAAGTACAAATAGTATTATTCTTAACAAAATTTTAGCGAAAACACAACGTTTTCAAAATTCTAAAAAAAATCACAAAAACGTTCTTTAGAAGAACATTTAAGATAAAAAATAATAATTTCTTTCCCACCGTTACTCCTATAATTTGAGTGAACGCATTTGCTATAATATATATAAATGAATATAAGTTATTTATGAGTATGAAGTTATATTTGAATACTAATATGTTCATTGATCTAGTCAATTCTATCGCCAGTTACAAATGTAAGAAGATTCATTAACCATGGTCTAAAAAACTGTGGGCTAATACCACGGTTTCATCAAATTTTTTTGGTTTCCCGAAAAAACAGTCCAAACCAAAATAAAACCATGGTCTAAAAAAACTGTGGGCTAAACCACGGTTTCATCAAATTTTTTTGGTTTTCCGAAACCACAGTCCAAAGCACCGTTTCCACAATTTTTTTTTGTCTCCCCAAAACCACCATTTATGGAAGAAAAAAAAATTAATATAAAAAATTATATATATATATATATATATATATATATATATATATATATATATATATATATATTTATATATATATATATATATATATATATATATATATATATTTATATATATATATTTTTATATATATATATATAGATCTTAAATTCTGATTACTTTAATTTAATATATATGGGTGATGAATTTATAAAAAAAACATTTAATATAAATTGTTGGATTTAAACTGTAAAAATAAATTTAAATTCTTTAATGAAAAAATCTGTCAACATACGGTTTAAAAACACTACAAATATTTTTTCTTATTCCATAAATCCGTTCGAAACCGCAAAAAGAAAAAAAAATTCGAAATCCACAAAACTTTCAATATATCCAAGATCTATAACATTCAATATCTATAACATCCACAACTTATTGTTTAAAGAGGGAACAATGAAAACTGGACGAAAACCTAATAAATTGGCAAAATAAATAATTACAGAACAAAAAAATCTCAAGACGGACGAAAAATAAACATTTAAATTACATATCCATGCTTATAATCAAAAAAAAAAAAAAAAAAAAAATAGAAACCATCACCCGTGCGATGCAGCATACGGATGGAAGGAGGAAGATTAAAGCCAAAAAAATAATTAATAGATTAAAAGAAGAGAAGCCGGACGAAAAATAGATTTTAAGAGAAAAAAAAAAGAAATTAAACCCATGAAAACCAAATGTATACACAAGTGCACGGGAAGATGAAACAGAAGAAAGGAGAGAGGAAAAGAACAAAAATGAAGTGTTTCTTTTACCATTCAATGCTGAGGTTTTGGGAATACCGTCGGTTGGTAAAACCGTGGGCTATTAAAACCATGGTCTAGAAAAACTGTGGGCTAAAACCACGGTTTCAGTATTTTTTTTTTTGTAGTGTGAAACCACAGTCCAAAGCACCGTTTCAACAATTATTTTTGTGCCCCTAAAACCACAATTTATGGAATATTAAAAATATTAATATAAAAACTTATATATATATATATATATATATATATATATATATATATATATATATATATATATATAACATACACAATTTTAAAATTTACGTTTAAATTTTGTTAAAATTTTGTTAAAATTTTGTTAAATTTACGTTTAAATTTTGTTAAAAATTTATAACATACATAATTTACGTTTAAATTTTGTTGAAATTTTACTTAACTATTCTTTATTTTTTGTTAAAAATATAGATGTGGACTTAGGTAAATTTACGCCTCCATCAAGCCAGAAAAAATTTCAATCGGACGTAATTTGTGGGAACGATTCGAACATGACCAATTGTCCATCATCTAGATCTCCTTTCGGTAACATCACGAATGGTAAGTTATGATTTTTTTTTTAATCTAAATCATTTAATGGTTAATGATTTTTACATATCTATCTAACAATCTATATGTACATACATATATATGTTGATTTTGTATGCAGTATGTGGGTCAAGTGTGCCTGCGGATTTAATTGTTTCTCAGAAGAAAAGATCATTTGACTACTCGATGAAGAGATTTACAAAACTACACTCTGATCCATCGAAAGGAGTGTTTTTACAAACTAATGATGATGGTCATTCGAGTGAGTTTTTTTTCCCAAATTTACTATTTTTATAAATAAAAATGTTATATATTATTATTGTATTGTTATTACTTTTCTAATTCTTTCCTTAAATTTTTGCAGAAGATTTAAATCCGTATGGCAAACAGTTGTATTCTAGCAGCGTATTGTTTAATAATGTGTGTCATACTTCTACAAATCCTTTTAGCGAAATAACGAATGGTATGGTTGTTATTTATTATTAAATTATACATACATACTTATAAATTTTATTTTTGCAAAGTTTTGAATTTCATTTAATATTATGCAGTGTGTGGATCAAGTGAAGCAGTTGATTTATCTACTTCAATGAACCAAAGTTCACTATATTGCAAGAAATATACAACCTCAAATTTGCAGCAAAATAGTGATTTAACAACAATTGATTTAACTACAGATGAGGAGTCTTCAAGTATGTTGTAAGCCTAATTGTTTTCTAAAATTCAAGTATTTAAATTAGTTTCAGTTTTTGTATGATAGATCGGAGTAGTAATAATTCTTTTTTCTGTTGCAGTTGTTGTTAAATTGACGAATGGAGATTGTAAATTTGATCATGGACATGCAAATCCTAAAATTGGTATTAGTTTATAAAAGATTGTGTGTTTATGTGTGTATTTATTAGTTTAGTTTATGGATTTTGTAATTTATTTATATTTTATTGGCATTTTTTATTAACAGATTATTGGGATATTGGCGATCCAATTTATAAATGTAACTTTTGTGGTGCACACTTTTGGTATGACGAGAGAGTGCAGTCATCCTACAAATGCAAAAAACCGACGTACTCTTTATGTTGTATGCAAGGAAAGATTCAAATTTCACCAATGAAGAGCCCGCCTAAAGTTTTAAATGATCTATTATATGGTATGAGTGATAAGAGCAAACATTTTCTAGAAAATATAAGATCATATAACAGCATGTTCTCATTCACTTCAATGGGAGGCAAGGTTGATCCGGAACCAAATCAAGAAAATTCTCCACCAATTTTTAGAATGAAGTTTATTACCCGTTGAAGGTTCAAGTCCAAAATTTGCACAGCTATATATTTATGATACAGAAAATGAAATTCAAAACAGAATGAAAGCTGTTAGGTATTTATCGAATATTTTTCCCAGATATATATAATTGTATATTGATCATTGATTATTAATATATTCAGTTATCTTATATTTTTTTACATTATTTTCAGGAAGAACGGTAATATTAATAATTTGCATGCAGAAATTGTACGTGAGTTGAAGGATATGTTGGATCAAAATAATGTATTAGTTAAGTCTTTTAGAATGGCTCGCGAAAAAATATGTGAAGGAGGTAATTCAAACGTCCGATTGAAATTGATAGGAAGGAGACATGGAGATGGACGACAGTATAATTTACCTACAGTTTCTGAAGTTGCTGCTTTGATAGTTGGAGATCTTGATGAATGCTTAGGTGATAGAGATATTATGGTTGAAACACAAGCTGGGAACCTACAACGAATAAATGAGTTACATGCTTCTTATTTAGCATTACAATATCCCTTGATCTTTCCCTACGGTGAAGATGGTTATAGAGAAGACATTCAATTATCTGAATCAACAAATAGAAGTAATGGTGGAAGAAGGAGAGTAAGTACTAGAGAATGGTTTGCTTATAGACTGCATGAAAGGGATAATGAGCCTTCTATCATATTTGCTACTAAAAGACTTATGCAACAATTTTTGGTTGATGCTTATACAATGGTTGAATCTGCGAGATTAAAATTTATTCGAACGCATCAAAAACAATTACGGTGTGAGATGTATAAAGGTCTTACAGATGCATTATTACGAGGTGAAACAGATCCGACTACTCAAGAAAAAAGAGTCATTCTACCATCTTCTTTTACAGGAGGTGCCCGGTACATGATTCAAAATTACCAAGATGCAATGGCAATATGCAGATGGGTTGGTTACCCGGATTTGTTTATAACATTTACATGCAACCCCAAATGGCCTGAAATACTTCGATATGTTGAAAAAAAAGGTCTTCATCCTGAAGATCGACCAGATATATTATGTAGGGTTTTCAAGGTGAAATTGGATGGGCTGATCAAGATCTGAAACATAATAAAATATTTGGAACAGTTAGAGCTGGTAATGATTTTGCTATATTTTTTGTACTTAATCATGTGTTTTATTAATAGATTTAATATTAATTGTTTTCTATTGTTTTTCAGTTATATATACGGTTGAATTTCAAAAACGTGGGTTGCCGCATGCTCATATTTTATTGTTCCTAGCGAAAGAAGATAAGTTTCCATCGGGTAAATATATAGATCATATAATCTCAGCAGAAATTCCTGATCAAAAATTAGATCCTACCTATTACAATGCAGTGCGAGATTTTATGATACATGGACCTTGTGGTGTTGCAAGAAAGAATTCACCATGTATGTCAGATGGTCGTTGCTCAAAGCATTTTTTGAAAAAATTTGTTGAAAATACTTTGGTTGATGAAGACGGATATCCAGTATATAGACGCAGAGATGATGGAAGAACGGTTTTAAAGAATGGCGTTGAACTAGATAATCGATTTGTAGTGCCTCATAATCGTTATCTATTGTTGAAGTATGGTGGTCATATGAATGTTGAATGGTGCAATCAGTCTCGATCTATAAAATATTGTTCAAGTATGTGAATAAAGGGCATGATTGTGTAACTGCATCCTTCTATAGAACTACGGACGATGAGGGAAACCAAAAAACCAATAGATGAAATTAACATGTATTACGATTGTAGATACATTTCTGCTTGTGAGGCAGCATGGAGATTGTTTGGTTTTGAGATCCAATATAAGAATCCTCCTGTTGAGCGACTTAGCTTTCACTTACCCGACGAGCAGCCTATTATTTTCTCAGACGCAGATGCTATTGATACCATTATTGATCGTGCCAGTGTGAATGAAAGCATGTTCTTAGCTTGGTTTGAAGCGAATAAGCGATATCCAGAGGCAAAAAATCTCACATATGCAAAATTTCCACAAAAATTTGTTTGGAAACAGAAGACTAGAGAGTGGACTCCGAGAAAAAAATGTTTCTCATTAGGTCAAATTTTTTATGTTCCACCTGGTTGCGGTGAGATGTACCATTTAAGATGTCTTCTCAATATCGTCCGTGGACCTAAATGCTATGATGATATTAAGAAAGTCAATGGTATTCATTACGAGTCATATCGTGAAGCTTGCTATGTTTTAGGTTTATTGGAGGATGATGATGAGTATATCGATGGTATTATTGAGGCAAGTTATTGGGCATCTGCATATTCTTTGAGAAATTTATTTGTGACATTGTTGTCATCTGGCTCTATAAGTCGGCCTGAATTACTTTGGAACAAGTGTTGGACATACTTATCAGATGATGTTTTATATAATCAACGAATTGCTTTGCACGACCAAGGTAAACTGTTTTATTTCCTATTTTTAAGTTTAATTTGTGTTTTGCATATTATTTGATCGTTAATTTCAACATATTCTCTCTCTTTAATTCTAGATTTGCTTATGAGTGAGGATGACATTAAGAATTACGCTTTGGTTGAGATTGAAAAGTTACTGAGAAATTGTGGTAGAAGTTTGCGAGAATTTCCATCAATGCCATTTCCAAACATGGACTCCTTATCAAATACTACAAATAGATTGGTGCATGATGAATTAAATTATGATAGAGCGGCTCTAGCAGAAGAACACGTGCACCTACTTGCTCGCTTGAATGATGAACAACAACATGTTTACGACATAATAATGGATGCTGTTAATTCTACAAATGGTGGTGTTTTCTTTTTATATGGATATGGCGGGTACTGGAAAAACGTTCATTTGGAAAACATTATCTGCATGCTTGAGATCTAAGGGAGAAATAGTTCTAAATGTGGCTTCAAGTGGGATAGCATCACTTCTGTTGCCTGGTGGAAGAACAGCTCATTCAAGATTTGCTATTCCAATAAATGTAAATGAGGATTCAACATGCAATATCAAACAAGGAAGTCAACTTGCAGACCTAATTGTTAGGTGCAAACTTATAATTTGGGATGAAGCGCCAATGATGCATCGATATTGCTTTGAAGCGTTGGATAGATCGCTTAGAGATATAATGTAATTTAGCAATCCACTAAGTTCTGAGACACCATTTGGAGGAAAAACAATTGTCTTCGGAGGAGATTTTCGACAAATATTGCCTGTAATTCCGAAAGGTAGTAGACAAGATATAGTTCATGCAACTATAAATTCTTCTTATATTTGGCAAAACTGCAAAGTTTTGAGGTTGACAAAAAACATGAGACTTCAAGGTTGTAGCATAACATCTGAAAGTGAAGAGCTCAAACGGTTTTCTGAATGGATTGCAAGTATAGGAGATGGAACACTTGGAGGGCATAATGATGGTTGTGCAAGTATCGATATTCCAAGTGATATTTTACTTAGTAATGCAAATGATCCACTGCAAACAATTGTTGAGAGCACATATCCTTCATTTGCGAATTTCGTCATCGATCCAGATTTCTTGAAGGATAGAGCTATATTAGCGCCAACTCTTGATGTTGTCGAGTCTGTAAATGAGTACATGATCTCACTGAATTCTGGTAATGCAAGCACATATTTAAGTTCTGATAGTCCATCCAAGTCAGATGCCAATGTTGACTTATTATCAGATGTTCACACTCCAGAGTTCTTGAATAGTATTAAATGTTCAGGTGTACCGAATCACGAATTAAAATTGAAAGTTGGTACCCCAGTAATGTTACTAAGAAATATAGATCATTCAGCTGGCCTATGTAATGGTACTAGATTGCTGATTACAAAATTAGGCAATCGTGTTCTTGAAGCAAAGATTCTTTGTGGAGACAATGCTGGTAATAAAGTTTTGATTCCAAGAATGTCACTGACACCTTCTGATCCAAGGTTGCCTTTCAAGTTTCAAAAAAGACAATATCCATTGATTGTTTCTTATGCAATGACAATAAACAAAAGTCAAGGTCAATCACTTTCTCATGTTGGACTTTTCTTGAAGAATCCCGTTTTTAGTCACGGACAGTTATATGTTGCGGTTTCAAGGGTAACAAGTAAGAAAGGATTGAAGATTTTAATATGCAGCCAAGATGGAGATCAATGTAATTCAACAACAAATGTTGTGTATAAGGAAGTATTTCAAAATTTGTAGAAGTAAGTGAAATGTTATCTTTTATGTCATCAAAATAGACTTTATCGTTTTATTTTATTTACATTGAGGTATATATTATTATAATTCCTTCAACAACATATTAATATATGTTGGTCCAAGATATTTTGTGAATTACATAGATAGTACTAATGATAATTACGTTGCTAAAATTTAATTATTAAATAATCATATTAATGTAATGTTATCTTACATGTATTTCAAAATTGAGTTTATTCTAACTTTTGTTTTAATTTCAAATGTTAAAAAATGACAAGAACATTCACTTATTTATTTTGCGCTTTAAAATAATTTTAAATATACAAACCGTGCATCGCACGGGTGATATACTAGTATAAATGAATATAAGTTATTTATGAGTATGAAGTTATATTTGAATACTAATATGTTCATTGATCTAGTCAATTCTATCGCCAGTTACAAATGTAAGAAGATTCATTAACATGGTGCACCAAATATTCCTTCATTAACCATTCTCCCCATTAATATTTGTAACAACCACCCGATTCGGTTGTAAACATTTACAATGTTTAAGTTCTCGTAAGATCAACAATCCATCTCTTTTCATGTAGCAAAAATGAAACAATCACGAGAAGTATTATGTGATAAAAATATGAGAAATTTTGAGTCGCACCCCACTTGTTTTACCCAAATTCAAGGTGCACCCCACTGTTTTACCATAATGCAAGACACCCCCCACTTTTGACGGAAAACGTCCAAAACTGACGGTCAAAGGGTTTGACCAATAATTTTTGACAAAAATACTCTCGTCTCTCCCAAACTCACTGCTGCTGTTGCTGGGTGGGGGGGGGGGGAGGGGGGGGGGGAGGGGGGGCTGCGGTATGGGAGGGAGGGGGGTGGGGCGAGGTCGAGGAGGAGGGAGGACGAGGTCGGGGAGGGGAGGGCGGCCACAGCCGCGTTCATCACCACCACCACCACCATCACCACCTTCACTATCACCACCACCACTACCACCACCATCACCATCACCACCGCCCCCGCCCCCCTACCCCCCACCGCCGCAGCCGCCCTCCCCTCTCCGACCTCGCCCCCCTCCTCGACCTCGCCCCCCCTCCCCGACGGCAGTCGCCCTCCCCTCCCCGACCTCGCCCCCCCTCCTCGACCTCGCCCCCCTCCCCCGACCTCGCCGCCCCCCCTACCCCCCACCGCCGCAGCCGCCCTCCCCTCCCCGACCTCGCCCCCCCTCTTCGATCTCGCCCCCCCTCCCCGACCGCAGCCGCCCTCCCCTCCCCGACCTCGCCCCCCCTTCTCGACCTCGTCCCCCCCTCTCCCGACCTCGCCGCCCCACCCTACCCCCCACCGTCGCCGCCGCCATCCCCTCCCCGACCTCGCCCCCCCTCCTCGACCTCGCAGCCCCCCCTCCCCGACCGCAGCCGCCCCCCCCACAGCCGCAGCAGCAACAACAATGAGTTTGGGTTTGAGAGAGACGAGGGCATTTTCGTCAAAAAATATTGGTCAAACCCTTTGACCGTCAGTTTTGGACGTTTTCCGTCAAAAGTGGGGGGTGTCTTGCATTATGGTAAAACAGTAGGGTGCACCTTGAATTTGGATAAAACAAGTAGGGTGCGACTCAAAATTTCTCTAAAAATAACTACAGATCACGAGGTTCAAATATTGGACATCTCAAATCCCAACCAACTATAGCCACCGCTAAGCCAATACTTTCATGTGTAGTATTCATACAATATTAATCTAATTGTGAAATACACATGGCTTTGTCCTTGAGTGAAACTAAGATTTGGTCCCAGCAGGGCCGGCCCTGGCCCTGGCCGGCCCTGGCCCTGGGCGGCCAGAGCGACCGCCCAGGGCCCCAATTTTTTTATTTATTTTTACATATGTATATTTATAATCTTGTACCTAAAATAGAACATATATGTAACATGATTCTCTTTTAATAAAAAATAGTTGTGGTTTAGTGGTTATTAGGTTATACTTGTATATTAGATATCCTAGGTTCAATCCTTGGATGTAACAATTTTTTTAATTTACTTTTATTTCAGGAATTTTTTTTTATTATATATGGGCCTCATTTGTATGGGTCCCATTTTAAAAATTTGCCCAGGGTCCCCATAAACTCAGGGCTGGCCCTGGGTCCCAGTTGAGTCTAGCTTTAGGATTAATCCCTACTAAGCCCACATATTTCAATATATTAGTTGAGCATTCCCCACTTCGCATGTTTTTTTGCATCATTATAGATGTTGCCAACAACTTTAATCGGCCCCATTCACATGACCATCTCAGTTATGCCTTAGTCGCACTTTATGTGTATGCTCCTAGGGTGCCTATGACTAGACCTGCAAGAGATTAACTTGTATCTCTCTATATATAAACACATACGTATGAGTTCCTTACAAATTTTAGCTTCTCTTAACATAAGACAATATATATGTCTCTTTGCGGTACTATACCTTTATGACACAGGCTAAACTCGACTACCCGATGTGATGTTATACCACTATAGCACGAGGTTTAGAACTCTTATTGTGTTGTAGACTTGTAGTACATGCATTAGTCATACCACTCTCCGTGGTACCTCCGACAGTGACATGAATTTATAATCCCAAAAGAATCTCCTCGTAATGTCACATTAACCATGCTTCATATCAAGCATCGAGCATAATATTATTAATGCTCAAGAACCCATCAAGGCGCAAACAACCCTCCACACATGATTTGCTCTTTACATTGAGCCAAATTTAGACTACCAAAGTTATGTAATTTAGTATCAAATCATAGTTGGATATATTATGCAAGTGATACCGGTGGTTTGGTACTTTGGTTTGGGCTCATATCGGAAGCCCAAACCAAACCACGGCGCGGCCATCCACACTAATTCCCGCCAAAACTTGTCGGCCTATTATATGTTCCCCCAACCTAGCTCATCATTCCACAGAAGAACAGGAAATCTCCCTAAAATAAGAGATTTTTTGGAAGTAATGGCTTCGTCTGCTTCCAAAACCCTAATCGAAATCCTGAACCCCGCGAAGAGAATCAAAACCCTCTCCTCTCCCGAAACCCTCATCCCCAAATCCTCCCTCTCCAATGGCGGGGGATCGCCCTCCAGTCTCACTCCGGAACAACGATCAAGAATCGAGATCAACAGGTCTCTCGCGAAGTCGAAGCGGAACCTCAAGCTCTGCGCCGAAAGAGTCGATAAATCCAAAGGTACATCACTCCCCCTCCTCCTCCTCCCCCATTTGTTGGGTTTCCGGACACGACTCAGACACGACACTGATTTGTTGGTCGATGGTTCCAGCGGAAGGGAATGGGTACGTGAAGCTGGAGGAGCTATTGGTGGAGGAGACGTGGCTGGAGGCGCTCCCCGGCGAGCTCCAGAAACCCTATGCCAAGAACCTCTGTAGGTTCGTGGAGAGGGAGGTGAGGGGAAGCGTTCCTATCTATCCTCCTCCGTCTCTCGTGTTCAATGCGCTCAACTCGACGCCGTTCAATCAGCTGAAGGTCGTGATAATTGGTCAGGTATACAGACCTTTCCCTTGTGAAAACTGCCCGCTTTTATTTGTAAAGTTAATGATTTGGGGAAAGTTGATGCCTTCTACACGATAGTCTGTGCTGCACAAAGACAAACATGATATCTATTTGGTGTGTACATGTGTCATATATGATATGTGCCAGACTCATTACAACCAAGAACATGGCACCGGTGTTTGGAGTGTCCGACACTATGAAAAAGTTATTCGTAGTGCAGGTTTCAGCTTTTTGGTATTTAACAACAGTTTTAGGGTGGTTGTGTTTGATCTGTTCATCTTGTCTTGTTACGTAGTTCTACTTTTGGTAGGATCCCGAGCCAACTGCCCATGCGTGCTCGAGCTCCTAGCATAATTTGCCATGATACTCACAAATTGCAGGTGAAACAATATCAATTTGGTGGAAATCTAGGGTTTATTGAGCTGGAAATGGAAAGATGCAGAAATTACAATTGGTAAGTAAATTGCAGAATTTAGTAGTAAAAAGAAGATACAATTTACTGATACTCATCTGTCTCACCTTTCTCTTATTTATAGCAACACATGGCTCCTTGCTGAGGTGGCAATTGTGGTCATAGCCACTCATTGATTGGCTAATGCAATGAGCTGGCTAATGAGCTGGATAATGAGCTGGCTAGGCAGGGTGACAGTTAAACTGTCTGAAACTGGAAAGAAAAAGAGAAATGAGCTCTGATACTCAACTGGACACTCATAGTGTCAAGTGCCATTGAGTACAGAAGCTTGAGTGCGTATCAATTCCCCCTCCCTTAAACTGACCTTGTCTCAAGGTCAAAAAGGGATAAGTCTTGACAAACTTCTCATATGGAATCCACTGAGCATGCTCTTTATCAGAGTTCTTCCACTGCACCAACAGATCCACTCCAGCTTGGTTGTTCCTCTTGACCAGTCTTCTCTCCAAGACTATGTCTGGTTCGAGAATCAGCTCCTCTATGTTGGTAGGGACTCCAGTTTGGACTTCCTTACTAGAGCTCATCTTCTTCTTAAGTTGACTGACATGGAACACGGTGTATCAGAGAGCCTTCAGGTAAGGCCGGTTTGTAGGCTACTGCTCCTACTTTGGCTATGACTTGATATGGACCAAAAAATTTGAGAGATAGCTTCTGTGGCCTGTGTTGCCCTACTGTAACCTGCCTGTAGGGTTGAAGTTTGAGAAATACCCAGTATCCCACCACAAACTCTCTATCTGTCCTTGTATCTGCCAGTTTCTTCATTCTGTCTTGAGCCAAATGTAAGTTGTCTTTCAACAATTGGAGAGCATTGTCTCTTGAATGTAAGGCCTCAGCCACACTAATATCCTGGGGAGAATCAGGAATGTAAGTGAGAAGGTGGGGTGGGGGTCTCCCATAAACAGCCTCAAAAGGAGTGATCTTGGGTAGAGGAGTGCCAATTGGTATTGAACCAAAATTCAGTCCATGGTAGGAACTTGCTCCACTCCCTAGGCTTACGCCCACAAAAACATCTCAGATAGGCTTCTACACACCTATTGGTAACCTCAGTTTGTCCATCTGTTTGAGGGTGGTAGGCTGTGCTATGTTTGAGTTGAGTTCCCTGGGCCTTAAAGAATTCTTGCCAAAACTGGCTAGTGAAGATGGGATCCCTATCACAGACAATAGACTTGGACATCCCATGGAGTTTAAACACCCCATCTATGAAGACATGAGCCACCATAGCAGCAGTGTAGGGGTGGCAAAGGGCAAACAAATGGATATACTTTGTTAATCTGTCCACCACAACCATTATAGTGGTCTTGTGATGACTAGGAGGTAGCCCCTCTATGAAATCCATAGATATGTCTTCCCAAACCTTATCTGGAATAGGCAAGGGCTGTAGTAACCCAGCTGGGGACAAGTTCTCATACTTGTTTTTCTGGCAAACTTCACATGATCTAATGAAGTCTTTAACTGTAGTCTTCATGCCCTTCCAATAACAACTCTTCTTCAGCCTGTGCAGGGTTTTAGCTACCCCAGAATGGCCTGCCTGGGGAATGTCATGATGTTCCTGTAGCATGATATGAACAAATGGGGACTGGGGATCCAGGAGCAGTCTATTTTTGTAGTAGAGAAGCCCTCCTCTCATAGAATATTTAGCAGGGTCTAAGGTTCCCTGCTTCCATTTCTCCAATTGTTCTTGGTAATACTTGGATTGCTCCATCTCCTCTTGGAATTTGTGTATCCAATCAAACTGAACCAGGGTTACAACATTTAGAGAGACTGCACCCCTTCTGGAGAGGCTATCAGCTGCAACATTCTCTCTGCCTTTCTTGTATTCCACCATGTAGTGATACCCCTGTAGTTTACTGATCCACTTATGTTGTGCTTCTGTATACATCTTCTGCTCCAACAAGTATTTAAGGGATTGATGATCAGTTTTGATAACAAATTCCCTTCCCCATAGATACTGGTTCCATTTTTTAATAGCCAACAGGATAGCCAACATCTCCTTCTCATATGTGGAAAATCTTTGGCCCTTCCTTTCAATTTCTGACTTAGATAACCAATGGGTTTTCCTCCCTGCATAAGGACAGCCCCTATACCTTCACCTGATGCATCACACTCCAGCAGAAATGTTTCAGAGAAATTTGGCATAACAATACTGGAGGATTGGTGAGTGTCTTCTTAAGCTTTTCAAAGGCCTCTTGAGCTTTATCATTCCAGTGGAAGGCATTTTTCTTCAACAAAACAGTCATAGGACCAGTTATAGACCCATAGCCCTGGATGAACCTCTTGTAGTAGCCAGTAAGGCCTAGAACCCCCCTTAGCTCTTTTAATGTAGTAGGTACTGGCCATTGCTCAATTGCTTCTGTTTTAGCTGTATCCACTTGCACTCCATCTTGAGAGATGACATGCCCCAAATACCCAATCTTCTGTGAAGCAAACTGGCACTTGCTCTCCTTGACCTTCAGGTGGTTCTCTGCTAACCTGTAGAAAACTTTTTCAAGATGAACCAAGTGTTCCTCCAGGTCCTTGCTGTAGATTAGTATATCATCAAAAAATATGAGAACAAACTTCCTCATGTAATCCTTGAAGATGGTATTCATCATTGCTTGAAAAGTGGAGGGTGCATTAGTGAGGCCAAAAGGCAACACTAGGAACTCATAATGCCCTTCATGAGTCCTGAAAGCAGTCTTAGGGACATCCCCTTCTACCACCCTGAATTGGTGATACCCAACCCTCAAATCTAATTTTGAGAAGTATTTGGCCCCATGTAAGTTTGTAACTCATTAAAAAGCTCATCTATAAAAGGAATAGGGAATTTGTCCTTGAGTGTGCTTTGATTGAGTGCTCTATAGTCTATACACATCCTCCAAGTGCCGTCTGATTTTTTTACTAGTATAACAGGAGAGGAGTAGGAACTGGTGCTTGGTCTAATGATCCCACTAGCCAACATGTCTTGAACTTGTTTTTCTATCTCATTTTTGTGCACATAGGGGTGTCTATAAGGCCTCTTACACACTGGTGAAGCCCCATGTATCAAGGGTATCTTATGATCAAAATCCCTCTTGGGAGGTAACCCTGTAGGTTCTTCAATGAGTTGTCTGTATTTGAGTAATAAGGGTTGCAAGGGGGGAGAAGGTACCTGAAGAGGATTGATTAAGTTCTGTAGTACGTAACTGAATGATAAAGAATTGAGACTTCTGCCTCCACTCCTTGCTGTCTGGCTCCATTAGATTGACTGTGTCTACCTGCAAGCCTTTGAAACACTGGAGTTTGCCTTGCTGCTGAAACTTCATGGTCAGATTCTTGAAGTTCCAAGTGATGTCTCCCAATGTACTGTGCCAATTTGCCCCTAAAACAACCTGGCACCCTGTGATTGGTAGCTTGAGCAGATTCACTTTGATCTTCTGGCCTTGACAGTGAATGGACACTTCTGTACACAAACCCTGACTTTGTAGCTTCTCCATTAGCCACTAGCACTTCAAAAACCTCATTGACTGTACTAGGTAACCTCAATCTTTCACTGAACTGATTGTCAATAAAGCTATGTGTGGATCCAGAGTCAACTAATGTGATTACAGGCTTGCCTTGAACTGTTCCCCTCAGCTTCATAGTAGAGTGTTGCATGGTTCCTGACAAGGCTTGTAGAGAAATTGAGAAGGATTCAGAAGCAAACTCCTCTGTATTTGTCTGTTCTTCTCCTTGACTGCTATCCCCCCTTGTTCCTCATCTGCAATCAACATGAAAAGTCTTTTCTCCTTGCATTTATGGCCCTTAAACCACTTGTCTTCACATAAAAAGCACAAGCCAAGATTCTTCCTCCTGACTATTTCTGTAGGAGATATGGTTGATCTCCCAAACACTAGGGTACTGGGAATTGAAAGACTTGTAGGATTTTTCTTCCCTTGATCAGGAGTGGTAGGAAGGAATTGCTGGTTGTTGGTCACAGGTTCTGCAGTAAATTGGCTCTTATTGTGGTAAGAACCTCCTTTGTAATTTCTTCTGAGGGCTAAAAATTTAGCCTCATGCAGTTTGGCTAGCTGCATGGTTGTCAACAAACTCTGTGGACTGGCCAGTTGCATTTCATACCTAATCTCCTCTTTCAAAACCCCTATATAGTGGCTTATCAAGGCAATTTCAGGGATCCCTTGTACTTTTTGTGAGAGCCTTTGAAAATGGAAATTATATTCCTGTTCACTAGCATCTTGCTTAAGTAATTTGAGGTCAATTATGTAATCTGTGAACTAGGAGGCCCCAAACTCCATTCTAATGCTTCTGTAAAAGTCATCCCATGCCATGATTCCATTTTTTAGCTTCAACACATAATGTAGCCAATAAGCTTCTAGGCCCTTGAGTTGAACTGAGCATAATTTGATTCTATCTACTTCAGGAGTGCTAAAGAAATTGAAGTAATGATCTACTCTCATTAACCATTCCTCCACATCACCTGTGCCATCAAACTCAGGCAACTTAAGCCTGTGTGTGGACTGCCCCCTATTCTGATTTTGATTGTTACTAGAGGGATTAAACACTGCTGGTATGTTAGGCCTGGGTGGAGTATACAACACCAACCATGGCTCCCAAGGCCTGTGTATTCATGTTTTGCATGGGTCTCATGTGTGGTGAGGGAGTTTGTTCACCTGTGGCCATTGATGAATTTACCACAGATGAGTCTACACTTCCTGGCAGCATATTGCTAGCTTGGACTGGAGAATTGTGTCCAAAAAAAAGTTGTGTCGGAGCAGTATACTGCTGCAATGGAGATGGACTCAAATTTGGGTTCAGATTTTCCCCTTCCCTTCGAGATTTTGTTAATTCTTCCAACATTTTCTCGAATTTCCCAAATCTGCTGTCAAGCTGATCAAATTTCCCAGAGAGACCTCGAACTGTACCTGACAGAGAGGATGCGTTCCTCATCAATCAGTGTTCGCCTCCCATCGGAGACGATTCCTCCCGATCCGCCGTGGCCGGAGCTTCCCTCTCGGCTGCCATCGCTCACTGGATCTAAGGGCTCTGATACCAAATTGGTAGGATCCCGAGCCAACTGCCCGTGCGTGCTCGAGCTCCTAGCATAATTTGCCATGATACTCACAAATTGCAGGTGAAACAAGATCAATTTGGTGGAAATCTAGGGTTTATTGAGCTGGAAATGGAAAGATGCAGAAATTATAATTGGTAAGTAAATTGCAGAATTTAGTAGTAAAAAGAAGATACAATTTCCTGATACTCATCTGCCTCTCCTTTCTCTTATTTATAGCAGCACATGGCTCCTTGTTGAGGTGGCAATTGTGGTCATAGCCACTCATTGATTGGCTAATGCAATGAGCTGGATAATGAGCTGGTTAGGCAGGGTGACAGTTATAACTGTCTGAAACTGGAAAAAAAATAGAGAAATGAGCTCTGATACTCAACTAGACACTCATAGTGTCAAGTGCCATTGAGTACAGAAGCTTGGGTGCGTATCAACTTTTCTTTGTCAACCTATGTTACACGGATGCGAATTTGATATGGTACGATAAGATATGAACTTGGAGATAGACCTAGCACTGATTTTGGCATGTTCCAAACAAAAAAAAAATGCATTTTGGACTTTCCGTTTCATGTCAGGTATTTATCTTTAAAGCTGAATCGTAGATGGTTTCAACAAAATATGTTCTTAAGGCTGAGTTTTGGTGCTAAGAAAGTAGGAAGAAGAGAAGAACTAAAATGAATAGCAGTAGAAGGAAAGTTAACATAACTTTTTGGTACTTGGGGAATAAATAAATAAAATGGTCTTTAGTAAATCACGACAAAAGAACGAAACTAGATTGGTGGGAGCATGGCATTGAAGGTTCAAGACTTCGAGCAATCAAAAGATGTTTTTAAGGTCTAATGCAGATCTTAGGAGTATTGGATAGGATTTGTAGAGAAGTTGGGGTAATAAAGTTTCACTCCTTCGAGCTGTGTTGCACAATATGGACATGATACACATAAAGGACACAATACGGATATGTGATACAAACATTTTCAGACAGGTGCAATATAATTACCTATATTGTACGAATACAGACACAAGACACAACAAGGATATGGACAGTAATTCCCGTGTCCGTGAAACATAGCCAAACATAACCCTCAAAACTTTCTGCTGGCCAAAATTACCTTCTCTTAACTTGCTCTTTATGTTTTTTCCAAGCATAAAGATTCTGGATTATTTAGTAAAAGCTGGATTATGACTTGTGAATGCCTCTGACCAACTTTCATTTACTCGATTGCAATTGCTGATTTGCATTCTAAATCTCCAACCCCTTGGTATCAAGGGGATAAATGATGACTTACTTCTCTTGTGTCTTATTACCCAACTTACAATCTGTGTTGTACTTACACATCTATACAACAACAACAAAGTCTCTATCTCAAATTTATGGTTTTGGTTGCTTGAATCCTTTTTTTCTTCCAATTCAACTCTGTAACGCTAACAAGGGCCATATCCTTCTTTAACACTTCAAGCCTTGTTAGGTTAGGCCTACCTCTAGCCAGTGGATCCATAACTACTATATTATCGCTTCTTCTATTCGGGGCATCTATTTGTCTGCATTACATATGTTCAAACTACTTAAGTCGATTTTCTCTCATTTTATCTTCAATTGACGTCACCTCTAACTTTCCACGTATACACTCATTTTTTATCATATTCTTTAATCTATTGCCACTCATCCGTCTTAGCATTCTTATTTTAACCATACTAACTTTGTGGACATGTTTCTTAATTCTCCAACACTCAGATCCATAAATCATGGCTTGTCTTAAGTCGATTTTCTGGGAACTCCCTCACAAGCTTTCTCTGATTCAATAATAACCATATGTAAGTCTCTCTTTTTTCCTTTCTAAATCTTTTCCTTAATATTTTTAGTAAGTAAATGGCTTCCATAGTAGATCTTCCCTACATAAAACTAACTTGATTTTCTGAATTCTAATCTATTTCTTAATCTTTGCTCAATTACTCTTTTCTATATTTTTATGGTATGATTCATAAGCTTAATTCTTTAATAGTTGTTACAACTTCGTATATCTTCCTTGTTTTTATATATGGGTACGATAACACGGCTTCTGCATTCATTTGACATCTTCTTAGCCCTTAGGATTTTGTTGAATACTTTACTAAGCCACATCAATCATTTCTTTCCTAAACATTTTAAATTCTCAATAGGAATATCATCAGGTCCTATCGTTTTTTTTCATTTTTCATTTTCTTTAATGCATCTTTAACTTCAGAAATTTTAATATTACGAAATAGCAATATGCAGTGTTCTAAAAATCGGCATAGGCGCTAGGCACCGGCCCACCGCACCGAAAACCCCCTAGGCGGTGGGCTAGACGGGCCCTAGGCGGCCGTGTTTTTTGGATTTTTTTTTTGATTTTGTTTATTCTTAGTTGTATTTTGGATATTTGTTTGGGTTTTAAGATAGTATTTGAATTTTAGAACATTGAAATTTCAAAATTCAAAATTCAAAATTTTTAAATTTTCAAACAAAAAAAAAAATTCTAGGCGGCCGCCTAGGCGGGCTAGGCGCTAGGCGGACCTCCGCCGCACCGAATCCGCCTAGCGATTTTTAGAACACTGGCAATATGACTTTATTCTACTCTGAATTTAAACTAAGCTTTTCTATGTTGTGCTAATTAAATAGCTTGTGAAAATAACTTTCCACCTCTCTTTAATATCATTTTCTCTTATTAATAACCTTTTGGTCATCGCTCTCGATATATTTAATATTTTCGAAGTCTCCGTCCTTCCTTTCCTTGCTCTTAGCAAGCCTATAACTATCATTTACCCTCCTTAGTTTCTAACCTCCTATTTAAATATTCATGTCTTAGATTTAGCTTCACTAACTGCTTTTTTAGGTTCTTTTTTGCTACTTTATATCTGTTAGCGTTTTCCTTTATTTTTACAATTTTGCCAATCTTTATAGGTAAGTCTTTTTGCCTTAATTTCTTTTCACCACCAACTTTCTTTTGAGGTCCAATTATTGCCTTTTGACACTCTTAAAACTCTCTTGATACAACTTGCCATTCTGTATCACATAATGTTAGAATGCGCTTCTATGCCCCATCTTTCTTCCTTTATCATCGTATACTTAAAATTTATTAAGTTCTCTCATTTAAGTTCCACTTTTTGATTCTTTGTCTCTTCTCCATCTTAACTTTTCTCTTCCATTTCTAATGCTAATATCTAAGATTATCAACCTATGTTGAGTGGTTAGGCTATCTCCTATTATAACTTTACAATCTTTACATGCTTAGGGGTGCAACTCGGGCGGGTTGGGTCGGGTTTGAGGTCAACCCAAGTCCAATCCGATGAATCATAAGCCTAGCCCGAGCCCGAGCCCGACCCAACCCCGGGTTCAATATATGAAGCCCAAGACCAAGCCCGGAGGAGCGGGTTGGGCTCGGGTTGGGTCGAGTCCATCGGATTTATCGGACTCTAATATGAAATTTAAAATAATTTTTAACAAAAGTAATAATAAACATATAATCAAATAACAATCAAGCCTTGATCGTTACAAAATACAAATTGAAATGAGAATTCTTTATAAGGAGTTAAAGAGTTTGGGTGGAGAAATTTATGATTTAAACTTTTTATTTAAGAAGCATGAAATATATATATATATATATATATATATATATATATATATATAAATTATATGTATTTCGGGTTTCGGGTTCTTTGGGTAACCCGACGCATGAATCCAAGCCCAATCCGATTTTTGATCTGTTTCAAATATTTTAACCCAAACCCGAACCCGAACCCAAGTATCTTCAACCCTAACCCAACCCATTAGCGGGTTTACCCGATCGGGCTCGGGTTTAGCCCGCCCGAGTTGCACCCCTATACATGCTAGTCTATTGACCTTCCTAGTAAGAAAGTAATATATGGCTAATATTGGGTCCATTCTTAAAACTAGTTAATATTTTTCTCTTTCTAAAACAAGTATTTGCTATTGTAGAATGCAAACTCAAGGAATCTCCTTCATTTCTAACGCCATATCTATAACCTCTTTACATGCTATTATAATCATTGTTCTTCTTTCCAACATGACCATTTAAGTTATCTTTGGTATATTTTTCACCTCCAGATATTCCTTGAGTTAAACTATCCATATTTTTCCAAAGTTTCTTTTCGTATTTTCATATAATCCTATATGGGGTGCATATGCATTAATAACAACAATAACATCCTCCCCTAATACTAGTTTATTAATTTTATCCTATCTCCTATTCTTTTTGATCTACAATGTTATTTGTTAATGATTTATAAACATGTATTTTTACCCATTTCTGTCTCTTTTCATCTGTATGCGAAATTCTAAAATCTACTAGTATCAGTTTTATTCGATTTCTCACATATCCACTTTGTTTCTTGTAGACAAACTATATTAATCTTCTTCCTAATCATTGGATCTAGTAACTTCGTTCTCTTTTTTTGTTAGTGTTCATATGTTCCAAGTATCTAATCTAATCTTTCTCTCATGCATCAACTTCTTACTTCGTTGCTTCCTATATCCTATAGTCCTTTGTTTATTTGTCACCATATTGGAGTATTGATGTGGCGCATCGCTTCTAGGGAGCGTCCTAGCGCACCCTTGCTCAATTGACATTGCACCGGAGTAGTATCAGTGCAATGCGTCACTTACAAGTGACGACCTAACAATCCACCCTTGCTCATTTTTTATTGCACCGGGGTGGAAACGATGCGACACTTCTCTGCTACCGAGGAACGTCCCAACATGTATTCTGTGTGGATTCCTTTTATAGATCCGACGATGTTTTATGCTGGTTGTCAGCTACGTAATGCAACCCTCCTCCTTTATCCGGGGACTTGGGACTGGCAGTGAAAATATAGGACATTAAGCACAACAGGGACATATGAGGAAAAGAAGTGACATCAACCTGAGGGCTGGAAGTTATAAGTTGTTGCAGCAAGTTACATAGAAAATATGACTTATTAGAATAATTCAAAATATAATAATGAGGAAAACACTGCCATTCATCATGGCCTTATTTTTTTCATATATTATTTATTACCACATTTTGACATATTAAAATAATGCGAGGATTAGGTTTCTGTATGTGACTCATGAATTTCATAGAATCTTCAACTAATTTGGTAAGATTTTGATGTCCCTGAGAACTATGTTTCAGGATCCTTATCATGGGCCTGGCCAAGCAATGGGCCTCTCCTTTTCAGTTCCAGAGGGTGTCAAGGTTCCTTCTAGCCTTGTCAATATATTCAAGGAACTTCAGAAGGACGTTGGATGCTCTATCCCAAAACATGGGAATTTAGAGAGATGGGCAGTACAAGTAAGATAAATCATTGTTGCAACGAAATACTTATGCGGAGTTCTAGTGCTTTTGGAGCACCATATCATTTGACTGGTGGTCATTTACTCTATGTAACTTCTTAGTTTATGTTTCGCTTCAGTTTTTCTCCTACCATATTGTTTCTTTACATTCATGTAGGCAGGCCTCTTTTGTTGCTCATAACATTGTTCTTGTACCTATATTTGTACAATTTCTTTCATTTACTTCAAAATACTATTTGTTGACTCAATGCTTGCATTTATAACTGCAATGCCAAGCCTTTAAATGCACTTGTTATCCATTTTTGTATATAATAGTTTTGTTCGAGAGTGTTAAATATACTTAATACTTGAATGTAAACTACACACTGATCACGGAAATAGTAAATACACTATTTTTATCCATCTTATAGGTCAAAATTGAATCATTGATGTGATGAAATCAATGGATTTGTTGCTAAACTCTTTACTAAAGAAAGTCACGGATCATTGCCCTAGCAACAAAACTGCACCTATGCCAATGCTGCAGGGGTAGTCATTGACTTCGAAAAATTTGTCATTATTTGTGTAAAGCCAAGGCCGGTGTCATATAAATTGTATCCTTGATCACTGCATAGTAGTGCACCTATTCAGGAAAGAATAATATTGTCACATTCGTCACATCCGCTACCCTCTTACAAGATATGAAAATGACCATCTTTAAGAAGCGGTCCACCCCCACGGACACCAAATTGAAGCTCTGATGAGCCCTTAGCAGCCCCAAAGCAAAATACATGGACAAGTCTTCCCAAATATTTTTTTGGAACGGCAGTGGGGTGTAACGACCCTTATGTTGTACTCTCCCCTTTTATTGTAGAGAACTCGACCATATATTCTTCTGTAGCAAGTCTTGCACCTTCTCCCGAAGAATTTCGCCCTCTAGCCTCATTATTGTAATATGGTAATATCATCAAATCTGTCCCGGGAACAAGAACGATGTTGTGTTGGATATCACAAAGGGTTGGTAATCCTCCAGAAAACTTATTCGGAAGAAAGTCGTGAAATACGTCGAGTACAGATCGTACCTCTGTCGTACTTGCTATTTCCTTCCTTGACCCTTCGGCCTTTATGCTTCTCTTTGCTACCAAGTCATGCACCCCACGGGTCTCCTTGAAGTTTACTTCTGCTTCCTTCGTGGAGACCAACAATGATAGAAAAGTCTTTTCCTCTTTGAAAGATTTAGTTCGGGTAGTTTTCTTCAAAGGCGTAAGTCTGTACCTCATCTCGTCCTTCATCAGCCGATACATGTAGTGCTTTGTGCCAAATCGAACTATCGCGGCCTGCCTAGCAGCATATTGCAGACATCGAGCCTGCCCGTGACATCGTAATAGTCCTCGTCCCTATATGAGCTGACGAAGAAAGGCACTCGGTACTGCTCGATCACCCTTTTGTCATGCAATATAATCATACTATTTGGAATCCCTGCCCTGTCTAGTTGCTCAAGTAGAGGATAGGATTCCATGTTTCTTTTTATAGAAGTTCATTAGGTTTTGCATAATTTCGAAGAAATGTTTGTGCTCATGCAACAATATTCACAGATGCCATGCTATGGTTTCATATCTATTTTTAGCATTCTCTTAAATATCTTCATTCTTGATCTGATTATGCATCATATTCACATGTAGGGCGTACTTCTACTCAACACTGTCCTAACTGGTATGTGCCCATTCATTCTTCAATAAATATGTGTGTACATGATTTTTTTATTTACACCATTAGATGATTTAAATTCTGAATATATATATATATATATATATATATAAAGTCAGAGTAGTAATGAAGAATTTTCATTTCATATAGTATAAGAGTCCAAATATAACTAGCAAAGAATCATTAACAATGTGATTCACACCGACCCAACAAAATTATCATTAGCATATTGTTTGGCCTAATGTTATCACTACTTCATCCAATACTCTATTAAATAATATTGCATATCACCTGCAAAGAATTATGTAAAGTGTGAAGTTCACTTGAAGAATGGATTCAGGATATCATTGGTACCAGTGGTCATGGTGGGGAATATTCACCGAGCCGTGTAGCTAATTGATTAACTTTTGCTTTGGCACATTCTACAAAAATTTAGGCAGCAGCTACTTGATTGAGATTCCTCTTCACTCACTTCTAATTACAATCAGCCTTCATAATCTAGACTTTAGGAAAAATCTGTATATTCCCTATTAGAGGGCCTTTGGATGTGTCAGGACTTGGTGCTCCGCATACCATGCATACCCCGAAACTTTGTTCTATTCGGATTTTGGGCAACTCAATCCTTAATCATTGAATTTTTAGATGGAGTGATCACATATTTAAAGAAGTGGATAAGGACTTTGGTGGCTATCCAACAACAGGCTAATCAAGAGACAAAGGCAAAATACAAAAGAGAACAGAGACCCTTTCAGTTTTGCATCTTGGTCAAAATAGTATTCTAAATTGCATCCAACCATGACTAGAAAGCATTGAAGCGCTAATATTGGTGCCAGTGTAGAGTATAAATGGACATGCCAAAGCCAATAATTTGTCTTCCTCATGTGTTTACATTGTGCAGTATCCATACAACATAGCATGGAACCCTTTACATTAGCAGCTGTGCAATGATTGGAACCCTAGAGAACTGTAGGTGGCGTTTGCTAAGGCATATTAGAAGGTAAAATCCAACCAAAACACTTCTGCACTAAATGCTATTTGAAGTAGCGATTAAAGCATGTCGAAGAGTAAATTCAGATCAGATGTGTTAATTCAGATTTGCATGAGCAAGCATAGTCCATAATGACGAGCTATGCTGCGCTGATATGTCCACAAAAGATACAAATTTCAAAATAGATATTGGAAAAAGAAGGATACTGATAGGTCGAGGAAGAAAAAGAAACAGGGATGTACTCCCTTTGACATACTTGGAGCTTTCTACTATTGATGTGGCATGTGTCACTTTCTCACTTAATCGATCATTGTCGCTTTAAATGAAAAGTGACATGTGCCTCGTGTGCTCTCATGTGCTGAATTAATTGAGAAAGCACAATGTCTGTCATAACATGGAGTTCCTGCCGTGTCAAAGCTGGACCCATGTCCTCATATTTGGAAAAGCACAATATGTTTGTCATAACATGGAGTTCCTGCCGTGTCAAAGCTGGACCCATGTCCTCATATTTGGTTGTGATATTTTTCCCAGTGGTTTTCACTCTCATTTGCACCAGTTGCCATCCGGAAGAGGAAGGAAAGTACATAAAAAGAAGTCCCACAAGAAAAAAGTGGACAAGAGTAGGTATGATGCGACACATAGCAGAACAGCATGTAAAATTTCATATTTAATTAGAAAATATTTTGACTTTTACCCACTAAAACTACGAGAACAAGTCCTGTGATGCAAAAGAATGTGTTTCTTATGAGGAAAAGTTTTAAATTTAAAAAAAAAACATTTTACCTTATCTTTTGGGGTAAAATTATGTTTACTTTCTCAAATTATAGAGAGAGATACGGGTACTCTATTTAGGAAGGAGTACTAGTACTGGGTACGGGTAATCCTTTGCACACACCCGAACATTTTATTTATTTCTATGTTCAGTTCTAATTTCGGTATTTCACTATTTTGTTGGTATTTTTAGTGGAAGTTATTGCATATGACCTTATCTTTAAAAAATAGCTTCGGTATTTTTGTGTAAGAAGTCAAACTTTCTTTATTTTAAACTTAAACGACAATTTTCAAACTAAAATTCATTTGATAACTATAATGAAAGATATTTAGACTTTTAGTTTTACTTATGAAGTCACGAAGATGTACTACAAGTAAAAAGGGGCTTCCGGGTGCCACGAGGCTCCCGCTTATGCAAAATTTAGGAAGGGTCAAGATATATGCAACCTTACCCCCATATTTATGGAGACGATGTTTTTGTGAGTCAAACTTACATCCTCCAGGATGCAAGCAACAAGTCTTTCTGTCACGCCAGACGACACATCCGTACTGTACCTACCTCTTGGCCATGTGACTCAAATGTGCATCCTCCTAGATGCATTACTAGTGTTTGGTCTTTTTATACACATGAACAACCGTACTTGTACTGCGGATTTTTAGAAATTGCTGTATCAATGTATTCGTTCCATATTGTAACCTTTCTAAATGTGCCGGGTAGCTTCATCACATAGTTAATGCATAACCTTTTTTATTTCTAACAAGATCACAAGTCTCGGTCTGTCTTTGAATCAATGTCATAGTGTACCTCTTTGCGACATTTTTTATAGTGCAAAATATGAATGATAATGGATGAGAGCATACAATTATAGATGTTTGAATTTTAAAAACATAACATGTGTGATAGATATGTAAAAAAAGTTATTGAATATTGTCAAGAATCGTATATATACATTCCTATTTTTCAATTAGTTCAATTATGTTAATTTTCATGTTTCTCATTCCTCTAGCTACTTTTGAAGACATTATTTGAAGGGGGTAACATTATCCCTATTCCTTTTCTTACCATACCTTATCCTTTTGCTAAGTATGATAGGGTGCTGTGTTAAATTTAAAAACGCGTTGGATCTTGTTGGATACTTCAGTTAAGTACGGAACGAACTAATTGGGCATTTGCTTTGAGTTAACATGAATCTGGTCAGTCAAGGTTCTAAAGCCCCTAATCCTCCCTCTCTCCCCTTTTTTCTTTAGCTTAGTTCCACCAGAGCAATGATAGTTGTTGGCATACTTGGGAGTTGGGAGCAACTAATGCTGGCTACAACTCAAGGTGTCTATCTGGTCGGCCCTGCTCGGGCCCATTGTTGACCGGGCTTGGGCCGGGCTGGGCCAGCCTGAGATGGGAGATGAGTCGGGCCGGGCCAAATAACCCAAACCCCAAACCCAGCCCAGCCTAGTACCTGGGTTTTTTTCGGGCCGGGCCAGCCGTGCCGGTTTAGGGTTGGCTCGTAGTAAAAACCTGGGATTAGGAAATGGACCAAAATATTTGGGCTTATTAAAAATTAAAGTAAATAAATAAATTTTATTAATTTCAAAAATTTAATATAACATTTTTTTTTTTTTTGGAAAGCTGAAAAAGTAAAACTATATATTTTATTTATAATTTGATCTTCAAGTCTTTGGTTTTCTGGCCACTTTTTTGAATTTCTGTTGCCGCTTCATTGTTCAGCTCCAATAGGGTTGTCCATAGTAAGAGACTGAAAGTTCAGTTCATTAACGTCGGCACATTCATCTCTTAGGGGCTGTTTGGATAGATGTAACTCTTTGAAAGTGTGAAAGTGGCACTTACGTCATGATGAGTTGCAGTTGAAAGTGTGAAAGTGGCACTTTCCAAAATGTGTTTGGATGGAGTAATTTTTGTCTGCTGCAAGTGAAAGAAAAATTGGTTTGGTGTTTGGATGGTTGTTGTAAGTGAAAAAAAAAGTAGTTCGGTTGTTTGGATTGTTGAAAGTGGAAGTTTTTTGGAGATGTGGTAAACCTAGGTATGGTTACCCCCAACTTGCAAGGGATTAAATTTACTACCATAAAAAAAATATTAACTATCATAATTAAATTAATTACCATCATTAGCTATTAACTATTATTTTAGTTGTCATATGGTTACTAAATATTAATTAAAAAATAATTTTTGTAATATTCTATTTGGAAAAAAAAATATTAGATAAAATAAAATATTCAATTAAACAAACAGTAGCACAGCAGAACCCATTTTGGACGATTAAACATTTTGTCATTTCCAAGAGAGTATTTCTCTCTCTCCAGACTCTTCTTCAGAACCCATTCTTCACAACCCATTTCTCTCTCTCTCTCCGTCTTCACAACCCCACTACACCGCCACCGCCACCGGTGGAGAAGAAGATGAAGAAGCGACGTGTATCGTCGAGGAGGACATGGCGTTGGGAGCCGACCAACGTCACAGATCAACCTCCACCGTCGACCTCCGAGCCCTCCAGAGGGCCTCTCCACCCACCACCCCCCGCAGTCGCCGCCGGCCCCTCTCCACCGTCGACCACATGCTACTGTCCGAGAACACGTCATAGTGGTCGGATGGTCAGGTTGCTGCCAAAGAAGGGAGGTCGGATGGGATCCGGTGACCCCTTCCCTTCACCATCACCATCATCGGAACCCCCCCCCCCCCCCCCCCCCCCTCTCTTCCACCCACTCCTCTCATGCAGTTTCATGAGTTCCTGAGGAGTTTTAGCAAAAAAATAGAGGAGGTGAAAAGTGGAAAAAAGAAGGGGACATGAAACTGCTATTCCATCACATCAAACAAATTTTACTCTCTTCCCATGTCCAGCCAAACACCTGAACTCGTCGGAGTTCCACAAAAAATTGAAAAATCCACCACATTCAGCTGGGTTGCATGCAACCAAACAACCTCTTAAGTGTTGAGTTTGTTTTTTTCGTACAAATCCAATCTTGAACGCAAACACAGACTTCTAAAATATCCGATAGCATCCTTCTCATCTTGCTTAGTATTTTTGAACTTACACTAAAACAATATTCTGATGCTACCGTGGATACCGGGACCATTAGAAGATTACGTGCTAAAGAACAAAGTATATGATAAGTTTTTTCGTGCCTTTTCAACCGATCTAAAATTGAAAAGTATGATCTATAATTTTTGTCATCCTCATCATAAGAGTTTAAATTTTAAATATAAGGACGATTCTTGAGTTTGGAGGGAAGATTGTTTTTCTTCTTTCTTTGTATTATACTCTTAGCATTAGTTAACTTAGAAATTAAACCAGAGTTGCTACTACTACTACCCTGAGCGGTTGTACCGGGTCGGTTCGATACAATTTTTTTTATTATAAACTAATTAAAGTATCTAAACATTCAAATTTTAAGCTACTTACATCGACGTTCATATTATCATAAAAATCGACTAATAATATACATACACCATCTAAGTTGATGAGCGGTTGTACCAGGTCGGTTCGATACAATTTTTTTTTTATAAACTAATTAAAGTATCTAAACATTCTTTAATTTCAAATTTTAAGCTACTTACATCGACGTTCATATTATCATAAAAATTGACTAATAATATACATACACCATCTAATTTGATTTTAGGATATGAAATTGCAGTCAAACAATATAAAAGAGGTATTGCATGCCCATATTTTAGAAATTTTGTTTCTATTTTAGAAACGACATAATCAAAACCATGAGAATTTCTATATTTTGCAAACAAATGAGAAATAATAATTATTTTTGTTAAAACTAAATGAGAAGCTGGATAATAAACTCCGGATAAAATACATGCAATATCGTAAAACAATTTTAAAAATTCATAATTGAGGTAGCAACTAACTAATTATTTTCAGTTATTTGGTAATCAACACTTGGATTAATATTAATATAGTGTGTAATAACGTCTTTCTATTTAATACAAGATTTCAAGATCAAATAAGTATAATTTCATCCATGTAGTGCATTTTAACAAATCTCCTAAATGTCAAACCATATTATGCACATAATGTTTTAAACTCTTGTTTCCTAATTGGAGAAGCGTTCAACTAATTGGACATGTTCTAATATTTTATAAATTCGTTTGAAAAAATTGAAAGAATTCTTGTACAATTATTAACAATATGACAAATATATCTTATATAAACAAGTTGTCATTATAATACAAACATAACTTTAGATTTTAAAATATTGATACCATAAGTATTATTACTAGCATTATTTAAAAAAGTGATTTTCTATTATAAATATCATATTCATGTGAAATTTGTAATATGGCTCCACTGGTTGTCATGACACAAACAAAACAATAATTTTGTTTACTAGTCCATATATCAGAAGTTAAAGAAAAAATTACTGATATTTACAAAATTTTCTTTCAAAATTGTTTTTTTTCCAAAATTTTTAGCAGCTTCTGCTCTAGTAGTAGAGCTAGAAACTTTATTAAAACAAAAATTTAGTGTACTACTTGCATAGTTATAATATGATTCACTCTCACCAAATATAAAAGGTTGTTCATTGTAAATAGAAAATTTCGTTATGTTGTTTTTGTTACGAGCAATAAAATAAGTAAATTTTTATATTAAAGATCCTTGAGGACCGGTGCCTAACTGTGTCCTTGCCATAACAACTTTCATAGTGTCTTTCAAAGTTCACGTACCGTCATTTTTTTCCATTAATTTTTTTTGTTATTTCCTGCATTGTACGGCTCTAAGTATTGAATTTTGGTTTTTCGGATCTAAGACTTCCTTTCCGTCATAATCTGTAACAAATAATTTAGTATGCAATTTTCATAACATCGATTTTCTCCTGGTTGAAATATTAGTGTTAATACTTGTAACTTTTGTAGGTGATGTTTGTTTCGGTGATATTTTATTTTCTACGTGGTTATTAGCATTAAAATTATTAATATAATCGTAATAGTGTTATGAAATTCTTTGATAGGGATAGTTAGAACTGGTAGTATCATTATGATCCATGCTATTTTCTTAAAAATTGTAAGTTAAAAAACTAATCAAATTTCAATTCAAAATTAACTAATTTTTTAATAATAAAAAAGTTAGTTAAACCTCAACTTGATTTCCTCCAAAGCCGGATGTAGAATTATTGCAGGTTGGTGGTGGTCGATCAAGTTGAAGCCTCCAAAATTTTTGAACTCTGTCATTTTTCTTGCACTTCAGTCTCCTGGAAGTTTGATACTTCACCAAATTGCTTGTAAGTATTAGAAAAGAGGAAAGAAATTTTGTTGTGACAAATTTGGATGAATTATGTCCTATTTATATAGATTTTTGGGTGCCAAATGACCAATATCCTTAGAATATAGCTGTTATAGGGATATTTTGGTTGTTTTCAAAAAAATGACCAAAATATCCCTTATTAACGTTAAAAAACGGCTAGAATTTTGTGTATTTGTTAAAAATATCCTCCCATTTAATAAATTGGCTGTTGGGAGTTTTTCTCCCACAATGTTCTCTCTTAGTAAATTTGTCTTACTCTTTGACGAGACTTTAGGCTCTTCCTACTTCCTAGTAGTTTTCTACTCTCCACGAGCCTTGTGAGATAATCAATCAGCTCCTTCATCTGGAAACTCAACTTTCATAATTGTCTTCTGTGAGTTGAGGCTAGGCTATGGCAATTGAAACCATATAGCATCTATTCTTTTCCAAAATTTGACATAACACCAACAGAAAAGAGAAATACTTGGTGAATTGCACACGCCAATGGAAACACCTTTATGCTCTGACTACAATAGCCTCTTCAGCTCTGATTCTATGTTGATTTTTATAAAACGGCACTCAATATACTTGTCTAATCAATTATCGTCACTCGTCTCTCTCAATGTCTAATATATTATTCTCTCTTTTCATTCATGTGTCTTCAGCTCCCCTCTCTCAGCCTATCTATAAGATGATAGCTTGTCATTCGAAGATCCTTGTACCGCCGACCCTTAGTTAGCAAACCAACTTTGACTGACCTATTATTCAAACCTAACACTTACCATAGTTAGCAACCTAAATTAAGCTATTATTCTAACTAAATAGGATTTGGAATTAGTATTTTCAACAACTTTGTCATTTCCCATACATATTCGAGAAAATTTTCTAGATTCAGGAAATTGATTGGTAAAGGAAACAGAACATGAACCTAATAATCCTTTGTCTTCATGTTTGGAGCATCATTTTGATATTGATCTTTGTAGAATGTATTTGAAATGCATATTAGATACTTAATACGCAATGCACCTATAAGTCTAAAAAGAATAACAAACTGTATAAGCTTGTTGAAGAACCTTCCTATGTGTAAAATACTCCGAAGAAGATGCACTCAATACTTTAAACTATGCGATGCATGCTTGTTAAGGAACTAAAATAAATACATAGAATAGCAGAAAGCTGTGTATCCAGTAAAGTTATATTTTGGTCATCAAACTCCAAGGTTCAGTAGTGATCGTGAATTTGCTAATGCATCCTTATAATCACAGTCATTCAAGCTTTTGTTCTTATTAGAAAAGAGCTGGCTATGGAGCATGGCTAAGCTGCATAGAAGAATTGTCCAGGTTTTTACTGTTACCTTACGTCAATATTGCATGTTGGTGCCAAAATTTCTCAAAAGCAACAATGAGCAAGAGTGGGTCTTGTTAAGAACCTGGAATATCAATTGGCAATAGGTAAACCTACCTTCTTTGGTCATGTGGTTCATTCTCATGCTACCAAGGATCAATTGTCCTAGCCCCCTAGAATCTATTAGACTAAGAGGTACAATAATATACATGTTGCAAGAAGCAAATTCATCTAACGATAGGCCAGAGAGCCAGAAGGAATGGCACCCCCTTAACTGTGATCCTTCACATAGTCTTCTTGAAAGGAAGATTTAGTTGATGATGTTCCTTTTTTCCACTCTATCAGCGTGAGCAAAATACTTTTAATATTTATATTTTAGTATTCTTTTCCTCAACTTCTTCTCTTGTCTTTTATCAGTGAGGAACCATCAAGCTAATTCTCATGCTAAGAAAGGGTGGGAACCATTTACTGATGCTGTCATAAGAACAATTTCACAGAAGAAAACAGGAATAGTTTTTCTTCTCTGGGGAAATTCTGCTCAAGAAAAGACGAGGTAACTTCTGTTGGTACGGTTTGCTTTGTGCTTGGGGCACTATGAAGGGACCAATGAAATCTCTGGAATCCTACAAGTATCCTGTATGTTGTAAGCTTTGCCATTCTGACAAGTAGATGAAATAACTTCAGTGTTTGACAAATAAGATGGAACGAAAAACTTGCTACATAAGCAGGTCACTCAAATTATCCACCAATATTTGAAGTTCTCACGATATGGAAGTTTCCTCTACATCTATCTTTAAGTATCTAAAGTCTTGCTTTTATTTCTAAAGAAAAATATTCGTGTTTCTTTGGTGTTTTGATCTTGTTGCTAACTTGAAAAGGAATAAGAATCAACAAACTATTCTTTAGTTGGTCGCATACAGCATCCCCACAATATTTAGAATCAAGTTAAGTGCACCAGTTTGCTCCTATCATGTTTTTTTACACAAAAAAGAAAGTTGCTTTTGCTACTAGCACGGGCTTCACAATAACCTGCTAAAGTTTTTAAATCGACTAATTTCTCTTGAATTCAAGTATCAAATAATTCCTGTGGAACTTGATCTACTAGTACGGTTTGATGTGTATCTATATGCCATAACGCTTGGCAACACATTAAAGAAAGGAATGCATTGATGGAAAAAGTGAAAGTTGTGTCAATTGAGGATTAGATGAGAGGAAATTATGGTGATTTGGGCATGTGGAAATCAAGGTTTTTAGTATCGACCAATAGTGATACATATCGTCATGGCATGTCTTGATTCGTCGCTGACCCCTATTGCTCCTGGTCAATATTGACCAATGCCGACATTGAGTCATGGTTAATTCAGTAAAGAAAACTCAAAAGAATAAGAGGCAAGTATGAGAAAAATTAGTGTAAAGAAAAATAAATAGAAAGAGAGACAAGTATGAGAAAGTTCAATGTTTTATTCGGATGGTATATCATGTCATAATATTTTTATTGACACATTCTAACGATTACTGTTTGTCTAAGTTGTATGTTCAAAATGCACAATATTTATCCTTCTTAAAATTATTCCATTCAAAACTATACTTTGAGGGTTGTTTTGTCTAAAAGAAAAGATAGTAAATAATAATATGTATTACGGGTGGAGGATCAAGTAATGTTGTATATTATTCAAAAACTAACGAGAAACAACATATGATACATAAAATTATGCTAGTTATTTTCTAGACTTTCTGATAATTTCATTATTATTTGGCTTTACGAAACCAAGAAGTCTGGAACTCCTATTTGAAACTGCCGAAACAGTTCGGGATCCAGACTGATTCCGATACCAATACTATGAACCTTAGTGGAAAGTTGACCACAAGATGCACTATTTTGGTGGAAGAGAATCTCAGTTAAAGGAGCTAGTAGAACTAGGGATAGACCTAAACAACTTGTATTGATGCTACAAATAAGGATATGGTGTTGCTAATGTTAGAGAATGTTAGAGAGGAGATGACACTTTATAATATACTATTAAATTAGACGGTTTGGCATGTTTTTTGGCACATCTTTGACATGGAAAGGAACATTCCTTCCCATGCCAAAGGAATTTTGGGCTGGGCGTTAACGTGGGTTCTGTTATTGTAGTACGATAACCATTAATGCAATATACTATTAATATTTGATCTTTGGCATACCTTTGACATTGATAGGAATATCTTTTCCATGCCAAAGTGCCTCTGGGACAGGATTGTAAACTGGATTATGGTATTGCACTGCCACAACTACTAGTGTGCTTCCAATTATCATACTATATATAATATATAGTAATTTCCAGAGAGACATGCACCTCCTTTTGGCATTTCATCCTTTCAATGTAAGCTTACGTTATTCCACGTGTCCTTTCCACGTCTTTTATTTAATACCATGTCCATGTCTAACCCTATCCATTTATCTTTGACTCACTTGGAGAGTTGGAGTCATGTTGAGTACGGGTTAATATGATAATCTCAACCCTCACCCAGCCCGTTTATGTGTGGCTCGTTTAGAGTACACCCAGATCTGACTAATGAGTTAACGGGTCAACTTGATTTGACCCATTGTCCCATGTTGGGGTAGGATAGGGGGTCTGAGAATTATGGTTAAGTTTGTGTTTCATCATAGGTGGACAACGGGGCGGATCTGGTCAGGTTTGGGCATATGGATGGACCTAATCCTACGCATTCAGTAAAAAGGTCGCAATCCTAGACATGAATCCATTAGACTTGACCAGGTCCTGCCTAAGGCAAGTCAAAATTTCTTAAATGGGGCAGTGTCAAGTGGATGTTATAATTTAAGGGGGGTGTAAGATGATGCCTTACCATCAGTATAAACTTTTTGGATTGAGATGCACAAAATTGTAACATTTGAGACAATTTAGCTTTGTTGTATAACCATTCTATTCAATTAGAAACATATTCATTGTGTTTAGCCCACACAATAGCATGGACTATTGCTAGTAACATAACAGAATTCAAGAAAGGGTCGATGTAACTTACTCGTTGTGTATGTCCAAGCTCTTGTTTGGGGATTTGTCTTCAATTACCCTTCTATTTGCAGGCTTATTGATGAATCAAAACACCACATTTTGAGAGCAGCTCATCCTTCGGGTCTGTCTGCTAACAGAGGCTTTTTCGGATGCAGGTTAGTAATTTCAATCACCAAGTTCACTTTCATATTGCTTGACATAATTTTGCAACTTCTAGGACTAATCATTTCATCCAGCATGCCCTAGTGGGTGTTCGAAAGCTATTGTATTTTTATTTGCACTGTGTAACTTGTCTTGGCTGAATAGAGAATACTTTTTTAACATACTGGCAATGTATAACTGGCTTAACCTCAATACCCTTATAACATAGGATGTCAAATCGAGATACGCATTGCCTATCGATTTACTTGATTATAGTCTCGTATATTATACCATATCATGTATCATAAGGATAATTAGGAGCAAAGAATATATCATGAGTGCTAATGATTTTTTTATTCGCGAGTATAGCACGTTTAGCACCTAGTTTCTCGGCTTCTAACTAGAGAAGCTCATCTATTTTAGCAAATGATACCTTCGAATTTTCAAAGAAAGCATCAGAGAACATGCAATACTATGGGACTGTTATACATTTACTCACCATTTTCATATAATTTAAACTTGTGTTTGGAGTAATCAATATTCCATCCAAATCCTGCCTAAATTATCTGTAACTATTCTGCAGTGCTTTAACTTGAGTACTAAGTTCTCGAGCAAGATCACTGTTCTTGTTTCATGTTACCATCGTAATCTTTTTCTTATTTATTTGCTTACCTTCTGTAACAGGCATTTTTCCCAGACAAATCAGCTGCTAGAGAAGATCGGTCTTTCTCCGATCGATTGGCAACTCTAAATTTTATGCCCTTCCTAACTGCTGGCGGCTATCATTTCATTCTCAAACCTTAGTTTTACCAATATGGGCAAGATCGACTCCTATGACTACATTATGTACCAATTTAGAAGTTCATAGTACAAGATATGATGATTTTGTATAGTTTTAACTTAATAGCAGGTTTTATCAACCAGCAATTTTGTAATCTATACCTATGCATGTTTTTAGCATGCGTGTGACTTAAACCCATGTTCTCAGCTACTTAAAATGATTTGAAGTCTTCTTTCCGAGGGTACAAGTTTGTCCCAAGTTGTTCAATGGTAACACTGGCCTTAGAACTGAATGGAAAGATCCTGATGCTGAAGATACAATACGGATAAGTTTTATTTTTATTTTTTATTTTTATCAGTAAACTCTTATCCATCATATTGCAGATTGGAAATATGCTGTGAATTGATTGGGTGTCCCATGTCCTTTGGAACTTCTGAACTGAAACGAGTTGAATTACTTTGGAATGTTAGTGTTCAGTAGAACTGAGGTTTGAACCGTCTGATGCATGCTTATACTAGGCTGGTGGTCCCAAGTGTGGAGTTCTACACGAGTAGGTTATATCATATGACCTATAGCACAACTCTTGAGTAACTTTTATTTGATGACCTTTTGTTAAGCATTTTCTTACTGATGTGATTGAGATGGCAATATAACAAGTTTAATGGCCATGGTCTGGAAGAAGAGTACTATGTGAAACATGAATTTTCTCAAAAAGAAAAAAAATAGGAGAGAAAATTTGAGTTGAATCCCGCTTTATTTACCATAATTCAAGGTATATTTTACCGAATTACCACAATGTATGAAACCTCCATTTTTGACAAACTGTTTATGACTGACGGTCAACTCCTTTGATCAAGTATTTATGACCAAACTACCCTTGCCATCATTCGTCCCTTCCATTGTCTTCTTTCCTGCTGCCCCCTCCGGCCCCTCCTAGCTGCGTAATTCCTCCTGCTACCCCCTCCCTTCCTTGCTGCCTCTCGCATTGTCGTGCACGAGCCTCCCTGCTGCACGCGTGCCTCTGTTGTCGCATGCCTCCCCGTCGTGCAAGTGCCCCCGCTGTCTCCTCCCCGTCGCGCGTGCCACCCTCTCTGTCGTGATGCCGCTGCTCCTCATCGCGTTGCCGCACGCCTCCCCTTGCACGCGAGCCTCTCCATCGCGATGCCGCTACTCCTCGCTGCGTCTCATTTTGCCCCATTCTTGTCGCGTTGCCGCTACTCACCGCTGACGTTGCTAGCTTATGATGCTCGTCGTTACTACGCGTCCCCCTCCGTCTGCCGATGTCACGACCCGTTACCCAAATTGTTGGGCCGGGCCGAGCCATGTCCAGCCTACGCTTAAGATAAGGCGCAGTAAGCTGTTCTAGAGATAACAAGATAAGATTAAATGTGCTAACAGTTCTATAAGTGAAGAAGAATCATAAATGCTCCAAACACAAAAGTCGTCGTATATAGTGAAATATCCAAGTACAAGTAAACTGAAATGTAAAACTGGATACATGTCCAGTTACAAAATGGTATAGTCTAATACATGACTACACTAAGTATCCCAAGTAGCTAAGCAAACTAGACGAGTCTCCCCGCAGGAACATCCTCGTATGGCAAAACCGGGTCCTCGGCAGTAACTCCATAATACGAATCACAAAGTAACTCCTCCTCAGTAAGTATACCTACAACGTTATCCTGTCAGGACGGGAGCAAGTACAACCTCTACAACTAAAGTACTGAACATATAATGAAAGAGATGTACAACAAGGATCATGGTGTGATAAGTCTATAAAACAGGAATACTGGAAACATGTCATCATGGTACAACTGGGATCACAGTATCATAGTAACATAGGGAACATGGCATTTATCTCATGTCGTATCACAATCATGTCATCATAATCTATCATGGCAAGGATACATATGTCATAGAGACAGATGTATATGTAATGTTTAAAACTGTAGCAGGTACGTGATCGGTCAATAGGTATACAATGTGCTGTGGCACATAATAAAATGTACTTTCGTACAAGTGATAGGGCGAGAGATGTACATACGCACAAATCTGCCTTGGTAAGTAAGGCCTACGGCGCTGTAACATATAAAATGAAACTTTGCTCGGTACTATATAGGGGGGGCATGATCACGTACTCTACTATCAGTTTTCCCATACCCATATTCTAATCATGTGAGAGATACATCAAGATGGTTCTAAGCATGGTAGTAATGGAAAGTACAACATGTGACGTTTTAACTTGCTACCCCAAGGATCAGCATTTAACATGGTTAATACATGTTCTAGCATTAAAAGACAGTAAATGAGTATGTAGATGTACTTGCCTCTAGCAAAGTAAAACAAGCTGCGATAAATGTGCTATAGATGTCCGGTAACTCGTCACTGTAGCAATAAATACAATAAACTTAGCTTTACACTAAGCTAAAACACTAAGACACTAACTGGTGAAAACACGACTTGTGACTGGGCACCTAGCCAAAATGATGACTTGGCATAGGAGACCAATGTGGGGTGACACACTATGTTAACTAACTTTCTAGGGTCTTTACACTAGTGAGGGATGGGGTTCAATACGACTAAAACTCCAAATAACACAAAAAGCTACAAGTCGTAATTAATCAATAAATAAATCAAAAGATCATTGTTTTCTAACAATTTTTAAAGTAGACAAAAAGCCTAGTTTGCATAAAACAAAGTACCAAAACGATCCTTGCTAACTATAGAAATTTATTATAATTTTTCTGGAATTTATTAACCAGTACAAATATTTTATAAAAATCAGTTTTCCTAAGTATACAGAAAGTGAGTTTTGGTTTCATATGCCAAACTAGTGGCAAAACAGTAAATTAAATACTACAAAAATTATACTAAATTAGCTAACTTAACAAAGTATCTAAAAACTATTTTTTCCATAATTTTAGCAATACTTTAAGTATTTTTAGAAAATCAAAAACAGTAATGCACACAATAATTAATTATCTGCGTATTTTGTCCATGTATATAATTTGAACCAAAGTTCAAATACAGGACCCAAGGCCATGAATCAAGTCCAATATGACTTGTACAGGTCTTGAATGTGTGAAAACACATTTGAGCCCAAATACCCATGCTAGGCTTGGACACCAAATGGTTGCAGTAATTTAAATACAAATAAAATACAATTTGGTAAAAGTACAAAATAATTATTGATATTTTAATAGGGCAAAGTTATGCATAGTAAAAAATATAAATACATGTGTTAAAAGTACATATATATTTGTAAGGAGAATACTTAATTTATAGAGTACAAATATACATGTATAAATATATATACATATATATAGGAAAAATACTTTAACAATAAAGTGTATATATATAATATATATATACACATAAAAGTATATACATATATACAAACAAACATATATACAAAATTTACTAAATATAAAATATATATACATATATATAAAATACTGTTATAATACAGTATATACATATATATATACTAATATATATATATACATATACATATATATATAAATATATACATATAAAACAAAAAGAAAAGAAAGAAAAAATAAAAAGAAATGAAAACTGAAGGGGGGGCTCGAACTCAGCCCAACACAGCGCGCGGGGGGGGGGGGGGGGGGGGGGGGTTAGACTCGGTCGGGCTGGCCAGGGGGGTCAACCCGCTGGGTTCGTTTAGAGTTAGGTTTTAGTTAAATTTATTTAGGTTAGAAATTAAATGGGTTTTTATCCGTTAAGCAAAGCCCAAACCCGTTAGTCTAATTTACAGTTCGTCTCGTGTCCATACAGTCCAGGACACGAGAAGTTGAAATCTGACACAGAGTCGACGTGTCCGTGCCCAGCACGACACGTACGACTCGGCTAACACGTGTCCATGCCCACAGTCAAGTCCCCCGTGTCTAGGCGAGTCTCGCGTCTCAGTTTGGGACACGCACGACACAGAGAAGGGATTTGTTACCTTCGTGTCCGGCTGAGGGGTGGAAGTCGAGGGGGCGAACGGCGGCTGGGGGCGTCGTGGTCAAGGCGCTTGGGCGGCGCTGGACGTGGCTCGACGAGGCGGTCCTGATGGTGGTGGTTGGGGACGACGACGTCGAGCGGTGGTGGTCGAACGGGGGTCGCCGGAGATGGGTGGTGGTTGGATCTGGAAGTGGGGATTGGGGGCGGAGCTGGGGCTGTGGAGGGTCGTGGCGGTGGTAGACGAGAAGAGGGAGGTGAGGGGTTCATTTTATAGGGGTGAGAGGTCGGTCGAAGGGGCTAGGTCGGCCGGAAATGGCGGGGGGCAGCTGGCCGGTCGTCGGTCGTCGGGGGTGGGTAGATTTAGGGTTTTGCAATTTAAACCCTAGAGTTTTAGGAATTACCAACAAGTCCCTGTCCTAATGTTTGTGCAAATATCGAATTTGCAAAACGAGGCCCGCAGTTTAAGTTTGCAAATAAAATTTGCAAACAGAGTTTGGGAAATTACATAAAGGGTTTAAACAATTCAAAAAATTTACAAAACATGTTTAAAACAATTCTTTTAATTGCAAAGAGGCATTTTAGGTATTTAAAACTATTTTAAAATCATTTAAAAATTTAGGAAAAATTCCTAATAATTATAATAAAATATTTTAATGCCAAAATAATCATTAATGGCCAATTATCACTAATTAACAAAAATTTAAAAAACAGGGGCTGACAAGTCTTCCCTCCTTGAAAATTTCGTCCTCGAAATTTACAAGGATTGAAGACCCGACAATATTTTAACATAGCAAGCAATGCAACAAATGACTAAGACTGCGATCGAAACTAACCTCCCGAAACCTGCTCCGGCTCCGGCTCAACGGCTAGACTATAAACTCTCCCATGGGGTCCCTTGGCTACTGGGCAGTCCCGAATCTGATGGATGGCAGACCCACAAGCTAAACACTGCCCTAACCTCTTCCTGCAGACGACGAATTCATGTCCTGGTCTTCCGTAGAAAGAACATATAGCTCCCTTCTGCTGCTGCTGCTGTCGGGGTCCCGGGGCTCTAACTGGCTGGGTTGGGTGATGTGATGTAGGAGGATGGTAAGTCTGCTGGGGTGGCGTCGGCGCTCTCTGCTGGAAAGCCTGACGCTTGGACGGTCCCTCATGGTGTACAGAAGCCGGCCTCTTGCTAGACAGAAGACGCTCCTCGATGCTCCGGACCAACTCTAGGCTCTGGTAGTAATCAGTCGTACCGTTTGCCATTATAAGAATGCCAATGTCTGGAACTAGACCATGGCAAAACCTACGGGTCATCTCCTCTGGATCAGCAACCAGACTAGGAGCAAAACGGCTCAGGCGACTAAACTCTCCCGTATAGTCATCAACAGAACGGTTCCCCTGCTGGATGTTCTGGAATCGTAGCCCCATGGCTACTCTAGCAGTGGTCGAGAAGAATTTCTTCTTGAACTGGGTCTTGAACTGGTCCCAGGTGGCTCTACCTCTCGCGAACAACGGCTCATTCCTGAACCAGACTCCGGCTAAGTCTATCAGCAGAAATCCTGCTGCCTCGACCTGAAGGTCATCCGGCATCCTAACTCCCAGAAGCTTCCTCTCTACAGAATCTAGCCAGTCATCAGCTACTACTATGCCCTCAGTCCCTGAGAACTCCTTGGGATTCAGACCCATGAAGTCCTTGACCGTCCCCGCTCTCTGCCGTGGCTCTACATGTGGTGGGGCTGCGGGACGTCCCTCAGAACGCTCCATGCTCTGACGGAGTAGGGTGGTCTGCTCCTGATGGGTTGTTAGGAACCCCTGGATCAGTGTGAGCAGCTGGGTCCCGTCGAGTGTGACGGAAGCCTGGGTGGGTATAGTGATAGGGGGTTGTGGAAGTATCGGGTCCTGCTGGGCCTGGGATGTGGAAGGTGGTATCTGGGTCTGTGGATCTGTGGAGTGGGGGAAAGTGGTAGGTGGAGGTGTATCAGTCAACTGGTCAGCTGACTGGATATGAAGGGCCCCATTCTCGGGGGTAAAATGCTGAGACGAACGAGTAAGCACCATCTAAATTACACATAAAAAGACTTATAAGGACTTGTTTAAAGTAAGCAATCATATGCAAGAAAATCTAATTATAATAGCAATCATGTGATGTATTTCCTATGTTGCAATCCTAGCATTCCTCTAAGTGTTCTAAGCGTCTTTCCTAATGTTGTCTAATTACCTTAAGTTCCTAATTGCAGGCATGTTTGGTACAATAACGTAACCAAACAATTTAGTCAGGACCTTGCATGGGCCGCCAAAAAAACATGTCACGACCCGTTACCCAAATTGTTGGGCCGGGCCGAGCCATGTCCAGCCTACGCTTAAGATAAGGCGCAGTAAGCTGTTCTAGAGATAACAAGATAAGACTAAATGTGCTAACAGTTCTATAAGTGAAGAAGAATCATAAATGCTCCAAACACAAAAGTCGTCGTATATAGTGAAATATCCAAGTACAAGTAAACTGAAATGTAAAACTGGATACATGTCCAGTTACAAAATGGTATAGTCTAATACATGACTACACTAAGTATCCTAAGTAGCTAAGCAAACTAGACGAGTCTCCCCGCAGGAACATCCTCGTATGGCAAAACCGGGTCCTCGGCAGTAACTCCATAATACGAATCACAAAGCAACTCCTCCTCAGTAAGTATACCTACAACGTTATCCTGTCAGGACGGGAGCAAGTTCAACCTCTACAACTAAAGTACTGAACATATAATGAAAGAGATGTACAACAAGGATCATGGTGTGATAAGTCTATAAAACAGGAATACTGGAAACATGTCATCATGGTACAACTGGGATCACAGTATCATAGTAACATAGGGAACATGACATTTATCTCATGTCGTATCACAATCATGTCATCATAATCTATCATGGCAAGGATACATATGTCATAGAGACAGATGTATATGTAATGTTTAAAACTGTAGCAGGTACGTGATCGGTCAATAGGTATACAATGTGCTGTGGCACATAATAAAATGTACTTCCGTACAAGTGATAGGGCGAGAGATGTACATACGCACAAATCTGCCTTGGTAAGTAAGGCCTACGGCGCTGTAACATATAAAATGAAACTTTGCTCGGTACTATATAGGGGGGGCATGATCACGTACTCTACTATCAGTTTTCCCATACCCATATTCTAATCATGTGAGAGATACATCAAGATGGTTCTAAGCATGGTAGTAATGGAAAGTACAACATGTGACGTTTTAACTTGCTACCCCAAGGATCAGCATTTAACATGGTTAATACATGTTCTAGCATTAAAAGACAGTAAATGAGTATGTAGATGTACTTGCCTCTAGCAAAGTAAAACAAGCAGCGATAAATGTGCTATAGATGTCCGGTAACTCGTCACTGTAGCAATAAATACAATAAACTTAGCTTTACACTAAGCTAAAACACTAAGACACTAACTGGTGAAAACACGACTTGTGACTGGGCACCTAGCCAAAATGATGACTTGGCATAGGAGACCAATGTGGGGTGACACACTATGTTAACTAACTTTCTAGGGTCTTTACACTAGTGAGGGATGGGGTTCAATACGACTAAAACTCCAAATAACACAAAAAACTACAAGTCGTAATTAATCAATAAATAAATCAAAAGATTATTGTTTTCTAACAATTTTTAAAGTAGACAAAAAGCCTAGTTTTGCATAAAACAAAGTACCAAAACGATCCTTGCTAACTATAGAAATTTATTATAATTTTTCTGGAATTTATTAACCAGTACAAATATTTTATAAAAATCAGTTTTCCTAAGTATACAGAAAGTGAGTTTTGGTTTTATATGCCAAACTAGTGGCAAAACAGTAAATTAAATACTACAAAAATTATACTAAATTAGCTAACTTAACAAAGTATCTAAAAACTATTTTTCCATAATTTTAGCAATACTTTAAGTATTTTTAGAAAATCAAAAACAGTAATGCACACAATAATTAATTATCTGCGTATTTTGTCCATGTATATAATTTGAACCAAAGTTCAAATACAGGACCCAAGGCCATGAATCAAGTCCAATATGACTTGTACAAGTCTTGAATGTGTGAAAACACATTTGAGCCCAAATACCCATGCTAGACTTGGACACCAAATGGTTGCAGTAATTTAAATACAAATAAAATACAATTTGGTAAAAGTACAAAATAATTATTGATATTTTAATAGGACAAAGTTATGCATAGTGAAAAATATAAATACATGTGTTAAAAGTACATATATATTTGTAAGGAGAATACTTAATTTATAGAGTACAAATATACATGTATAAATATATATACATATATATAGGAAAAATACTTTAACAATAAAGTGTATATATATAATATATATATACACATAAAAGTATATACATATATACAAACAAACATATATACAAAATTTACTAAATATAAAATATATATACATATATATAAAATACTGTTATAATACAGTATATACATATATATATACTAATATATATATATATACATATACATATATATAAATATATACATATAAAACAAAAAGAAAAGAAAAGAAAAAATAAAAAGAAATGAAAACTGAAGGGGGGGCTCGAACTCAGCCCAACACAGCGCGCGGGGGGGGGGGGGGGGGGGGGGGGGGGTTTAGACTCGGTCGGGCTGGCCAGGGGGGTCAGCCCGCTGGGTTCGTTTAGAGTTAGGTTTTAGTTAAATTTATTTAGGTTAGAAATTAAATGGGTTTTTACCCGTTAAGCAAAGCCCAAACCCGTTAGTCTAATTTACAGTTCGTCTCGTGTCCATACAGTCCAGGACACGAGAAGTTGAAATCTGACACAGAGTCGACGTGTCCGTGCCCAGCACGACACGTACGACTCGGCTAACACGTGTCCATGCCCACAGTCAAGTCCCCCGTGTCTAGGCGAGTCTCGCGTCTCAGTTTGGGACACGCACGACACAGAGAAGGGATTTGTTACCTTCGTGTCCGGCTGAGGGGTGGAAGTCGAGGGGGCGAACGGCGGCTAGGGGCGTCGTGGTCAAGGCGCTTGGGCGGCGCTGGACGCGGCTCGACGAGGCGGTCCTGATGGTGGTGGTTGGGGACGACGACGTCGAGCGGTGGTGGTCGAACGGGGGTCGCCGGAGATGGGTGGTGGTTGGATCTGGAAGTGGGGATTGGGGGCGGAGCTGGGGCTGTGGAGGGTCGTGGCGGTGGTAGACGAGAAGAGGGAGGTGAGGGGTTCATTTTATAGGGGTGAGAGGTCGGTCGAAGGGGCTAGGTCGGCCGGAAATGGCGGGGGGCAGCTGGCCGGTCGTCGGTCGTCGGGGGTGGGTAGATTTAGGGTTTTGCAATTTAAACTCTAGAGTTTTAGGAATTACCAACAAGTCCCTGTCCTAATGTTTGTGCAAATATCGAATTTGCAAAACGAGGCCCGCAGTTTAAGTTTGCAAATAAAATTTGCAAACAGAGTTTGGGAAATTACATAAAGGGTTTAAACAATTCAAAAAATTTACAAAACATGTTTAAAACAATTCTTTTAATTGCAAAGAGGCATTTTAGGTATTTAAAACCATTTTAAAATCATTTAAAAATTTAGGAAAAATTCCTAATAATTATAATAAAACATTTTAATGCCAAAATAATCATTAATGGCCAATTATCACTAATTAACAAAAATTTAAAAAAACAGGGGCTGACAGCCGACGTCGGAGAAAAGGGGGGAGGAGTATGAAAAAGTGAGGGTATTTTGGTCATAAAATTCCAGTCAAATGAGTTGACCGTTAGTCATAGACGATTTTCGTCAAAAGTGGAGAAATTTTGTGCATTATGGTAATTCGGTAGGGTGCACCTTGAAATATGGTAAATAGAGTGGGGTGTAACTCAAATTTTCTCAAAGGTGAAAAATGAATACTTGTAAGAGCATCAGTTGTAAGGGTCATCCTGATTTATAGATTCTAGATTTAGAATGTAGGAGCTCATTTTGTAGAATAGTAAGACTGGAGCCCCATGATGGTCTTGTCCCTGGAGCCCAATTGGGGCTGCAAACGAGCCGAGCCGAGCCGAGCCGAGCCGAGCTTTTGTAGGCTTGATCTTAGCTTGACTAGAATAAATCGAGCTCAAGCTTGATAAGTTTTTTATTTTAGAGCTTGAGCTTGGCTTGGTTCAAACTTGATAAACAAGCTTCATAAGTTCAAAATCAAGCTCGTTAAGCAACCTCAACTTTATTTTAAGCTTAACGAGCTCGATTTCAAGCTAGTTAGGTTTGTATTCAAATATCTGTAATATTAACAATTTATTTATAAAAACTTAATTAAAAATATTTTTTGATATCAGCTATTAAGGATATATAAATATATAATGCACACAACCATATTGTTATACAAACATATATAAAATTAGAATTCAACAAAGACAAACGATTATTGCAAAAAAATAAAAATAAAAACAAAGAACAAACGTGCTTCTAAACAAGCTCCTAAAACGAGCTTCTAAATCGAGCTAGATCGCGAGCTCAAACGAGCCGAGTACTTTCTAAGCTTGAGCTTGGCTCGTTTATTAAACGAGCTCGAAAATAAAGTTTGAGCTCAGCTTGTTTACTAAACGAACTGTGCTCAAACGAGCTTTTATCGAGTCGAGCTTCGAGCAGCTCACGAACGGCTTGTCTCATTTGCAGCCCGAAGCCCAATGATGTTCCCACTCCAGCCAGTGGCTGTGAGAAAATTTCGACCGCTACCAAAAATCGATCGGATACCGATTAAAAATATTCCAAAAAGTCAAACCGAAATTATGAACAGATACCGAATTACCGAACCTACTAAAATATTATACAATGGTAGTGGTAGCGTTCTGAGTGTAATAGCATACCGAAAATACCGAACCGTACGATTATATATATATATATATATATATATATATATATATATATATATATATATATATATATATATATATATATATATATATATATATATATGGAAAAAGGAAAATTTTATTCCAAAATCAACTCAACTCGTACAGCTTACAATTCCAAAATCAACTCAACTCATACAGCTTACAGTACATCCCATGGACCTCTCACCCTACTAGGGTGACAAAGCTTTTACATCAAACTCAATATTGTGAAGTATGCCTATAAGGGGAGTGGAGAGCCCCTCAAAAATACACCTATTTCGTTCCCTCCACACATGTCAGACCGAGACAGCTAGTCACAATCTGGCGGTTTTGAACCAAACATGTCCCCTAACTCTCTGGCCACGAATCCCCATGATGATGTCTCAAACGTCTCTGTCTGTGTCACAGCCACCCAACAATCTGCGGCACTATTCAGACCAGATATACTAGGACACATTGCACTCAAAGAACAAATGTCTCGTGGATTCATTTTCTGCTTCGCACAACATACATTTGGAATTGGGGATGGGAATCCCAAACGTAATTAGCCTATCTCTCGTCAGCAGTCGTCCCAACATCAACCGATAGATGCATAATTGCATCTTGCGAGCTAAACCCTTGCACCAGATGAAGTCGTAATCCTCGCTTCTGGGGTTCGTTTGGCGAACCAGATTGTAGCAACACACACACACACACACACATTTCGGATCGGGAACCCCGCAGGTAGTCTCGTCCATCCCTCGACCGTTGGATCGAGCCCCACCTCACCCCCGATCCGATGGTCCAGGGGGAGAGATGCATGCATGTGTGTGTGTATATATATATATATATATATATATATATATATATATATATATATATATATATATGGGCGGATCAAAAGACCCGCCTGTGGAGCCCCGCCCCTCGTGGATCGTTGGATCGAGCGGGCCGCGTGGGGACCGCACATGCGTCCGCTCGATCCAACGGTCAAGGACGACGGGACTCCCGATCTGGACCCTACACACACACACACACAATGGTAGAGGCTTGGCTTTGAAATTTAATGCTTCAAAAAAAGGTAAAAAAATATATAATTCTAGGTTAACTAGGGGTGCAACTCGGGCGGGTTGGGTCGGGCTTGAGGTCAACCCGAGCCCAACCCGATGAATCATAAGCCTAGTCCGAGCCCAAGCCCGCCCGACCTCGGGTTAAACGTATGAAGCCCAAGACCAAGTCCAGAGGATCGGGTTTGGCTCGGGTTGAACTCGGGTCGGATCGGGTCCATCGAGTTTATCGGGCTCTAATATAATATTTGAAATAATTTTAAACAAAAGTAATATTAAACACATAATCAAATAGTAATCAAGTCTTGATCATTAAAAAATACAAACTGAAATAAGATTTATGATAAGGAATTGAAGAGTTTGGGTAGCGAAATTTAGGATTTAAACTTTTTACTTAAGAAATATGAAACTATATATATATATATATATATATATATATATATATATATATATATATGTCGGGTTTCGGGTTCTTCGGGTAACCCGGCACATGAACCCGAGCCCAACCCAATTTTTGATCGGGTTCAAATATTTTAACCCATACCCGAGCCCGAACCCGAGTATCTTCAACCCTAACCCAACCCATTAACGGGTTTATCCGATCGGGCTCGGGTTTTGCCCGCCCAAGTTGCACCCCTAAGGTTAACAGGTTCCATAATAATAATAAGTGTGTTGATTGGTCGAATGTTAATCGGTAAATTACCGCTACCGAACAAAAATCAACCGAATACCGATTTTAATCGAAACCGAAATAACCGATTCTCAACGGTACGATAGTGGTATTAATTTTTTAAATACCGATTAAAAAAATTATCAATAAATTTAACCAAATACCGACGCTCACTCCGACCAGCCACATGGACACAAACAAAACCGATTTTGGTTTTGAAATGAGTGAGAAATGAGGGAGAAAAAATAATTTAAATGTGTTCCAACCCATTTTCTATTATTCCCATGTGGCCCCAATCTAAATTTATTTATTTTATTACAAGTTTGTGTTCCCAGGTGTACTTTTGAGCCCAATCTATTGGAGATGTTCCAAGGCAACCAAATTTCTCATGATGAGCTCTATTTGTCAGCAACCAAATTTCTCTGATGCATTCATGTTGACGACACATCATATCAAGGTTCACTTAAACTAAATAGTGTCAACGACTAGGTGCAGTTGTCCTGCACAACTATACAAATTGCGTATAGCTTCGTAGCAGGTTATGATTTCAATTAGTACTTCACCATAAAAAAAAAAAAAAAGATAAAACTTAACTGGTGGTCTTTACCTATAGGGTGTGTTTGGTTCGCGGAAGTCCGTCTTCCGAAACTCCTATTTTACGCTATTCACTGTTAGTTCCAAAAAAAGCTTAACTTTTATTGTTTGGTTAGTCATTTCAAGAAAAACGGAACTCCTATAAATAATAATTCCAAAAGTGTACAGTTCGTACTTTTAATGTCCGAAACTCCTCATTGGGTTCTGAAAAAATTGAAACTAAGAAGAAGAAGAAGAAGTTTGCATAGAACACATAAAAGAAAATCTCTACTTCCAAAATTTTCAATGCTATGAAAAATTATCCAAACGAAGAATTCATAAAATATGCATATGTATGACATGCATATGCAATGCTCAAGCAAACTTTCTACTTCCAAAATTTTCACTTTGCTCTACTTCCGCGAACCAAACCGATATTGTGCAATAGAAAGAAAATCTCGTACCAACAGGAATAGCTTGCATAGTTGCATCAGTATCTCAGTTTTCAATGCTATGAAAGAAGACTAACCTGAGAACCTGTCTAAAGAAAAAAGTACTGCTTTTACATCTCTCAAAATGGAATTTGTTCCAAACAAACATGCCATTGTTGCTTTGTCAGAGCCCAAATGTCTCATCCTCTAGCCATTTTTTTTTGTAAAATTAGAAACAAAAATGTAGCTTTAACAGTTGATGAGATTTCCAAAATTCCTATCATAGAGCAACTCCAAGCGGCGAGTGCAGCGGCTTCATGCCATGCTTGAATCTGGTTCAATGGCTGATCGGAGTCCATGGCGTATCATCATTTGTGCATAGAACTCGGCATGTTCCTGCTCAGTCGCAGAGATCATTAGCAAGAGAATACTTACGTAGTTATGTGTAAGTTTTTTATTCCACCAAATAATCATAAACTTGTTACAATCTCCGAAACGAAAAGTTGCCTATGTGATTAGTGAAATTGCAAAAGCATTTGGGTTGATACCTTTACAGTGACTATGACAACTGCAACACCATTTTGCCTTGATTCATGAAAGAGTTTCCTTGCTTCGGCAACTGTTACAGATGGAACCACCTGGGGCAATGCCTTTTCCACTATAACAAGTAAATGGAACCTTAAGTTTTCATGAAGGATACTTAAACTTAAACTAAGAAACAAGAATATCAGATATATCAGGAAATTTTCTAAAAAAGTATTAACTTTGTCGGGTTGAGCTTTCAGTTGGTTCAGCCATATTACCTAAATTCTCTGTGTGACGAGCATCATCAATCAGCAAAACTCTGTAGCTGTCTCCACTCCTTAGGCTCTTCTTATCTCTCAGTCGACCGATGTCTCCTCCTGCAAGTTCAAATAAAAAACTGTCACCTCTATATTGTATAAGCCTCTAATTAAAATAAAATGAAAACCAGAGCAACATTTCTTTGATTTAATTATTGATATGGGTATGTCGGGAAGAGTGACCAGAACTTGTTTTTTAGCCTCTCAAATATTTGCGGTAGGGAAAGCCACCAATATATTAGTGCTTCAACATGTTGCAATAATTAACTATAATTGTCACTTAAGAGTGACTTTTGATAGAAACCATTCACATCTGACGAAAACTCGAGCAGGTTCAACGGTACAATGAATAAGAAAAGAAAAAGTGTGGAGATGATCAAGTAGCTAAAAACTGTTTTTGCAGAACAAAGGCTCATGCTCCTGCAATTTCGCACTATGGCTTCCTAGAAGTATAGGCTATGTAAATTAACACAGCCGTATGTAACGACAAATATAACTTGAGCCCATTGTACTAGTATAAACCAACAAGAAAAGTAGACATTTAAGAACAAGACTTCCTCAACAATTTAAGAAGAAGAAAAGTGGGGAAAAAAACATATAGTATCCAAGGCTCAGAAAAATAGAGTTCAAAATACCATCTGATGTTCTTTCCATATGAATCAGAAGGATAACACATGCAGCCATTTTACAACTTGAATGCTTGTTACCATACAATCAAATAAAGTGCATATATGATGGAAAGCACAATTGACTAAATTGCAAGGTTCGCACTATTGGTGTCGGAATCGGTTTTGTACTCTTCTTATGAGTATCAGTATCGACGGTTCTGGGAGTTTCAATGGTTTTGGAAGCCAAAAGATACAAGGGATTACTTAAAAAACCAGATTTTTTTTGTATGTTTAGGAACAATCTTATGTATTATTTTCTTTTTCTTTATTTTTGAATGAAATAACATTCAAAATTGTTGAATTATTTACCCACAATTGACATTTGACATTGTTGTTTATTTTACCTGCTTTTAGATGAAGTGAAACATTAAGATGTATGAACACTGTAAATTTATAGTATAAAACTTCGACAAATGGTAATAGTTACATTGTGTCAATATGAGATTTTATGAGTTCACTCTAGCACACTGATCTATGACATGATCAAATTATCGTGTTGAATCGTTGTTTTTATTTTTTTATTTTATATTTTTTACATAATTCACTTTTTCTATTAGCTGTTTTACTAAAATGACAGTAAAAGAGAGCCAAATTTTAGGTATCAGCCGATATCAGTATCAGTGTGTATAGGATCGGAAGTGCCAAAACCGATACGATATGTATCGGTATCAGATCATACTGCAAACCTTGCTAAATTGTGCATGCATAATTGAACTTTTCAGTCCTTGCCACAAGAATACATGGACAATCTGAAACCTTTTGAAATATTTCCCCCCCAAATTCATAACCTGTTATGCGTTATCAATTCATGCATGACTACAGACAATAATGCAACTAGGATTGTCCATTTTGCTCATTTTCTATGTATCATGAAGTCTTATTAGCATATTATCAATCTATTATATGTAGACCATCTTTATCAAGTTTGCCAAAAGTATCAATCTGAGTTGTCATAACACTAGCTTAGTCTTGACCCTGTGATGGCCTTCTGGTGTGTCAGCCATCATCAGAATGATACTTTTGGTAAACTTAGATAAAGATGATCTACATATAATAGATTGATAATATAGCTAATAAGACTTCATGATACATAGACTTCATGATAGGTATCAGCCGATATCAGTATCAGTGTGTATAGGATCGGAAATGCCAAAACCGATACGATATGTATCAGTATCAGATCATACTGCAAACCTTGCTAAATTGTGCATGCATAATTGAACTTTTCAGTCATTGCCACAAGAATACATGGACAATCTGAAACCTTTTGAAATATTTTCCCCCCCGAATTCATAACCTGTTATGCATTATCAATTCATGCATGACTACAGACAATAATGCAACTAGGATTGTCCATTTTGCTCATTTTCTATGTATCATGAAGTCTTATTAGCATATTATCAATCTATTATATGTAGATCATCTTTATCTAAGTTTGCCAAAAGTATCAATCTGAGTTGTCATAACACTAGCTTAGTCTTGACCCTGTGATGGCCTTCTGGTGTGTCAGCCATCATCAGAATGATACTTTTGGTAAACTTAGATAAAAGATGATCTACATATAACAAATATAATATGGTAATAAGACTTCATGATACATAGAAAATGAGCACCAGAAGGCCATCACAGGATCAAGACTAGTATTAGTCTTGATCCTGTGATGCCCTTCTGGCGTGTTAGTCATCATAGATATTCACTAGAACGTAAAATAACAAACCACCAACTTACTACGTAAGAACCACCAAGCAAGATCAACAAGCAATATGTGGTGGCTATGACCACTCGGACAGATCCCAACATTCTATTAAGCAAAAGATGAATACAAAGTATGTCGTTGTCTCATTTGCCCAGGAGACAACGCTTACAACTTATGAAGAATAAATTTATAAAACGTAAAGATCATAAAACCCCGAACCTAACTACAACTTCTCACACGGCAAGCAGTTGCCCATTGTTCGACACCGTCCGATGACGATCTTGGCCTGACGAAAAGTGTGACCACTTGGGAACCTTTTGTAAGTATATAATCCCTATCACCAAACATATTGTGAAAGCTATCATTGTCCAGCCTCCCGATCAACACCAGGTTGAGGCGCAAACTCGATACATGCCGGAGAAGCTTCTTGCCAAACTTTATCGTCAAAGTGTACGTCACCGATGACCACAACTGCCTTGTTGCCCATCTTCACTTGTTCGAAATTGTTGTTCTAATACATTGTGAAAACTCTCCTCCGTGGGGTGACGTGGTAAGACTCCCAGTATCCAAGAACCAGCTATGGTTATGACATGCATTATAATAGTCTAGCACCTCGGTCATCGGTGAAGTAACAAACTTCTCTAGGTACGTCGTTTCTAAATATGACATGCATTAATAATAGTCTAGCACCTCGTTTCTAAAAACAATATATGGTAGCTATAGGCACTAGGACAAATCCCAAACTTCTATTAAGAAAAAGACTGAATACGAAGTATGTCGTAGTCTCCTTTGTCCCAGGACAATCCTTTACAACTTCTCAAGAAAGAGATACAGTATATGTAAATAGAGATCGTAAAACCCCAACACCAATTCTCATCTAGCAGGCAATTGCCTACCATCCGACGGTAGGAATATTGATCTGACGAAGTAGACGACTCTACGATCATATTCCTATTATCTCTTGAAGTGAAACACCTACAAGAGCACTGATCTCTTGTAGAAGTTTGGGTGGATTCTCCCTTAATTCTCTCTTGAGAGCAATTCCAATGACAATCCCCTTAGCCTCCAATAAATAGGGCTAAGAAATCCTAATTTAAGATTTTAAAAATCCCTAAATTAACCGAAAAAATTACAAACCCTTGATTCTTGATCAAAGCTCACCAAAAGTCGATCCAAATCTTGTTGAAATCTGCCCAAACCTGAGCAACAGTACCTGATCGGAATTTTGGCCAGTTCCGACTTAAATTCCGGTCCTACAGCCTACGGGCTCACGAATAACAAGAATTCTGTCCCTGCTTTGCAGGTTGAACATACAGGATGAACACAGCCCTGCTATTTGCGACCTTTTGCCACCGTTGACTCCGCGACTTTCGCCGCTGCGAATCGAGTCTGGCTACCCAACAAAGCCTCTACCTAAACGATGAACCACATTGTAGAGGAAATAAGCACCTAAGTGGATTAGTGAGGGGAGGTCCTAAGCAGAACGGTCCGGAATTCCAGTATTGTCCCTGGAATTTCTGCTTGCTGATTGTGAATTCTACAAATAGTTGATACAACAACAACAAACCCTTTATCCTGAAACACCTACAAGAGCACTGATCTCTTGTAGTAGTTTGGGTGGATTCTCCCTTAATTCTCTCTTGAGAGCAATTCCAATGACAATCCCCTTAGCCTCCAATAAATAGGGCTAAGAAATCCTAATTTAAGATTTTAAAAATCCCTAAATTAACCGAAAAAATTACAAACCCTTGATTCTTGATCAAAGCTCACCAAAAGTCGATCCAAATCTTGTTGAAATCTGCCCAAACCTGAGCAACAGTACCTGATCGAAATTTTGGCCAGTTCCGACTTAAATTCCGGTCCTACAGCCTGATCGGAATTTCTGCTTGCTGATTGTGAATTCTACAAATAGTTGATACAACAACAACAAACCCTTTATCCTGAAACACCTACAAGAGCACTGATCCAAATCTTGTTGAAATCTGCCCAAACCTGAGCAACAGTACCTGATCGGAATTTCTGCTTGCTGATTGTGAATTCTACAAATAGTTGATACAACAACAACAAACCCTTTATCCTGAAACACCTACAAGAGCACTGATCTCTTGTAGAAGTTTGGGTGGATTCTCCCTTAATTCTCTCTTGAGAGCAATTCCAATGACAATCCCCTTAGCCTCCAATAAATAGGGCTAAGAAATCCTAATTTAAGATTTTAAAAATCCCTAAATTAACCGAAAAAATTACAAACCCTTGATTCTTGATCAAAGCTCACCAAAAGTCGATCCAAATCTTGTTGAAATCTGCCCAAACCTGAGCAACAGTACCTGATCGGAATTTCTGCTTGCTGACGAAGTAGACGACTCTACGATCATATTCCTATTATCTCTTGAAGTGAAACACCTACAAGAGCACTGATCTCTTGTAGAAGTTTGGGTGGATTCTCCCTTAATTCTCTCTTGAGAGCAATTCCAATGACAATCCCCTTAGCCTCCAATAAATAGGGCTAAGAAATCCTAATTTAAGATTTTAAAAATCCCTAAATTAACCGAAAAAATTACAAACCCTTGATTCTTGATCAAAGCTCACCAAAAGTCGATCCAAATCTTGTTGAAATCTGCCCAAACCTGAGCAACAGTACCTGATCGGAATTTTGGCCAGTTCCGACTTAAATTCCGGTCCTACAGCCTACGGGCTCACGAATAACAAGAATTCTGTCCCTGCTTTGCAGGTTGAACATACAGGATGAACACAGCCCTGCTATTTGCGACCTTTTGCCACCGTTGACTCCGCGACTTTCGCCGCTGCGAATCGAGTCTGGCTACCCAACAAAGCCTCTACCTAAACGATGAACCACATTGTAGAGGAAATAAGCACCTAAGTGGATTAGTGAGGGGAGGTCCTAAGCAGAACGGTCCGGAATTCCAGTATTGTCCTTGGAATTTCTGCTTGCTGATTGTGAATTCTACAAATAGTTGATACAACAACAACAAACCCTTTATCTTGAAATTTTGGCACCAGGTATTTAATCCTGTCTTCCACTCAGCTATGTGAAAATCATTTTCGTTGTAGCATTAACAAAATAATCATATCTTTGTTACAACCTCAATCACGTTTCTTTAGGTAAACCCTTAGTTCTAGCAATTCCTATTAATCTTTGCCCAACAAATGTAGCAGAAGAGGAAAACATAATTTACCTATCCTGCAAATGGGAAATAAGTGTAGCCTAGCTGAAAAATAGGTATCTCTTTTCAAATAAAGAAGAGATCTAATGGTAAACCACCCATGGCCTGACGAAATGATTCTTTCCGTCTTCAGATTTCAGAAGAATTTCTGAAAAGTAGTTGCAAAACATAATTATAAGAACTATCAATTCGCAAACTTAAATTTGCTAAAAAAAAAAATTTCCAGCATAGAAAATCATCGTTCCTAATCTTTCTATCAAGGGATAAGCGTACGATCAACAACATGCTTTCTTCCCGAGCGTATCCTAATTCGTACCAACAATAAGAACTGACAACAGAAAAGCCTTCATCCAAATTCTTGACGTTGGCACAATTAATCCTTTTCTTATATATATTGCTCATTTAAGGGCCATCTCCTCTCTACCATTAGAAATGGCCATATTCTTATTTTCGCCTACAAAAACAACAAAAAAGCTTTATCACATTTTCTTGGGTCAGCTATTTAAACCCTTTTCTTCCATTCGGCTGAAGTGCCCACGTCTCACGTTAACAAAAGTCCCTCCTTACAACTTCAATCCTAGTTTATTTAGGCATACCCAGTTCTAGCAGCTCCTTAACTAACATTTTTACTATACTTCGTGATTGTCTATATTAGACACTAGGAAGTCAGGTCACTCCGAAGCTGGTGCCATGTCCACGTAGCTTCATGTTGACATTGTTCCAAAATACACTATAACACGCCAAACATGATGCTTCCTTGTCGTGTGTCCATACCATGTCATATTCGTGTCCATGCAACATAGGTAGAACATGTCTCAGACACTTGAGACGATTTTCTCATATCTTATTCTCACTTGGTGCCACCTCTAGTTTCCCATGAATAGACTTATTCTTTTAACACCACATAATGTTGCGGTCATAACAAGTTCAATAACTTCCAGAAATAACGCGAACTGCAAATAAGATCAATATAATTTATTAAAATCCGCTTAAAATGCCCAACAGACGAGATCTGAAACAGCCAAACAGGGTTGCTCTGACACCGAGCTAAAGTCCGTGTCACTAAACCGAAACTCTATAGTTAACGAGGCCACGAGGGTTATCTTTTCATATTATTCCATCACACTGACTCCAATGAACTGAAAAGAAAATACCTCTCAAGAATACATTTACACCTATGCTGTACGGACACAAATACACAGCGCAGCAACATGTCAACAAATTTGGTGTGTCCTAGTGTATTTTAGGGTGTCCGTGTCTTAGCTGATACAATGTCCAACTCGGTGCCACAATGGACACTGAGAACCGTAATTTTTTTTTTTCCGGAGTGTTGACATCTCAATATACATATCCAACCTAGGATCTTGCCATTATAACCCAAAACTTATAAGAAATTAGACTAATAATTCTTTAATTATACTAACAAAAGAAAACCATAAATCATAAGAATTTCAAGAAGAAGAAGAAGAAGAAGAAGAAGAAAGGGGGGTTTGACCTTCTTGGGCTTGAGGGAGTGGATCAAACTGGGACTGATCAAAAGTGGGCCTCTCAAGAAGGCCAGACCCGCCTGCACCTCTCAGAGAGCTGAGGCCCCCTCTGCTGCCAGTGGCTGACATCGCCACCATCCTCTCTTGCCTTGCGATGAAAGGGACATTGGCGACTCTAGGAAGGGAGAGCGGAGGAATAGCAGTTGGGTTGGAGAGGTTGGGAGAAGAGATGGTGGCACCAACTCTGCAACTTAGAGCCATTGAGAGAGAGAGAGAGAGAGAGAGAGAGAGAGAGTTGAAGAAGAAGAAGAAGAAGAAGAAGGTCTCCTTTCTTTTCTTTGATGGGTTCAAGAATGGAAGTGAAGAAATCTCTTGGGGGGTTTAAGGTGTGTGGACGGGAGGAGATAATGGTGGAAGTTATATATATATAAAGGTTTAGGCTAGTTTTGATAAAAAAAAAAAAGGCTTGATTGCATTTTGCTACCCTCAACTATTCCGCTTTTTTCAACTTGATACCCTAAATTTTTTTTTGTAAAAAGTTGATACCTCAACTACTATTTTTTTTTCAACTTGATACCTAATTTTTCAAAAAAACCCCAAAATGCCCTTATCCCTTCCCTCTTCCCTTCTCCCCTCCCCCCCCCCCCCCTCCCCCACTCCGGCCACCCCCACCCTCCCGCTCCGCCTCCCCTCCGGCCACCCCCCCTCTCCCACGCCGGCCAACCCCCCTCCCCTCCCGCTTCAGGCGCCACCGTCGCGGCGGCGGCTGCTGCTGCTACTGTGGTTGCTACGGCGGCTACTGCTGCTGCGACGGCGGCTGCTGCTGCCGCGGTGGCCGGCGGCGGTGGGGGTAGGGGGGTTGGCCGGGCGCGGGAAAGGGGGGTGGCCGGAGGGGAGGCGGAGCGGGAGGGAGGGGGTAGCCGGAGTGGGGGAGGGGGGGTTGGGGGAGGAGTATTTTTAAGGTTTGAGCAGGGGTATTTTCGTCCCAAAATTTTTTTGGGTATCAACTTGTTACAAAAAAAAGTTTAGGGTATCAAGTTGAAAAAACGGAATAGTTGAGGGTAGCAAAGTGCAATTAAGCCAAAAAAAAAATTACTATTTCTCTCCCAAAATTTTTGGGTGGTGTCATTTTTTCTTAGGACGCGGCTATTCGCACCTCATGATCTACTAAGTACACCTAAAAAAAAAAAAAAATTATCCTACCCCACCTCCCTGCTCCCCTCCCGACCCCTCCTCCTCCTGCTGCGAACCCTCCTCCTCCTCTTTTCTCCTCCTCCTCCCCCCTCCCGACCCCTCCTCCTCCTCCTCCTCCTCCGGGGTCGGAGGTCGGGGTCGGAGGAGGAGGGTCGGGAGGAGGAAGAGGGTTCACAGGAGGAGAATGAGGGGTCTGAAGGGGAACAGGAGGGGAGGGGTAGGATAGAATTTTTTTTTCTTCTTTTGTATGTGTGTACGCTTAATAGGTCATGTGGTGCGGATAGCCGTGCCCCATTTTCTATTATGTGATATATAATATACTATAGGTCCCAGGATCGAAATTTGACTTTGATATTATTATGTCAGGTTCTAATTTCGAAGAATTGATAGTCGTCCTCCGAACGTGATGTCGTACGATTCTAAGTTATACTCGCACAAAACAATTTTATAAATTATCCGAAACACAATATCTAATAGATAAATATAACTACAATAAATTCTATTTACGGCAGAAGGTGTCGTTGTAGTATAATTTTACCATGTTCCTTGAAGCAGTGCATTTTTATTTCTTGTCACAGTCTACTAAATATTGAAATCGTGTGGTGATGGTAAATGCTTTATTTCCCATCACAAACTCTTTTAATGGGTGATATAGGAACTCAAAACGTTTTGTTGCCACCAACATGCCACATCTTCTTGTTCGTCTTTCATCGCCAATTTTGTTTGTTTGTTTGTACTAGTATAAAGAGAGATTTTCATGTTAACTCATTATGTCTATAAAAACTTCGAAGTTTCTGGAAGGCGAGCGAATGTGAGTCATTATCCTACTAACCACAAAAACTATGAATTCTAGAGGCTTCTTTGAACTAACAAACTCAACGGAAGTCTATATAGTAACATGACATGAATGTAGTGACAACCCATAACTTGTTTGAAGTGGAAAACAATTAAGATGGATTAGAATCATTGTTGGAGGAGGATTTTTTTTTTTTATTTTGTGTTAAACATAAGATGGTAATTCTATATATGGATGAATTATTTGTACAACATAGAAGATCTCATTGCAACTTTGAAGGAAAAATAAATCTTCATCGTTCTTATGTTGAATATTTTATGAAGTGATCGATTAGCAAGCGTTGAACAATCATTTTAATGAGACAAATGCAGAGTTGTTGTGTATGATTTGTCTTGATCCATGTGATTCATTCTCCTCTTATGATAAAAAAAATGTTTCCTTTGCTAAATTTTACCCATCATAAATATATACTAAAATTATATATAGCAAAAATATATACTAAAACTCAACAAGATTGAACAGAATAAAGAAAAGAAAAGCAAAGTCAATATTTGCAAATTGTTACGGAAAAAAAAAGCAAAAAAAATATATAGAAAAGATAGAGACATGATTCGAACTTGTACCTCTGAATTAAAAACCCAAAGTATTGCCAATAGAACTAATTTATTCTTTGTATATTAGAGGGTCAAACTAATATATTTAATATTAAACAAATGTTCTATATAGTAATTAATATTTTTTTAAAAATTGTGAGGGCCGTGGTCCCCCTTGGACCCTGTATAGATCCGTCCCTGGACATATGATATAGTAATGTACAGGTTCCATGATCGAAACCTGGCTTTGATACCATTATGTCATATTTCGATTCCGAAAAAACGATAGTCGTCTCCCGAACGTGATGTCGTACGAGTCTAAGTTGCACTCGAATAATTTTTTTTTATAAGTTATCTGTAATATAACATTTTTTATTTCTTGCTACAGTCTACTACACATTGAAATCGTGTGGTTATGGTAAATGCTTTATTTCCCATCACAAACTCTTTTAAGTTTTAATGGGTGATATAGGAACTCAAAAACATTTTGTTGCCACCAACATGCCACGTCGTCTTGTTCGTCTTCCATCGCCACTCTTTTTTTTTTGTACTAGTATAAAGAGAGATTTTCGTGGTAACTCATGATGTATATAAAAGCTTCGAAGTTTCTGGAAGGCGAGTGAATGTGCGTCATTATCCTACTAACCACAAAAACTATGAATTCTAGAGGCTTCTTTGAAGTAACAAGCTCAACGGAAGTCTACATAGTAACATGACATGAATGTAGTGACAACCCATAACTTGTTTGAAGTGGAAGAAAATTAAGATGGATGAGAATAATTGTTGGAGGGGGTTTTTCTTTGTGTGGAGGGGGTTTTTCTTTGTGTTAAACATAAGATGGTAATCCTTATATATGGATGAATTATTTGTACAATATAGAAGATCTCGTCGCAATTTTTAAGGAAACAATAAATTTTTATCATTCTTATGTTGAATATTTTATGAAGTGATTGATTAGCAAACATTGAACAATCATTTTAATGAGGCAAATGCAGAGTTGCTGTGTATGATTTGTCTTGATCCATGTGATTTATTCCCCTCTTATGATAAAAAAATTCCTTTGCTAAATTTTACCCATCGGATTTTTCTAACATTGAGTTGATGCAACTTATTCTTAGTCAATGCGTTAATTACATTTTTGGCGTGTGCTATGATGTCCAATTTTCTGAGGCTGCAGGGGTTAGTGAGCTTGCTAAAAAGTTGGTTCAGTTAAAGAAGCATCGTACATATCTATTGGTGTATTTTCTCCTAAAATTGATATTGTTATTACCCGTTGCAATCACAACTGTAGATTACAGTATTTTCTGCAATGAAAATTATCAAGACTTTATTATGTAGTCAATTGGAAGATGAGATGATGAATGAACATTTGATGGCATATATTGAACGATATATATTGAGAACCCGTTTGTTCACTGTAATGTAATCGTAATCGCAATGTAATCAAATAGAAAAAAACGATTACGATTACATTACAGTGTATACCAAACGAGAATTCCGTTTGACAATGGAAATATTTCATAATATGATGTCTCGAAAGATATTCTTAACTTCCTTAGAAAACTTCATAGTATGAAATCTTGAGAAATTTCATGATATGAAGTCTATACCCAGGCATTATTACAAAGGTAAGTGTCCACGGATCAAATTTTCACCATTTCCCAACAAGATGAAAGAAAATTTGGACAAGCCAAAGTCCGAAACTGAGAATGGTTCAGAATTCATATGCCCTTCATGACCTTAACTTCCTTCCACCGCGATTCCATGTATTCGGAGTTGTTAGCCTGCGCGTAGACCCCGAACTTGAAGTAATGCTCTTTCCCTCCCCTGTCTCCGACGCTCAACCTCAAAGCACCGTCGACGAACACCTCGACTCGCTTCGCGCACGTGTCATGGATCACATTCAGCCTGAACCACCTGTTGTAAATTTGTTCTTCTACTACGTTCCATCCGTAGTACTTGAGCGCGCCGTCGCGAACGTGCAGCATTAGAGTCGTCGCGTGCTTGCTCGCGCCAAAGATTTGCATGATGGACACCCCCGATGTTCCCCTGGGGACATAAGCGTGCCCTTCAAACTGCCACACGCCTGAAGTATAACTGTATCCCTGCAAGAATATATATGTATAGAGATATATGACCCAATTGAGGAGCAATTAAGATTTACTAAGTCAATTTAGCGAAGTCCGAGCTCTCTAGCCTAGTGGTATTAGAACGGACACCCGGAGAGGCCGGCAAGGTTCGAGCCCCCCAATTGCGTGTGTGAGTGGGATTTCAAAAAAAAAAAAAAGTCAATTTAGCGAACGTTTTTAGCAACGCAAGACAAAAACGTCACTAAATTATATAACATTGACGACGCCAATATATAACGTCGCACCACGTCGCTGTTTGTGACAAATAGTGACTACTGTCAATATTATTTGAACAGATGCTGCTAGGAGTCAAGAAACGTCTCTAAATTTTGGTGTCAGTGACCATCGGTTACGCAACATCACAAATTCGTCGCTAATATATATGATCCAACTGAGAAGCAATTAAGATTTACTACCAAAATAAGTCAACTTAGCGAACGTTTTTAGCGATGCAAGACGGAAACATCGCTAAATTATATAAAATTAGATACGCCAATATATAACGTCGTACCACGTCGCTGTTTGTGACAAATAGTGACTACTGTAGTCGCTAAACTTTTGGTGTCAGCGACCATCGGTTACGCGACATCACAAATTCGTCGCTAACAACGTCGCTAAATTTTTTAGCGACGTTTTTTTTTGCACGACGTTTCTCGGCGTCGCTAATATGACTTATTCTGGTAATGATTGTCACCGCTGATCAGAAAATATACTGACGATCATGTCATTACCCTAATGGCGATCTCGGTTCGGGGTCTGGTCTTGCTCCCTTTGAAGTGTTCTTTGTCCGTAGAGTAGACCCACAGTTTGCGCACTCCGTCGACGTAGCTGTAGCGGTCCTCGAGGCATAAATCGTACGGCCATTGCTTGTGGAAGCTCGATTCCGGTAATGGTACGTCGACGTATCCGTCGGTTAGATTACCGGCGCGTAAGAGAAGGGCCTCCTTCATGAAACATAGGGAAGAGAAAAATACAAGGAGCAACCAAGTAGAGGAGGCCATAACCAAGAAAATTACAGTAACAAGTGTTGAACATAAACGCAAGAATGCGTAATATATACATATATATGTAGAAGTTGGTCTTGCAAGTCATAATCATGAAGTTTAAGAACAGTAAAACTCTTGTTAGACTATCCTTGTAATTGTTTGCTTGGTGACATGAAGATGTGTCGAGATGTAGGCGACGATACGCCGTTGTCTTATGGTCAAAGCTACTAACAAGACGATGCAGATTTGTTCCGTACTCGAAGAGGCCCTTTTGATCAGCCGCTGGAACCACAGAATCTCCAGAAGTGGCTGCCGTCTATGAAACATTCTTTACATGTGCCTAATATCTATGACTCAGTCCCCTCTCCGCTACACATGAGATGTACACGGAGATGACTCCCTCACCCTGTTTTTACTTCATGGTGTGTGGTTTAACTCGTTCCGGATCAAGTCAAGCCTTCCCTACAAATGAATCCTTCTAAAAGTCTAGTCCTTTTGGAAGCTAATTTAAATTTCAATTCAAAGGACAACTCCAACTTGAAATCTAAATAAAGAAGGAGAGGCTAATTAATTGTAATTTCTTTTGAGGTGTCATTTTCTACGGGATTCCAACGTGCGTCTTTTGCGTCGGGACTTCTGTTGCTACCACTAGACTTAATTGCAACTTAATATCCTCAACTATTCGAGTTTTGAAGTTGATACGCAATTAACTTTGATAAACATCAACTTAATATATATCTTCGTCCTAACAGTGTTAAAAGAAAATAAAAAATGACAAAAATGATTCTTTGGCATCCCCCCTCTCTCTCTCTGGCGTTGGCAGCCGGAGGGGAGAGGGCAATGCAGCAGCAGCTGCATCAGAGCACGACGCAGGAGCGGGGGTGGGAGGAGGGGGGGGGGGGGGGGGGGGGGGGGGGTTATCCAGGCTAGAGGTGACTTTGAATATTTTGTCACATTTATTGACGATTATTCAATGTAAAGGACGTACCGTAAGTCTGAGTGCTTTAAGAAATTCAAAGAACTTCTCACCAAACTTCGTCGTCAAGTGCACATCACCAACACCTACAACTGCATTCGTTCCCTTGTTGTCCATCTTTATACGTCCAAATATGTCGTCGCGGTATGACATGAAGGTCCTCCTCTACGGAGTGGCGTAATACGACACTCCCATGTCCATGACCCAGTCGCCGTCATGCCACATGCCATAAGGTTCCTCTACGACGGGTCATTGCGATGTTGATATCTCTCATTACTGTGAGATCCTCTTGATCATCATTGCCTTTAGCATTCTCAACTTTAAGCTTCATGCAATTACTCTTGATATGACATCTTTCACCACAGTGATAGTTGGGGGTGGGCACGGGTTGGACCGGACCCAAATTTTATGGATCCGAACCGGACCCATTAATTGGCGGGACGGGACTGGACGGGTCCAAAAAAAAAATTGGAACCGGAACGGGCTCAACCCGTTCGGAACGGGCTCAACCCGTTCGGAACGGGTTCGAACGGGGCCGACCCGCGGGTCCAAACGGGTCCAAATATTTTTTTAAAATTCTAGAATAATAAACATTTACGTATGTCTTATTATCTATAAGAACAAAACAAGTCTTATGTCTTCACAAATTTCTAAAATTTGTTTACTAAACAATAACTTGTTCTATTATCTATAAACTATAATAGTAAAAAATGCTAAAATTGATAATAAAAAAATACATACCCCTAGAAACGAGTCGGTCCGGGGTCCCGTTTATTTTGAAAATAGTATCCATCCCGTCCCGTTAGTGTCACAAGACCCGTCCCGCTCCGTCCCGTTTAAATTCCAAATTTTAGGACATTTTACGGTTCAGACCGGGTCGGAACCGCGGGTCTTGAAACCGTATGCCCACACCTAGTGATAGTAGCCCTCATTGCGGTCCACAATCGCAAGATCCCGAGAACTTTCTTATGTTCTCGCTTGTGATTTGAGTCTTTCCTTCCCGTTGGAAGCCACCATAGCATGCGAACTCCTGCAACGATTCAACTTGCTTGCACCGAATCTCCTCATTCAACAAGCTATTTTAGGCTGTCTCCATCGTGACAACTCCATCCGGTGTGGAGTTGCTCACCACCACTACCAATGTCTCCTACATCATCCCACACTAGCTGTGATTTGCACTTTCTTCCATACAATATTTCAAATGGAATCATCTGGATGCTCGCCTGAAAGCTGTTGTTGTAGAACTCTACTAAATGGAGTTGATCCTCCCAAAATCAATTGAATTCTCAAGTGCAAGACTGTAGCATGTCCTCTAGAGTCTGAATGAGTGTTGTCCGATGATAAGCTGTGTTGAACCTCAAACTTCGGTGTAAGCTATGTCATAAGTGAGAGGTGAATTAGGTGTCTCTATCCTATACAACTAACCAGAATACCATGATGTCTTACTATCTATCTCATGTACATGTCAGCAAGCTGTTTCATAGACTATCCAACTATGAATGGAAGAAAATGAACCACCTTTATGAGCCGGTCCACTTAACTATCTCCAATGTGTTTCTTATAGTGAGAAACTTACATATTTGGAATGTTGACACTTGAGATTAATTCACATAAACATATCACATGTGAGGTTTGAACAAGTATTTATGTTCACTGTCAGTAAATAATCTACAATATGTGTCTCTTTTGTGAATCTTTGCAATCTGATTGACACTTGTTCGACCGGAAATGATGGACAGTTTTAAAGGGAATGCCCAACTTGCCTTTCGTTTGCCAGAAATCCTTTTTTTTTTTTTTCTCCTTCACTGTCATGACAATAATTGCCGGGTCACTGCTCTGTTATTTAGGTAATTGATAACCTTTTAACCTGGCACTAAAACTACTTTAGTGTTATGCTTCGTATCAGCAGCCCCTAAATCTATCTGCAACATGTGTCCATGATATGCTAGATCCTAATATATGCTTTTGGTAATTGCTCACTTTTTCTATGTTATATGCTTTGGATCAAGAGCCCTTGGGTTAGGCATAAGGTCAGATGTGAGGGTCATGGATGTGACAAGTTATACTTATATGTCGAGGTGAGTATTCTTTTAATTTGGTTTAAATCAAATTGAATAGCCGAAAATTAAATTGGACCAAAAATCAAATAAGCAAAATCGAAATCGAACCGAAATAGCAAATAACCGAATCAAATTAGTTCGGTTATCTTTTTATTGGATTTTCGATTTATTTGCATTTTTTTTGTTAATATATACAGTAACTAAATATAGGAGTGAGCAACGGTTCTGTTCGGTTCAAACCGAACCGTATATATGAAAACCAAAATAACTGTAAACCGTATTTCGCAAAACCGAACCGTTTTTATAAAAACCGAACCGAATTAATTCGGTTCGATTTTCGGTCGGTTCGATTTCATGAGCCAATGTGCCGGCTTTCAATTTTTTTAGCAAAATGAGCCTATTTAAATAACAATTTATTTTAAAAATATAGCATTATTGTATTTATGAATTATCATATTATAAAGTGTGAAATATATTAGTATATATAGATTGAGGGTAGAGAGATCAGAGTGCCCATAGAAGTACCGACAGAGAATAAGAGAAAATAGTGCGCTCAGTTAGGGATTACAAAATATTAGTATATGTAGATTGATGGTAGTTTGATAAATTAGTAAATCTAAATCGGTTTTCGGTTCGGTTCAGTTCGGTTACCCGGATCAAGAACCGAAAACCGAACTGTTATTTCAAAATTTTAAATCGAAAACCGAACCGATAACCGAAAAATCGAACCGTTTGTCATATTTCGATTCGGTTCGGCTCGAATATATTTAGTATATACATCTAGATATATACTAATTATTTTCACGTGAGTTGCACGTTAAAAAAAGAAGAAAAAAAAATCTACATTATGATTGAAATATAAAATTTTAAATTATGTTAGAAAATTTTAAATATAATTTAAATATATTTTAGTTATCATTTATAATAAATATATTTTTAAACTTTTGGATATGTGTTTAGTTAGATAATATCATTTAGTAAGTCTAAATATAATTTAAATTCTAAAATATTTTAGTATTTATACATATTCATGCAGTAGTAGAATTTTAGGTTTTAATTTTAGTTTAAACTACGTGAGAAAACAAATACAGTTACACAACTTAATTTTTTTTAAAAACTAAAATAGTTGATAAAATACGCATGACTAAAGCCCCTTTATATACCAAATTTTCTTGTTCGCTTTTCGTTTTTGGAGCGAAATTGAAATTCAAAACCGAAATCGAATTATTTTTTTTAGTATTTTCAAAACCGAAACCGAACCGAATTTATTTTAAACCGAACTGCATATCTTATTCGGTTCGGTTCAGTTCGATTCGATTTTCGGTCCAAAATCGAATAATGCTCACCCTACTTGTATGTAATCGGTACTTATTGGCATCATAACCATATGTTGATAATGTGGGTACCTCCCTCTATATACTTTGTTAGTCCCGAGGCTTGATCAAAGATGAAAAACTGATGCAATCGAGATCTGAGAGTCACACAAAACTTTGTAGTGATCAAACTCAAGATCTACGAACATACAAAAAAACCAAATAGCCAGATTACAATATGAAGGAGGAAAATAGAGAAGAGAAAATCTCTCGTTCTTCCTTGCAAACGTGTTGCAATTGGGACAGAACGAGTTACAATAATCTAGAGAAAGATGAGATGAAGAAAAGTTGCTGGGGTGTCAAAACACCGTTGCTCAAAGCAAGATTCGTCCCACACGAATTGCTTCCAGGAACCAGCAAGTTGAAGAACTTGTAGAACGCTCGAAGTCACCTCTGTTCTGACTCCTCGGATGGACTTGCAATGGCGGCAGCAGCTCCCTCTCTCTCTCTTTTCTGACTTATAAAATTCGTAGTTATACACAAAGGAGGTCAGAAGAGAGTATATATAAAGAGGGTGGAAATCCTAGTTGCCTCTTCAGTTATGGAAAGATTGAATCAAATTCTACATACTTAGCATGTAGCTATGTGGCCAAATGATTGGATATGAACATGAGGACGGTCAAAAGCCAAAACCCCCCACCCCCAGTGTCAGTCATACGTGTTGGCTTATGTGATTTTGAGTTAGACCCAGATATCTGTTTGATAAAATTAACATTCCTTTCAAATTGGCTTTGAGATTTGGCAGGCATTGGCTATAAGGTTCTACGCAATTCTTCCGTCTTCTTTTGGGTCTTGAGCCTTGTTAGCAATCACCCGAATAAAACGCAAATTATACGCAAATTTTTCCGTATCATACATAAATGTATAATACTTACGTACTTTTAAAAAATTTGGATTTGTACGCAAATTTTAAGCCTGTGACGTTTTAAACACGTACCGTACGAATTTTAAAAAAAATTAGCCAAAAAAAATGTGACCAAGAAACCCAACAGTCTGAACTTTCTTGACAAGTGCTGCTATTAGATATTAAAAATTATTAAAAGAAAAGAAGAAAAAGTCTCACAGTAACCAAAAAAAGAAACCAAAGAGTCTTTGTACATATTGTTTGCAACAATCAAAGAAAAACCTTTCGGTTTTCCATCATCCAACCTCTTCTTATTCTCACACTGAACCTTGTTTATGAAGGAGTAGAGGTGGGTGGGCCCAATATATATGCCGAATTTTTAGTGCCAAATTGGTTCATATGAAACGTACTAAACACGAATTAAATCTGATCTGAATGTTTTTCGTTAGACGAATTTTTTGACCAAATTTTTGATCGTATTTTAATTATATTGTGCCGATTTATACTCGTACTTTTGTCGTTCCAAAATTATATTCAAGTTTCACTTTTTCGTACTTTTTTGACCGTATTTCGAAAGTTTTTAATTGTTTCACTATCGTTCTGTAGGCTTCACGCATTCGTGGGATTGTTGAGGTCCATGTCAAAGTTAAAAGTGCTCCAAACCTGAAGAGGTCTTCATTGTTGAAGATGAAAACGATAATATTGTTCGCGAAACTTTGAAAGACAATCATGTCTTTTCCCAGTATAAGGTTCGTGTTAACCAAAAGGCTAAACTAAAATTTGATATCCTCAACTATTCGAGTGTTTCAACCTGATACCGTTAACGTTGATAGGTATCAACTTAATATTCTAAATTTCAAAAATGATAAAATTATTTCTCCTCTCTCCCCTCCTTCTCCTACCGGCTGTCATCACCTCGTCGTCCCACCCCATGGATGCCCCACCTCTGCGCCCTCCGACCTCTCCCCGTGCCGCGCCCCTAACCCTGCCCCACCTCTCTCTCCGCCGCGCGCGGGCCGCCGTCACGGGCGAAGAGAGAGGTGGACGGGGTCGCGGGTGTGGTACAGCCGCGACGTGGAGAGGGGGCTAGGGCGCGGGGGTGGTACAGTTGCGGAATGGGGGAGGCTGGGTGGTGACAACCGGGGAGGAGGGGGGGGAGGGGGGGGGGGAGGGAAGATGAGGGATAATTTCATCATTTATGAAATTTGGAATATTAAATTGATAAATATCAAAGTTGAGAGTATTAAGTTTAATAATTCAAATAGTTAAGACTATCAAGTTGTAATTTAGCCTAACTAAGATGTGTAGCACAAATTTTTTTATTCTGCTGTCCGTACCATGTAATGCAGTTTCATAAATAAGTTTTTGAAAAGTGAATTTATTGTGGCGTGTTTTTCTGTTGTGTTTTTTTTTTTTTTTTTAGTTATTTGCTTGTTGGTTAACTAGTGTTCATTTTTCCTTCATTTTTCTCATTTGGATCACAGCATTATTAAATATACAAGCTGTTCTTATTGATCTAGTATTTATAGAAGATGGATGCTAATAGATCACAAAGAACTGTCGACTAATAAAATGTCAATTTTAATATTTTGGAGAATCAGCTATAATTTTCGCCCTTCTTTTTGTGACGAATATAGGTACTGCTCATTTGCAGCATTTAATGTTCCTCTGCAAATTCAACCCCTAATTACTATAAACAAATCAAGTCTTAATACATGTGATCTTCTTATGCAATTCCGGAACATGAAGGAATGAATTTTTGGATGTACATGAAATATTTTTCTTTGATTAATTTCACGTCTTTCTACAACTTTAAGACGTATTGCACATCTTGCTACCATAGTTTTTATTATTTACGCCCTTGTCCTTATCAATAGATGATTTGTAGATAGATAACCATGGTCCTAATTTTTTTTTTCCCTAATTTACGCCCTTGCCATAATTACTATAAACAAATAAACTCCGAGTAATGCTACAGTTACAACCAAATGCTTACAACCCTCTTACAACCTTTACCCATTGCTGACATGTGGGCCATGGCCCACATGTCAGCACATGGGTGAGTGGTTGTAAAAGGGTTGTAAGAATTTGGTAGTAGACTTAGCATTATTGAATAAACTCCTATATTATTTTAGGTATTAGTAAGTACAGATCTTTATATTCCCTATTATTGAGAATGTTGCTAAAGTTTCAACTTCTCTTTCGACAGAATGATCTAATCCATGGTTGGGGAATGGACGTGAAACTTGGATATATATTGTGCTCAGGTTATACTTCATCATCTTGGTAATCCAGACAGCATTAGCTTCTTTGGATAATTCAATGCTTTTGCTTCTTTGAAAGTGTAAGGCCTCGTTTGGTTCGCAGAATCATCGGATTGGATAAAAAAAGTAATTACTTTTTTATGTTTGGGTGCCAAAAAAATTGAAGAGAAAAGAAAAATAGAAAAGTGATTCCATCCATCCAAACAAATAATAGTTTTTCCATATTGAAGAATTCATTTTTCTTTTCAAATTCCTTGACATTTTTGAATATCGAAAAGAAAAATCAATTAAAATTATAATTTTCTAAAGGAAAGAAAATGCCAAATAATTGATGAATTATTAGATTTGTAACATGAACTTCTTGTGACCTTCTCTCACTAGTATTACAATGATTGGACTTACACTAATTATTTCATTTGTCTCTGATTAATGCAGGTTTAGACCAAAGAGCCGGTACTACTGTAATTGCAGCTACTAATCGACCTGACAAGATTGATCATGCATTGCCGAGAGCACTTCCTATGTTGAACTATGAGAAATACTTGTTCAAACAGGATGCATGCTTTGATAGGGTCTTTGGTGTGCAGCTCTTGCCACAATAGAAGTATATTGTTGATTTACTTTTTCATGGATTTAACTACATTCTTTAGTTGATACTAGAAAATTTTGTATTGTTTAGTTAATTAACACTAGAATGTCATCCAGGAGGTACGAAGACAACATACGCATCTATGAAGCATTTCGAGACTGGGACTTTATGGCGCGTTGAACATTCATCCAATATTACCTCGAACTTGCAAACATGTATCTAAGCACTGTTTAAGTGGATCTACAACAGATTGTTGATAGCACCTGACATCGTTTGGTTCGCAGAATCATGGAAATAGAAAAGTACAATCATTATTTTTTATATTTGAGTGTTAAAGAAATTGAGAAAAAAAAAGGAAAGTGAATCCCATGGAAAAAAAAAATTAGGAAAAAAAATAGTTCCATCCCTCCAAGGCAGGATTGAGTTTTCTACCTTTAAGTATTCATTTTTTCCTTCCAATTTCTTAGCATTTCCAAACACCGGAAAGAAAAATCAATGGAAATGTAATTTCCCAAAAGAAAGGAAATACAAGGAATCGATTTCCTTTCCTTTGCGGGTTCCGTATGCTTCAACAGTATAGAGTCTCATATATTACATGATGTGTACAAGGCCAGACATCGTTCACGCAGTTGACATAGTTAGCAGGTATCTTTCAAATCCTGGAAGGATACATCTGAGTGCGGTCAAGTGTATTCTGCGGTCTTTAGGACGCCACTTATTGGACGCTTTCATTTAATGGTGACGAGCTGAAGCTGGTCGTGTAGCGCCCCTGTCACCCTCATTTTCCGTATTTTCTGTATTTCGTATTTATACTCGTATCTGAATTTTGGCATGTATTTTAATTTTTTTATCTTCTTGTGGAATTTCGGTATTTCTCGTATTTCGGGTTTTTGTCATGGTTCGGTTTTAATTGGTTTGGATTGGGTTGGTTTGATTTGGTTTATTATGTATTGGAACACCTTAACCTATGCTCCACCCTCAACACACCACATCCCACCCTCTTTATAATCCCCACATAACACTCTCTCTCTTCATTACCTCCTCCATAAATTTCTTCTTCTTCTCCTTCCTCCGCAACTCTCCTAACCCTAGGCAAGCGCATCTTGCCACTACATGAGAACCCTCTTTTATTTGTCCCTTTGCTAGATTAGGACATGGTGATCAACATTAGTTCTTGGCATTTTGTGATTTGGAGTCTCCATTGTTCTAGATCTAAGTCTTCCTATTTTCGGATTTTTGCATGTTTTGATCTATTTTAGTTGGTTTTCTATGAGTTTTGATGTTTCCATGTGGAAGAGCATTCAGTTTCACCCAAGTTGGAGCTTTGGAAATTCGGATTTGGAGTTCGGATGGCCAAGTTGTGAGCTTTCGAAGCTTTGGGTTCAGCCATGGTGTTCTTGCTGTCTGGAGAAGACAGTGAGCAGTGTGTGCAGAGCTGTTTAGCTTACGCACCCTGAGCTACGCGCGCTCTTTAGCGCTGCGTACGCAGACTTGAGTACGCTTCCTGTTGGAAGCGTGACTCCTTGAGTGTGCGTGACTTTTCACGTACACTGCTCCCTTGAGCGTGCGTGACTTTTCACGTACGCAGCTCCCTTGAGCGTGCGTGACTTTTCACCCACGCTGCTCTCTGTAGCGTGCGTGACTTTTCACCTACGCTGCTCTCTGTAGCGTGCGTGACTTTTCACGTACGCAGCTCCCTTGAGCGTGCGTGACTTTTCACCCACGCTGCTCTATGTAGCGTGCGTGACTTTTCACCTACGCTGCTCTCTCAGCGTGCGTGACTTTTCACATACACTGCTCCCTTGAGCGTGCGTGACTTTTCACGTACGCAGCTCCCTTGAGCGTGCGTGACTTTTCACCCACGCAGCTCTCTGTAGCGTGCGTGACTTTTCATCCACGCTGCTCTCTGGCGTGCGTGACTTTTCACGTACGCAGCTCTTTCAGCGTGCGTGACTTTTCGTACGCTGCTCCCCTGACCCTTGCTTAACCCATTGGCTCTTGGAGTTTTGGTTTTATTTCTTTAAGCTTGGCTCTTCTATAGCCCTGCATATTGATATTTTATTAGATATTTTACGTCCATTTTATATCCTTACGCCTTTTGTCATGAACTTGATTTTACTTAATATGTTTGGAATGACTATTGTACACGGCATGGTATGACAAGGAACTAGCATAACACGACAGTGACCCGTAGTGGTGCACTCCTGACATGACCAACCTGACATGATAGTGGCCCATCGTGGCGCACTCCTGACAAGTACCCTGACATGATTTAACTTAATGCTGTTGCGACGGCTAACACGACCTGACAAGAATAAATGGCCTGGACATCGTGGTTGATGTGTTTGTACAAATGAACCTGTCTTGTCTTGCATCATGTCTAGGACATGAATCTCTGGTTTTCCACGGTCAGGGATTCATACTGAATATGGCTAGGATTAATGACTAGATTGATCAAATAGTTCTTGGAGAATTTTCCAGTTACCTGTTGCCCCTTTGGTCCCGGCCTTATATATATATATACTTGGAATTTGTTGCTATCCGTCGAGATGAGCGCACTTCCAGCCCGCCGTCGAGTGTGGTACCTTAGGACACATGTATCTTACTACAGTGTGTCTGCTATATCCTGCTATCTTTTCCTTTTCTTGCTGGGATCACTCAGGTAGTAACAAACAGGTAACATGACTTGGAATTCTCATTGCATCTTGTTAGTAATTAGGTTTGTGATAACCCTAGTTAGTTAAAGTAGTAAGCCGTAGTATCTGCTTGGCCGTGATTGATTGAATGAGGTATAACCAGTCTAGCCATGTCTTGATCCAGTACAAGATTGCTTCCTGTCTTGATTTCTTACATTATTATTTTGCCGATAAATGGTGGGAGAATCCAAGTTCCGTTCAGACGAAGGATTACAACCCCGGTCCTTGTTTGGTTTACGGGTTGTAACCTGGTTATCTGAATAGTCCCATGGTTATCTCATCGTATATCACCTGCCTGGTTTCTCCTTAATAATTGTCTTCATTATGTAATTATTTTCTTTTTTATGTTCTGATATGCCGGCTTTTGTTCTTATTTCGTGGCCTCCTTTGTGGCACTTGCTCTTTCTGGGGTCTGACCCAGCTGGTTTTGTATGGCCAGATACCGGAGCGGCAGCAAAGGATCTACCTGCTTTCCAGCCAGATGGTGACCACTAGAGGGAATCCTGGCAACGAGTGATTTTCTTTTGTTCTCCCACTGTAATTGTACATTATTCTTTTGAGGCATTTAGCCGACGAGCACCTGTTAGCTCGATGCACTTTACTTTCTGTCTGCCTACGGGCTGTAAACATGATTGGCAACTCGAGGTTGATCATGTATGACTTAACTCTTGCTAGTCCTTACATTTTGTACGACTAGCTTCATGATCATCTGGATATGTAATGTTTGGGACGCCTTACAATTGTATATTTGGTGATCTGATATCTTATTACTATTATTAGTTGGTTGAGATTGAGACAATAGGCTGCTTTATGACCTTAAGAGACTGATAGCTTGTAGATAAACCCTCATATTTCTAGACAGCCGTGACCGTATAGTGATATGGATTCCATTTCATTATACGTAGCTGGCTATGTCCGCCCCCGCTCTCCAGTATTTTGGTTCTGGGACGTGGCAGCCCCGCTTTCGATAGGCGACGGACTTCATAATATGCTTGCGCCGAGTCAGATCGGTCGAGAACTTAGATGGTCATCTGACTCGATCGCTGAGCTTGGTCAACGATAACACCTTGCAGCATCGATCAAATCGATTTGGACGGATGTTACGAGAATCGATCCAACTAATGGAACGACTTCTGTTGGAATAAGTCCTAGATGCAGCGGGCAGCGTTTCGACGAGTGAGCTCTATATAAGAGTCCCTTCGACGGGACCAGACCGCTTGTCGAGTATGTTTTCTTTTGTTTTCAATCAATGTAGCCGCAACGACATCCAATGTAATTACGACTTGCACTTCGTTGCAAGCTATGAATGAAAAGCATATTTCTATCTTTTTATACTGCGTCTCAATTTGATGTGATTTGTAAAGTTTCAACTTGGCGTTTCAATATAAAAATTAACGTAACGTTCTTGCCTTGTACGAGTGCAATTCCAGACTCGTACGGCATCACGCCTTAGCGAGAACGATCGATTCGACATAATAACACCAGGGACGAACGATTTGTCGACTCGGGACGTGACAGGTCGAATATACTAACGCTGATATGGCTGGAGATATAGACACAAGGAGATTGACTTCGTGCTATGTGATGATATTTGCTGGTGGAGCGTTTTGTAGAGGTCGTGGTTGAAGAAGTGTGTTGCCTTATCTAGGTCAAAGACATAGTACATTGCGACGATGGAGGTTTGCAAGGAGTAGCTGTGGATGAAAAAATTTCTACAGGAAGTGGGCTTATGCAAGAGCAGTACAATTTGCTTTGTGATAGCCAGAGTGTAATTCAACTTGGAAAGAACCCGACGTTTCATAGTTGGTCCGAACATATTGAGACTCGGTATCCACCGGTATGAGATGTGCTTGAGAAGAATGACACTACGCTTGAGAATGTTCATACTGATGGCAATGGAGCATATATGCTTACAAATATTCTACCAAAGAAAAAATTTGAGTACTGAAAAGGAGGATCGTCGGTATGAGAAGCTTTTCCACCTATTTGGAAAGGAGGAGATTTGTTGGTGTTGGGTGGGTTCCCAACCTATGTAAGAAATCTCAGAGTACGACGAGTGTTATCTGTGTGACGAAAGAATTCCAGGAAATGTGACGAGTGCCATTCGAAGCATCGGAGAAACTCTTATATCAGAGTAGTGAAGGTTCTGTCCAGAGTTAGCTGGGTTCGTCCCGAACTCGGTCTTCTACCTTGTTCGGTCAGTGGGAGGATAACAAGTTTCTCAACTTGTTGGCTCGAAACAGCTGAGTTCTGTCCGAACTAGATTGTCGACAAGCTGTGCGGGATTTGGGTTGTTCTATACACCGTTGGATCACATCCAGTGATCCAGGTCAATTACGAATTTAAGGGGGGTATATTAGGTTTTTTTCCTAACATTAATCCAAGAAACAATGAAGCAACTCTTGGTTGGGTGGGGGGGGGGGGGGGGGGGTGTTGACGACTATTTCGAAGAGGAAATCATTTTCGAGTAATCTTTTCTCTTCGTCTTCGTGAGTCTGTAATATATTTTATATTCTAAGGAGCTGTGGTCAACCGTTTGGATCGGCGAATAGTTTGTAAGAAATTCGTGTATTTCTTATTCCAGTAGTGGAGGCTTTTCAGACTCTGATCATTTCGTAGTTTTTTTTTTCATCTGAATTTTTCACATGAAATCGCTTGTATTTATGTTTGGCTTTCTTTGTGATTTTTTGCGATTTGAATTTTGTAACTTTCTTCGGTTCTCCTCACAGCTTTTGGGTTTGGAAAAATGTTTTTCACGTTTCGTTCAAAACAATATGGACGATATTTTGATTGATATTTAGGAGTATTTGTATTCGTGACCGGTCAGCCCAATTCAATGGAAATTCTGGATTTTTTTTTTTTTCCTTCGGAAGCTAACAATTGCAGGAAAAAACCAGCGCTAGCTACTAGAAGCGAACTTAGTAGAAATATGGATCTAGATTGTTTAAAAAAAAATCATTTTCTACAAGACGTACCAACGTACTAACTCTTGTGGTTACCTAAAAAAATATAAGATCTAGATCGGATGATGGGAGATCAGTGGATCGAACCTTATGGACGTCTTATTACTTCTCTTTAAAATGGTGGATGTTGAAGACAGTGGATCGAAAAGTACTACCTCACCTTTTATCCATAAATTAAATCCAACTAGTAAACATGGTTCTAACTAATTACAAAGGTAGACAATTAATCGTCCTTTGACATATATATATATATATATATATATATATATATATTGACCTTTTAGGCAAAGCTTAACTAGGACGGTAGGTACGCGGTAGGTAGGAAGTTCTGATGATATCTTGAGCATGTCAGGCGTGCTCCTTCCCTCCTAACTTCCAAATATTGCTCAATCTCATGATTCATCCATCACATGCAGAGAGATCGCTCCCATTATTTCCTTATGATATATTGCTTTCGTCATCATTCCTGCGGTTTCGTCTCCATCCCATCCATATGCTGTCATCATCACCTCTGCTGCACAACCCCATGAGCTAGCTGTGTTAGACAAATATGAGATCTTCTGCTTGCCCACCATTATCCGAATGTGGGGTCGCTCCAGCCAGCCCAGGGACGGAGCTATTTACTCCAGTAAAGCAAAGATCCTAGCTTTTATAATCTTTAAAAGATCAACAAAAACAATTCTACTTTAACTTTCAAATTAGAATTTGTTTTATACTTTTGGAACTCTTATCATTCAATTTAGTTACTTTCGTAGACCATTCCGTAGGGGTGCAATTCCGACGGATTGGGTCGGACTTGAGGGCAATCCGAATCCAATCTGATGAATCATAAGTCTAATCCGAGTCCAAGTTCGACCCGACCTCGGGTTCAACATATGAAATCCAAATCGATTTCCGGTGGAAGCATTCGCCATAGTCTGATACATGAACTCGAGTCCAACCCGATTTTGATCGGATTCAATTATTTAATCAAGTCATAGTCCGAACGCGAGTATCTTCAACTCTAATTCAATCCTTAATGGATTTATCTGATCGGACTCTGCTTTAGCCCATCCAAATTGTACCCCTACTAGTCCGGATGAGATACTAAAAGCTTGGGTCATGTTTAAGTTCGACTCCATGACAACCGAGCATGTTCAACCCAAACTCTTTAAATTACTTAGACCAGCCCGACTAGGCTCACGCCGCTCATCCTCAAGCATTTTGTGTAAGAATTAAGAAAGAATACGAAGACGATATATCAAATGATATCAAGAACTTTCTCGTAAGTACGGAATAATGTAATGACTTCTGAACCAAATAACACTATTGGTAATAACACTCAGTAATTTTCAATCACTAGTCCTCCATTGGAGTTAACCAAATTACTTAAAAAGAAAGGTTGAGTTGCATTTCATTTTTTGTCCAATTTCAAAGTACATCACATTCAATTGCCATAATCCAAGTAATTCTCCACTTATGACTAAAATTATATTTTAATAAGAATCAACCCCGCCAAAAGTCCCCTCTTCCCGCTCCGCGCCACAGCCGACAGCACTCCGCTCCGCTACGTGCCCCCAGTCGTCGACGAGCATATGATGCAGCTGCTAACTGCTACTCCAGCTCCCGCCGTACGCCATAACCCCCCCCCCCCCCCCCCCCCCCCCCCCCCGGCCCTTTCCATCCCGCCATGTGCCAATACCGACAAATCCCCTCCCTGTGGCACACCTCTGCCATCGACGAGCTACTGCTGTCACTACTAACTGTTAGAAATTTCTTCAATTTTCTTCACTTATAATCTGCAAACAAAATAAATTACGTAAATGTTACCGGCCTCCGGGGAAGTCGCGCACGTAGCACTGCCCTAAGAGTTAGCTCGGGTCTATGTGCAGACCGTATCCGAACGCTCCTAGTGGTAAAATCCCCGCTCCACCGGAATCTCCTTGCCGCACACGACTTTGAGAGAGTGACCACGTACTTAGCTCCGCCCAGAGCAACAAGAAGAAGCACAAAGTTTTTGGGAAGAGAATTTCGTAGAGAGTTTCGGAACGATAAAGTTTTTCTGTATTTTTAGAAGGAGAAGAGGGACTCAATATATAGGCATTCCAAGGAGGAGAATGATGGCAGAATTAAAAAAGACAATTAAGAGGAACGTTACAAAATTGATTTCCATCACATGGTTCATTGAACCTGGACGGAATTCAAAAACGAACCGTTACAGAAATAAGTGTGTGGTAACGGTCAGAAACTTGAATGAGAAAACCAAAAAAATCTTTAGGGTCTCAGCCTGAACTCCAAGTGGAAATCGAATCGGCATTCGGCGCCCGCAGATGTGGGCACGTACCCGCACCCGTTACGCGCGCCGAACCGAACCGAGCCGAGCCGGGCCGGGCGGCGGCGGCGGCGCGCGCGTGTGGCCCATGGGGCTCCCACTCAATGGTTTAATGAAGCAAGATGGAAGGAGTATATATATGCACATAGAAAGGGTACTGTGCAGCCGATGTGGGACTAATAACTTTTTGTGAAACTTTAGCTTTTGCTCAATAAAGGAGCAGCAGCTAACAATCCCCCCCCAAAAGGTCAAGTTTCAAGATAATATAAAGAAAAGAATAAGATAAGAGAATTTCTGGGCAGTTGTATACTATGCATAAATGAGATGGACTGCAGCCTTGAATCTCACGTAGTGACTATTGTCTTTGTCTGAAGAAGAGCTTGATGGACTACGCCTTGAATCAGTCTTCTTAAACCAGACTCAGAAAATAGCACACATAGTACGCTAGAGGTACTTGGGTCTATCGGGTGGCGCATTTGGTTGGCCATGCGCACTTTTACACATTCATGAGAGTTGTCTAGGATCGCCCTGTCCTATAGTCGCGGCCCTCACGACCTCTCATATAGGTAAGTCCTTAAAGGTTGGTGATAGGAATCAACCCTGCATATCATGCTTGGACTTATTAAGAGTTTAAACTCAACCTATCCATATCACAAAAGGAACACTGTCACCATAGGGATGGGGTATGAATGTACACATGTACAGCCTCCTGGGCTTTTATTTTAAAGAGAATTTAATCTCAGGTCAGTGTTCCATAATAGTCACCTAGTCCAGCTTGTTTCTATCCATTGAACCGGCTTCTTGGGATCTCCAGTCAGACTCGGTTGGGTTGCCACTGCTGGTGACTATACTATGGGCTTAACCCCATCCCCCTCGATGATTCTAGGATCAATGTCCTAGACAGACCCTTCGTCAAGTGATCTGCAAGGTTCTTTTCTGACTTTATATAGTCAAGAACCACATATTTGCCCAATAGGCTCTTTATTGACTTGAAGCGCAGCTGCAGGTGCCTGTTCATCTTAGCATTCACAGAATCATGTTTTAGTAGTTCTATAACAGATTTATTATCACAGTTTATAGAAATTGCAGGAATAGGATGAACAGAAACATGTATATGCATAATAAGATTTCTTAGCCATTCGGCTTCTGTACATGTAGTATCCAAAGCTATCATTTCAGAGTCCATTGTACTTCTGGCTATGATAGTTTGTTTACATGATCCCCAGGAGATTGCAGCTCCTGCTAGAGTAAAAACATATCCAGTAGTGGATTTCACATCATGTGAATCAGTTACCCAATTTGCATCGGAGTAACCTTCTATGATATCAGGGTGTCTAGAATAATGAAGTTTATAATCTAGAGTACCCTTAAGATATCTAAATACTCTGTCCAATGCACTCCAATGCGACTGATTTGGGTTACTAGTATATCTACTTAGTCTCCCAATAGCAAATGCAATATCAGGTCTGGTCCTATTTGTTATGTACATAAGGGATCCAATCATTTGTGAATATCTATGTTGTTCTATAGGTAATCCTTCATTCTTCTTGAGAACAACATTACTGTCATAAGGGGTAAGGGCAGGTTTCTTGTCAAAATACTCAAACTTCCTTAGCATTTTCTCAATTGAATGTGCTAAGGATAGAGTATAGCCCTCTTTCCTTTTTGACACTTGCATTCCTAGGATCAGATTTGCCTCACCTAAGTCTTTCATATCAAACTGGTTAGATAAATAATTCTTAGTGTTATTTATCAGTTCCAATGAAGATCCTAGAATAAGGATATCATCAACATACAAGCATAAAATAACACAACTTTTATTTGTATTTTTGGAATACAAACATTTGTCATATTCATTTGGCACAAAACCAAAATCTATAATGACTTTATCAAATTTGTTGTGCCATTGCTTGGGAGCTTGCTTTAGGCCATAAAGGGATTTTACTAATCTACAAACCTTCTTTTCTTGACCTTTAGCAATAAAACCTTCAGGTTGCTCCATATAAATCTCTTCTTCTAAATCTCCATTTAGAAATGCTGTCTTTACATCCATTTGATGGATCAGCATATCATGAATGGATGCTAAAGCTAGAAGGGTTCTAATAGAAGATATTCTAGCTACAGGAGAGTAGGTATCAAAATAATCTAATCCTTTCTTCTGGGTAAATCCTTTTGCCACTAATCTAGCCTTATATTTTTCTATGGTACCATCGGCTCTAAGTTTCTTCTTAAAGATCCACTTACAACCTATTGGTTTGCTGCCTAAAGGAAGGTCTGCTAAAAACCAAGTATTGTTCTCCATGATGGAGTTATACTCATTGTTAATAGCTTCTTTCCAGAAAGGGGCATCAGGAGAGGATATGGCTTCTTCATAAGTTGAGGGATCACCTTCTATCAAAAATGTGAAGAATCCTTCTCCTAAATTCTTTTCAATCCTTTCTCTTTTACTCCTTCTAAGTTCTATGACTTGTTCAGATTGAGAATTAGTCATTTGGTTATGAGAACTAGTAGACGGAGTAAGAGAAGGGTTAGAGGAAGATGAAGGGGTTCTATCCTTGAAGGGAAAAATATTCTCAAAATAAACTGCATCTCTAGCTTCAATGATTGTGTTATTAGAGATTTCATTTACTTCAGAATGGGTTACAAGAAATCTATTGGCATTACTATCTAGGGCATATCCTATAAACACAGCATCTACAGTCTTAGGTCCTATCTTCCTCTTTTTGGGTTCAGGAATTCCTACCTTAGCTAAGCATCCCCAAACTTTGAGGTAGTTAATCCTAGGGGTTCGACCTTTCCATAACTCATATGGTGTCTTATCATTAGTCTTACTGGGTATCCTATTAAGAATATAACAGGCTGACAATAAGGCTTCTCCCCAAAGATTATCAGGGGCACCTGAGCTGAGAAGCATGGCATTGACCATATCTAAAAGAGTGCGATTCTTCCTTTCAGCAACTCCATTGGATTGTGGTGAATAAGGAGCAGTTACCTCATGAATAATTTCGTGCTCTTCACAGAAGTTAGTCATTTCATTTGAGGTATACTCTCCACCACGATCTGATCTAAGAATCTTAATCTTCCTATCCAACTGGTTCTCAGCCTCAGATTTATAGACCTTGAATCTGTCTAGAACTTCATCTTTGGTCTTAAGGAGGTAGGTGTAACAATACTTTGAAAGGTCATCTATAAAAGTTATAAAGTATTTCCTACCGCCTCGAGTCAAGACCCTATTGGAATCACAAACATCACTGTGGATAAGTTCTAGGAGTTCAGAATCTCTATAGACAGATTTGAAAGGCAATCTAGTGTGTTTGGCTTGAACACATATCTCACATTTGTGTTCATCGTCTATAGGAGTCTTAGGGATAAGATCTAAGTTCATCATCCTTTTGATAGATCCTAAGTTCACATGACCTAGTCTACCATGCCAAACATTTGATGATTCAACATTTGCAATAAAAGAAGGATTTGAACTTTTATTCATAGTACTTAAAACAAAAAGTCCATCTTTCACAAATCCTTTCCCAATAAACAGATCATTCTTAGAAAAAACTACTTTATTAGCCTCCATTACAATTTTGTATCCTGAGGCTACAAGGAGAGATCCACTAACAAGATTTCTCCTGACAGACGGCACATGAAGCACATCATGGAGAAGTATAATTTTTTCTGATGTCATCTTCAGATCTATTCTTCCTCTTCCCACAACTTGTGCCGTTGAGCCATCTCCTAGAGTCACGCCTCCTCCACCTGATTCCTGATAGGTTGAAAAACAGGAGCGATCAAATGAAACGTGAACATTAGCTCCAGAATCCAACCACCAATCATCAGAATGGAAAGACAGGTTTACTACAGGTTGGAAGCTTACAGACCTAAAGGAGCTGGAAGACCCATTAAGAATCATGTTAGCCTCTGCCTTGCCTTTTCCCTTGAAAGAATTCTGGACAGGTTCTTTCTTCCTTTGGAAGCAATTGATGGCTGTATGGTTGGTTCTACCACACACAAAACAAAATCTTCTTTGATCCTGAGTCTGACCAAAGTTTCTAGGTTTTTGGGGTTGAGTGTTTTGGTGATGAAGATTTTTGGGAGGAGGTCGAAAACTCTGCTTCTTTTTGAAGGAGGTTTTCTTGGATTTGAAATGATTGTTTGACTTGGGTTTTTCATGGCTTTCTACAAGGTTTACCTTAGCTGTGGCATTTGACTTAGCTTTAGTCTTGGACCTATATTTCTCTTCTGTTCTAATTCTCTGTAGAGCTTGAGAATATGTAATAGATCCTTGTAGATGTAGAAGGTCTTTAGCCACTTTAGACCAGGAAGGAGGAAGTTTATCTATCAAGCATCCTATTTTGTGCTCAGTAGAAAAGACGGTTCCCTTGGCTTGAATCTGTCTAAGGTGTTCTTGGAACTCATGGATTTGGTCATTGATAGGTTTGTTATCTACCATGACATATTGGTTGAATGTGGTAGAATTGAATCTATCAATTCCAGCATCATCACAACCATACTCATCTTCCAAAGCATCCCAGAGTTCTTTAGCGCTTTTATACTCAAAAAATATGTCGTAGAGTGACTCCGACATAGCGCTTAAGATTTTGTGAAAGCAGTGGTAGTCAATTTCCTTAGGGGTCTTGGGTTTGGTAGAAGAGGAGGACTTGGAAACCCCTACGTCAGACTCAGTCTCATCAGAATCATTTGAGATGGGTGTAGACCCATCAATGGCAGAAATCAGACCTAAAGTGGTAAGCCAAAATTTCATCTGGCTTTGCCACCTCTTGAAGTAGGTGCCATTGAATTTTGCAGGCTTTGCAGAAAAAGTCTCTTCCTTGGAAGTCATGGTTCTAAGGTCTGAAAAAATTATATTTACTCAATAAGATGGTTTTAAGCTAAAATTAACAATTAAAATAATTTTAGTAATAAACCTTTTAATTTTTAGTTTTTCAAGTTTTGATGAGGTTGGGTTAGCTGTAGGGGCCGGATCCCAGCAAGCGGAGGTTCACTAGGAACTCTTAAGTACCGGTCGCTTAGACGATATTTCGCCTTGTTGACAGAAGGGCCCTTTCGGCTTGTTCCCAAACAAATCTTAACTTTAGAACTTAAAACTAAAGGAATTTTTTACTAAATTAATTAATTGTTTGATTTGGCCTAAATTAAAATATTGAGTAAAATGAAAGCTAGTATGATCAAAAATTATAAAGTGTATTGGCTAGCAAATATGTGAATAAGGCTATTTGTGAAATGAATAACAATAGAGGCAACAATATTAATATTGTTAACAGAACAAATTATGTTAAAAAGTTTAATAAAAGTTACTTCTTGGTATTTGTGACAGCAAAATTTTTAAAAATGCTTGTTTGACCGAATAGAACAAAGAGCTAACAGAGCAATTGTATAACAAAGCAATTGTATAATAAGGCAAGCTACTTTTAAGTAATAAACAGAGCAATTTTTTATACAAGGCAATTGTATAACAAAGCAAACTACTTTTAAGAAATAAATAAAGCAATTGTATAACAAAGCAAATATTTTTTAATATTGCTCACAGAGCAATTGTTAAGAGAATGAAATGCTAACAGAACAATTGTAACGAAATGATTGCTAACAGAACAATTGTAACGAAATGTTTGCTCACAGAGCAAATTTTTAATATTGCTAAGAGAGTAACAAAATGCTTGCTGTGACAGCAAGCAAGTAAAATACTTCTCTTTGATACTTTTAAGTAATAAATAAAGTTTTTATTGCCGACAGGAAAACAAATGATATTTTTCGTACAGAATTCGAAAAACAGAAAAGGAAATATTTTGTGGAAAAGCTAACTCTTAGATTGTTAGAAATTTCTTCAATTTTCTTCACTTATAATCTGCAAACAAAATAAATTACGTAAATGTTACCGGCCTCCGGGGAAGTCGCGCACGTAGCACTGCCCTAAGAGTTAGCTCGGGTCTATGTGCAGACCGTATCCGAACGCTCCTAGTGGTAAAATCCCCGCTCCACCGGAATCTCCTTGCCGCACACGACTTTGAGAGAGTGACCACGTACTTAGCTCCGCCCAGAGCAACAAGAAGAAGCACAAAGTTTTTGGGAAGAGAATTTCGTAGAGAGTTTCGGAACGATAAAGTTTTTCTGTATTTTTAGAAGGAGAAGAGGGACTCAATATATAGGCATTCCAAGGAGGAGAATGATGGCAGAATTAAAAAAGACAATTAAGAGGAACGTTACAAAATTGATTTCCATCACATGGTTCATTGAACCTGGACGGAATTCAAAAACGAACCGTTACAGAAATAAGTGTGTGGTAACGGTCAGAAACTTGAATGAGAAAACCAAAAAAAATCTTTAGGGTCTCAGCCCGAACTCCAAGTGGAAATCGAATCGGCATTCGGCGCCCGCAGATGTGGGCACGTACCCGCACCCGTTACGCGCGCCGAACCGAACCGAACCGAACCGAGCCGAGCCGGGCCGGGCGGCGGCGGCGGCGCACGCGTGTGGCCCATGGGGCTCCCACTCAATGGTTTAATGAAGCAAGATGGAAGGAGTATATATATGCACATAGAAAGGCTACTGTGCAGCCGATGTGGGACTAATAACTTTTTGTGAAACTTTAGCTTTTGCTCAATAAAGGAGCAGCAGCTAACACTAACTGATGTTGCTACTCCCGTTCCGCCCCCCTTCCCAAACCTGCTGTGCGCCCCTGACAACAGCCCCCCTCCCCGACGTCCGTCCATGCCAACAGCCTCCCTCTCCGCCGCGCGCCCCCAGCCGTCGATGAGCTAATGCTGCTAATTGTTGCTCCCGTCGGCTATCCCCTCCTAATTGTGTGCCGCTAGCTACCGGCGCCAGAGAAAGGGAGGGGGGGAGAAGAGAGAAGGTTGGCTCCGATGTCCACGGTGATGTGGGTGGGTGGGTGGGAGAAGGGAGGGTGGGGGGTGTTTGAGGGAGAGGGACGAAGATGGGAATTGCGAAGGGGAGACAAAAAAAAATTGATTGGTCAAAGGAGTTGACTGTTAATAGTAGACATTTGTGTCAAAACTGGAGGATTTCTTACATTACGGTAATTAGGTGGGATGGACCTCGAATTTAGGTTAAAAAAGAGTATAACTCCAAATTTCTCTTACTTAAATGATCACCAAAATTCATCTGTCCTTCTCTAATAGAAAAAAAATACATTTTATCCTAAAAGTTTTTATTCCAAAAATATTTTAACATATCTTTACTAAACTAAATTATCTATTAAATGTTAATATAAGTAATTAAGTAATTTTGAAAAAAAAAATGTTGTAGTTGTTTGCTCTTTTAAAATAATAATAGAATTTAAAAATATTATTTGATTTTAAGTAGTAGAAAAATTAGGAAACTACTTTTTGCTCTTTTCAAATAGTACAAAATAGGTACAATATATGTACATATATACTAGTGTTGTAAGAGCATCATTAGTAAGGCCCATCTTATTTTCTAGATTCTAGATTTAGAATGTAGGAGCTTATTTTGTAGAATAGTAAGTCTCATCTATAGTCTCAATTTCTACAATTTCGGTCACAATCCATCCATAGGTGCTAAGAGTTGAACCTCCCAATTTCTAGATTCTAGATTGTAAGAATTTGTTTGCAGAATAGTAAGTCTCAATTTAGAGTCAAACTTTCTAGATTATAGACTTTATATTTTTTTTTTCTATATTAATTTTTGACCACACAATCTTTAGGATCGGAACTCACTTTATCATTTTCTACTATTTTTATACAAATCCAACCCATTTTACACTTAACTTTTTTTGAAATTTTGGGCTCAAAATAATTTTTGAGAGTCCCAACTAATAATGATGCTCTAATAGAGAGACGAGAGGGATCTGAAAATATTTTCAATAAAACTTTTCATGCTATAATTTTCTGCTCTATCCAACGAAACACACCCCCAAAATAACAAAAGCTATTAATATATCCCTACAAAATAACGCGGTGGACTCATCCAGCCGCTCATCTAACAACAGGAGCGACATGATCGGACGGCCCATGTTCCATCTCATCTCAGTCGGCTACATAACCTCGACACATCCGACAACCGGACTGGCTTCAGCAGAAAGTCCTCTGCTCCCTCCTCTAAACATCTGAAATTTAAAAGAACAAAAATTATAAATAAATGAAAGAAAGAAAAAAAGAAAAAAATAATAAAGAAACGTCCCTGAAGTTTATATAAATTACCGGGAGATCCTGTTGGGAACGTTCTCCGACGACATGATCACCACCGGGATCTCCTTCAGCTCTGACGATTCCTACGCCATCACCAATGACAAAAGTGGTAAGTAACTTTCAACATATATATATATATATATATATATATATATATATATATATATATATATATATAAAGAAGATAATTGGGGTGAACAGTTTCATATTGGGAATCGATTTTCTGACCACTCGGACCGCATGTCTTTACCACTACCACTAAGTTAGGAGATGCACACGCACACACACACATAATATATATATATATATATATATATATATATATATATATATATATATATAAAATATATATATATATATATATATATGCAAATGACCTCTAGCCTAGTGGTTAAGAGAGATGCATGCGGTCCAAGTGGTCAGAGTTCGAGCCCCAGTGGAGGCGAGTTCGCAACAATTACCCATTGCTTCAAAAAAAAAAAAAAAATATACATATATATATATATATATATATATATATATATATATATATATATATATATATATATATATACCTGGAGTAAAAAAAATAAAAAAATAAAGATAAACACCTTGAGTATCTTGAGCAGCTCGAATCCAGTCATGTCGGGCATCCAGTAGTCAGTGATTATCATGTTCACATTCCGCTCCTGTTCGCGAAATTGTACGTTGTTATATAGAAGAACGTAAATTTAATTAATTAACTGATTAGTTAATTCCCAAATTACAATTAACACTAACTGAATCGAGGACTTCTAGAGCTCGCTTGCCGCTGTCCGCAGTGGTCACTGAAAAGGAACGCAGAATGAGTAATTTTAGGAAAAAAAAAATATATTCACGATTTTAGAAAGGAAAAAAAATAATTAATTGCAAAAAAGGCTAGATGTGTACGTACGCACGCACGCACGCACGTACCACGATATTTGGAGTTGCGGAGGAGCCTAGCGAGGAGCGCCCGGTCTACGGAGCTGTCGTCGACGGCTAGGACGTGAAGATCTTCATTTCTTGGCGACGACGCCATTAGCTACTGCTGCTGCTACTGCTACCTATACTTTAATTGTTGACGAGGAAGAACAATAATGAATAACGAGATGGAGATAGAAGAAGACTTTAACGAGTCTGAGTGAGCATTATATACATATATAGAGAGAGAGAAGGATTGGGGGACTAAAATGAAATCTACAGGTACAGGCAGCGGCCGATTCGGGTCGGATCCGCTATCGGGGCCGATGCTGTGGGTCCCCAGCCCACCACCACCCTTGGTTTTGTGTTAATTTAATTTTCTTTTCCTGTGACTTGTTAGCACGAAAATTTTCCTATTTTCCAGAAGCGTATAACTCTTGCATACTTTTGACATATTCAATTACTTAAATTTTAATCTGTCCAAGTTTTAAATGTATGCGGCATAAATTATTGAGAAAATTGGCACAAAAATATATGGTGAAAATATGTTTAATTAATTAAATTTTACAACATATTCAAGAATGTGAAATTTATAATCTCAATATTTTTAATTTTCGAATACTCGATTGAACTTTCGAACATATTTTATTTGAAGCCGATTTATACTCATATTTTTTCATTCTCGTTTTTTTCTTTCGTTTACAGAATTGCTAGCAAAGCTCCTGTGAATTGAAAAGAACCAAAAAAAAAAGGGAAAATGATACCAGGGGAATGGGAAAAGTCCGCGGCTCTTGACTTGTAGCTGTTATTTCAATTGCTACAGGACACTTTCATTAATAAATAAAAAATAAAAATTGATGATGTGGGAAATGGAATGAATGAATGTAGATAGAGGACAGAGGAGCGGAGAGGATCTTGTGTTGTACCGAGGGAGATTTCCTTATCAAATCGTTTCTTATAAAATATGGGAAACAAAGAACGACTGTATGATTCAGTCCCACGATAAGGCAGTATGTAGGGTCACCAGCTAAGGTCAGGGGTACCCATCTTTCAATTCTCTCTTCTAAATCATAGCGATGGCAAAGAAAAGGCCTTATTTTTTGAGATTTTTTTGACTTTCGTCCCACTTATTAATATAAATTTGTACTTACAGTCTATTTTTAAAAAAAAATTAGACTTATATTCCATTTTTTTGCACTAAAAATATTTTTGACTATCAACTTTGACACCTCCTTTGACTGATATCACTCCGTTGAGAACAAAACGTGAAATCCGTTCTCCCAAACTAAAGAAGCTGCAAGATAATCGAAAAAAGATACAGAAAACCAAAATGTTAAAATCACACAAAAGTCATGCAAAAAATCCTTGCGAAAAATAAAATTACAGGACGATCGGAGTTAACACTAAAAAGCCTCCACTAATAGATATAAGAAGTTACATATTCCATACAAACTTCTCACCGATCTAAACCGGATCACCATAAATACTTGGATGACGAAATGGATTACAGACTTCCGAAAAACAAAAGACAATGAGAAATAATACCCGAACCTCTCTCTCTCTCTGGTAGATTAGATAATAATTTTAGCAGGGCCGGCCCTGAGTTAGTGGGGGCCCTAGGCAAATTTTTAAAATAGGGCCCATATATAATATAAAAAATTGAACTAAAAAATGATAGAGCCAAGGCTAGAACCTTGGACCTCTTATGTACAAGTATAACAAACCACCACTACACCACAAATGTTTTTTGATAAATAAGAATCATATTATATATTAGTTCTATTTTCAATATAAGATTACTAATATATATACATATTTAAATTAATTTTTTTGGGCCCCCAAATTTTATGGGGCCCTGGGCGGTCGCCCTGGCCGCCCTGGGCCAGGGCCGGTCCTGAATTTTAGGGTTAGAAAATACCTATATATACCCTAAAATTGTAACAAATCTGGATCGTTGATGAGATCCAATGGTGTACATAAACACAAAATCGGTTTCAGTTCCAACAGGACCGAATTCTACCGAATTCGGTCAACATAGACAGAATAGTTCTGTCTACGTTGGACTGAGTTCGGTTCACGAAGAGAAAATTGTTCTGTTGAATATGATCGAACTCAGACCGATTTTGGATTGAACCCGGTTTGTTCTCACCATAGCTCTGTTGCCTTCGACTCCCAAGCTTCTCTAACATGCATATGACACTCCTCGCACATTTTGAACTTCTCCGGCACACGGATGACTCCCGTCCGACTTGGAGTGTTCTCCACATATGTTGGAAATCCCATCCGATCTCCGACACTTTTAGATTCTACAAGTTGCTAGCGTTCTCCTACCATAAATAAAAAGAAATATCGAGATTCATGGTTCCGTCACATATGAGGAAAAAAGTACAATCATGGAAGAGGAGTGCAAATGGGAGGTATATGGGGGAGAAACTTTGGAGGATGGAAGGGTGCGGGAGAGAAGAAGAAAAAGAAATAAAGAAATAACTTTGTGTTTAAATTAGTTGGAGATTTGAGGAATCTCATATGTGAAGGGGTGCGATTTTTACAGAAAGAAAATGAATGGGATTTAACTTATGTGCAGCTTAGAAACACTAAATCTGTTAGTTTGATAACTGTAATTGACTAACACTTGATTCTGGAACCAGTTTTTTTTTATAAATAATCTCATTTGATTCTGAAGCAGGATTGACTAGCGGACCCCCTCCTCCCTAGTGACAATTTCAGGAATCATACGTTTTGAGTTCAAATTCCTATACCAAATGACTAGAGTACTTGGTAAACTTCTTGTTATTGTCATATTTTGTTATAAGTATTTTTTTTTGACATGATTTTGTTATAATATTTAATACAATATATTTTTATTTTTGAAACCTAGGGTCATCATCCAAGCTGACTAGCAAGATTCAAACACAGTCTCTCGTAGATGAGGGTCAGGGCTGGCCCTGTGCTTCTGGGGTTCAGGACGAACTTTTAAAATAAGGCCCTCATATATAATATACAAAATATTAAAAAAAATTTAAAAATAGCTACAACTAAGGATTGAACTTAGGTCCACTATATCATAATAACTTTATGTCTAAGAGGGACCATGGTATATACTAGTTCTGTTTTGAGATACAAAATTATTAAAATATTTATTTTTAAACTATTTTTTTGAGGCCCCTCATGATTCGTGGGTCCTAGGACGGCCTTGACGAGGGTGTGGGATTAACCTACTACATCAACACTTGGGGCCTAGCTCCAATGATTTTTTTGTAGTTATCATGTCACAAATTTGTGAAGGATAATTAGATAAAATTTGTTTATGAAGTTTCATACTAAGGGAGTGCTTTATACATAAGAGGTTAGCTAGTGTGAGAAAGTATAATTGTAGAGACATATATGAGAGAGAGAGAGAGAGAGAGAGAGAGAGAGAGAGAGGGGGGGTATGAAGTTTTTTCTTCTTCAACAAAAAGTTGAGAGAGAGAGAGAGAGAGAGAGAGAGAGAGAGAGAGGCTGTAAGGAGTGGACTTTTCAATGGATGACTGACCAAATTATTCTTCTAACATAGTGATAAATTTTGAATAAGATCAACTCATTATCTAGTCAAAGTGATTGATCGCAGGGCCGGCCCTGAGTTAATGGAGACCCTAGACAAATTTTTAAAATGGGGCCCATATATAATATAAAAAAATTGAACTAAAAAATGATACAACCAAGGCTAGAACCTAGGACCTCTTGTGTACAAGTATAACAAACTACCACCACACCACAAATGTTTTGTGATAAAGAAGGATCATATTATATATTAGTTCTATTTTCAATATAAAATTACTAATATATATATACATTTAAATTAATTTTTTTGGGCCCCCAAATTTTATGGGGCCCTGGGCGCCAGGGCCGGCCCTGATTGATCGACATCAACTCGATCTATGTTACAACTTGTATATTGTATCTCATAATATTCTTATAAAAGAAAATAATCGAGTAAAAACCTAGAGATTATGATCCTATGCATTAGAGTAGAATTAGATGTGATACTCTTTAAGGCAGACGATTTGGATTGCCTTCTCTAGACCAAAATATTTCTTCCAATAATGTTTTTTTAAAAAAAATATCAAGTTCCAATTCTCCTATAATTCAAAGGCACGTACATAGAGAAATTTTACATCATGCTAAAAACTCAATAAACATGGCCAAGTCCAATTTTTCATTAAGTCAGCCATTGACCAAATTAATTTGTCAATCGTGAGAAAGATGAAGAAAAATAGGGCTTGTTTGGTTGTAGATCTTGTGCTATTTGTACTTTTTGTCGTGGATGACTGGTTGGATATATAGTAACATGTAACCTAATTTTTGATAGGGAAAAAAAATACAAACAAGAAACAACTTGAATATGAGCAGAAACCAATTACACGTAATGCATTTTTTTTGGAGGGTTGATAATGTCTAGATATAGTGTTGTGTAATTTATTTAAATCAGAAGTTTTAAATGAAGTCCTAGAGATATCTAAGATGATCAATCAGTTCATCAGTTTAGTCAAGGTGGCTATCCGAGATCAACTATGTTGCAAGTTCCTTTTTTTTTTAATACAATGTCCGATGTAACGTACGAAATTGTGTGCATGCTGCGTTGCATGCCTTTTGGACTCATTGTCCTCAATTTTCACATACACACATCCATACTTCTCCAACGGTTCAATCTCGAGACCGTCCGCCTAGTAAAAAAATTATATATTTTCTCACTGACCACAAGAGCCAACTGTGTTCGTGTTAGATTATATTTGTAATGTAAATATGGTCCATACCCATAAGCCCAAATGTAGACACTATATATATTGTAACAAATCCTAGTAAAGAGAATAAGGCATTATTATTTCCTACATGGTATCAGAGCCTCCAGAAAAACCCTAGCCGATTTTTTTTTCCCCATCTTACGCGCCCGATCCCGCGCCGATCCCGGCGGCTCCCGCGATGAACCGATCCCGACATCTGCCGACTGCTCCCGCGGAAGATGAACCTTCCTGCGTGTCACTAGAAAAGGGTTTGCGTACTGAAGTCGATCAAGGAAGTTCGGGACGAGTGGAAAGTGTAATTGGTTTTCCACCACTTCCTAAAGTACGAATCTTAAGGTCAGGGAGGCACAACATCTGATGCAGGACATGTCCAATACTCATACAACTTGCAAATCTTGAACCAAGTTTTCATTGTGTTTCATATCCTATCAGGTGAATCTTGTCAATTTGAGCTTCTGCAAGTATCCTATTCCGGCGCCCCTGATCGCGGCCGATTCGCCGCCGACCCCGTCCATCAGCGACAGATTCGTCGGAGTTGTACAAAATTTTGTACACTCGACATCCGCTCGCCCCTGATCGCGGCCGATTCGCCGCCGACCCCGTCCATCAGCGGCCGATTCGTCGAAGTTGTACAAAATTTTTGTACACCCGACATCCGTAATGGCAGATGATGATGCGTCCAGCTAATCCATCGCGACTGGCGGTGGCGGTGCACACAACCCAAATTATCTTAATCCGAAGGATCCATATTTTCTGAGTTCTGCTGATCAACCAGGAAATATCATCACTCCTATTATTTTCCGTGGATCGAACTATGCTGAGTGGTTTCGGTCGATACGTCTCTCCCTGATCTCTAGACGAAAGATCACTTTTCTGGAAGGTACCGAAGTCAAACCTGTTAATGATGCTAGTAAATTGCTTGATTGGAGATGCATGCAAGCGCTATTGGTTCAATGGGTTCTTAATACCATTGATCCGTCTCTGAAGAAATCTTTGTCATACTTTGAGGAGGTTTATCCATTGTTGAACTTGTTGGAGAAACGATTTGTTGTTAGCAATGGCACTCGAAAGCAACAAATTAAGGTGGCTTTGGCTGAGTGCAAACAAACAGCTTCGATGTTTGTGGAAACCTACTTTGGAAATTTGTAGTCTTTGTGGGATGAACAAGCTGCTTATTTTTTATTGCCAACTTGTACCTGTGGTGAACTTGCTGCAAAGCTACATGCTATGAGGGATGAAAACAGGTCATGATGTTGGCCGTGAGGAGGAGGATATGCGAAAATCTCAGGTCCAATCCGCTACTGAGGAGATGTTGGCGCTGACTATCAAGACTTCACCTCGTCTCTCTACTACTTCTAATAGTAGAACCTCAGATTTCAGGGACAAATCAGGTATGATCTGTACTCATTGCAAGAAAACAGGTCATGATGTTGCAACTTTCTTTGCCAAGATTGGCTATCCAGAGTGGTGGGAGACTCGTCCTCGGCGTGAGGGCGGACGTGGTGCTGGTGGTGGCAGAGGCTCGGCACCACTGCAGAGACGAGATGGGGGTCGCGGTACTGGTGGCGCAGGGGCTGTTCATCATGTCGCCGCTGGTCATGGTGTCCCTGTTTGTCTTGCTAGAAGTTCGACAGACATGATGCATGGAGGGTATCCTTCACCACTCTCAGTGAACAATGGCAGAAACTGATGAGCTTGCTGGGTAACGACAATCCTTCCAAACCTGGTTCATCAAACTCTGATTGTCTGATGGGTAAGAATTCTTCTGTCCCTTGGATATTCGATACTGGGGCTACTCTTCATGCGACAGGCTCTCGTGACTGTTTAGTTGATTGCTTTGAGGGCCCTGTCTGTCCTGTGATTTTGCCTGATGGGAGCACTATTGAGGCTGTTCTGAGAGGCAAAGTATTTCTGACTGCTTCATTGGTGTTGACGGATGTTCTTTATGTTCCGACATTGACATGCAATTTGATCTCTGTCTCACAATTGATTGGTGCCAGAAATTGTGATATGTTATTTACTCCTGATTTGTGTTTTGTTCAGGATCGAAGTACGAGGATGGTGATTGGAGCAGGTGAACAAAGGGGTGGACTTTACTTCTTGGGGGCATTCCCAGCTTCTTTGGCTTCGGTGATCATGGCATGCAAAGAGAGTGATTCTGAGGTTTGGCATAGTAGACTGGGACATCCTTCAGATAAAGTAATGCAGACTTTACCTTTTCTCTCTGGTAGTAGTGTGTTTTTTCATAAGGCTTGTGATATTTGTCATCAAGCTAAACAGACTCGTGATGCCTTTCCTGATAGTAGTAGTCGTGCTTTGATATGCTTTGAACTTATACACTGTGATCTGTGGGGACCATATAGTGTTCCGTCATCTAATAGGGCACGGTATTTTTTGACTTTGGTGGATGATTATTCTAGAGCTGTTTGGGTTGTTTTATTGAAGGATAAGTGTGCTGTTTATTCTATGTTTCTTAAATTCATTGCTATAGTGAAGCGTCAGTTTGGGGCTGATATACGTCGTGTGCGGAGTGACAACGGCACTGAATTTAATTTTTTACGAGATTATTTTTCATCTCAAGGAATATTGTTCCAAACATCCTGTGTTGGGACACCTCAACAGATTGGAAGGGTCGAAAGAAAATATCGACATATTTTAAATGTAGCCAGGGCATTGAGATTTCGGGATTCCCTTTCCGTAGATTTTTGGGGGGAATGTGTTCTGGGTGCATGTTATTTGATAAATAGAACCCCTTCTAGTATCTTGCATTTTAAGTCTCCTTATGAAATTTTATATGGTTCGGCTCCTTCGTATGATCATCTACGTATCTTTGGTTGTCTGTGCTATGCGTATGATTTGAAATCCCGACATGATAAATTTGCTAGCAGGAGCAGAAAATGTATCTTTGTTGGGTATCCACTTGATAAAAAGGGATGGAAATTGTATGATTTGGAGACTGGTAAATTTTTTGTGTCCCGTGATGCTACTTTTTATGAAAGAAAATTTCCTGGGTATGGCTCTGCTAGCGAGATGTCTTCTGCGACACGCCATACATCTGTTGAGGTGTCGGAAGACGATATAGAGGCTTTTGGGATGGTGTCGGCTACGGTTTCTGAGGCCGGAGTGGTTGCTGGTGGCGCGGCACCGAGTAGCGAGGATGCACAGGTAGCTGCAGAAGTATTGACAGGAGAATCCGCTGGGGATAATACGGATACTACTGATGATACAGGGGATATAGTGTTGCCAGAGGTGCTCGACGAGGTAGTATTGGGAAGAGGAATGAGAAAAAATCACAGCCAGTGAGATTATAGGATTTTGTGACGAATGTTGTTCGAAGTAAAAGTCCCCCCTTCACCACAGTTCATCTGTTCCCGTCACTTCCTCAGGTACTTCGTATCCTCTAACACAATTTCTAAGTTATGACATATTTACTGCTAGACACAGAGATTTTCTTGCAGCCATCACTGCAGGTGTTGAGCCTACTTCATATCGCCAGGCCTCGCGAGATTCAGGCTGGCGTGCGGCTATGCAAACTGAAATATAGGCTCTGGAAGATAATGGGACATGGAGTCTTGTCGATTTGCCTCCTGGAAAGAAAGCATTGGGAAGTCGATGGGCGTATAAAATCAAGTACAAATCCGACGGAAGTATTGAGCGCTTAAAAGCACGGCTGGTTGTGTTCGGTAATCATCAGGTTGAGGGGATCGACTATTCAGAGACATTTGCCCCGGTAGCTAAGATGCCTACAGTTTGGGCATTCTTGGCTGTTGCAGCTGTGAAAGGCTGGACTTTGCACCAGATGGATGTGCACAATACTTTTCTTCATGGAGATCTGACAGAAGAAGTATATATGAAGTTGCCGCCAGGTTTTTCGCATAGTGAACCCGACAAAGTGTGTCGCCTGCGTAAGTCTCTATATGGATTGAAACAGGCACCACGTTGTTGGTTCGCTAAGCTTACTGCTTCTCTGATATCCTATGGATTTATTCAATCACATTCTGATTATTCTCTTTTCTCTTTTTTAAGGGGAAGGTAGAGTTGCATGTTTTGATCTATGCGGATGATATGATTGTGTCTGGTAATGACACAGGTGCTTTAGATGCTTTCAAAAAGTACCTTAGTTCTTGCTTTCACATGAAGGACCTCGGTGTGTTGAAGTACTTTCTTGGCATAGAGGTGGCTCGGAGTGCGGAATGAATTTTCTTGTGTCAAAGGAAGTATGCTTTGGATATCATTTCAGAATGCGATTTGATGGGGTCTCGTCCTGCTGGTTTTTCCATGGAGTCCAATCACAAGCTGGCAGAATCGACTAGTCCAAGGATGGCGGATGCAGAGACTTATCGGAGGCTGGTTGGGAGGTTGATTTATCTATCATTTACTCGCCGTGACTTGGCCTATGCTGTGCATATCTTGTCTCAATTCTTACAGGAGCCTCGACAAGATCATTGGCATGCTGCTTTGAGAGTTGTCAGATATCTCAAAAATGTACCAGGACAGGGTATTCTTTTGAAAGCTGATTGTGATCTCCGTCTTTCTGGTTGGTGTGATTCCGACTGGGCAAGTTGTCCCTTGACTCGCCGCTCTGTTACAGGCTGGTTGGTGTGTCACGCCCCAGAACCAGAATACTGGAGAGCGGGGGCAGACATAGCCAGCTACGTATAATGAAATGGAATCCGTCTCACCATACGGTCACGGCTGTCTAGATATGTGAGGGTTTATCTACAAGCCATCAGTCTCTTAAGGTCATAAATTATCCTATTGTCTCAATCTCAACCAACTAACAATAATCACAAGATATCAGATCACCAAATATACAATTGTAAGGCGTCCCAAACATTACATATCCAGATGATCATGAAGCTAGTCGTACAAAATATAAGGACTAGCAAGAGTTAAGTCATACATGATCAACCTCGAGTTGCCGATCATGCTTACAGCCCGTAGGCAGACAGTAAATAAAGTTGCAAACGAGCTAACACTTGTTCGGCGGCTAAACGCCTCAAAAGAATATTTTACAATAAAGTGGGCAAGACAAAAAGGAAAACCCACTCTTGGCCCTGGTTACGTCTGGTGGTCACCATCGAGCTGGAAGACAGGTAGATCCTTTGCTGCTGCTCCGGTATCTGGCCATACAAAACCAGCTGGGTCAGACCCCAGAAAGAGCAAGTGCCACAAAGGAGGCCACAAAATAAGAACAAAAGCCAGCAAATTAGCACAATAATATAATTACAAAATAAAAGGCAGTAGTTTAAGAAAAAAAAAGCATGATGGGTAATTATAAAAGACAATCTTGCATAGAATCACTAAAGACAGGACATATGGAAAAGCATGACAGGATGATATACGATGAGATGACCATGGGACTATTCATAAAATATCTCAATAAAATATCAATATGCCGGGCTATAGAAAAACCAAGCTTAAAGAAATAAGACCAAAACTCCAAGAGCCAATGGGTTAGCAAGGGGGGTCAGGGGAGCAGCGTACGCAAAAGTCACGCACGCTGAGAGAGCAGCGTAGGTGAAAAGTCACGCACGCTCAAGGAGAGCAGTGTTCATGAAAAGTCACACACACTCAAGGAGAGCAGTGTTCGTGAAAAGTCACGCACACTACAGGGAGCAGTGTACGTGAAAAGTCACGCACGCTACAGGGAGCAACGTAGGTGAAAAGTCATGCACGCTCAAGGAGAGCAGTGTTCGTAAAAAGTCACGCACGCTCAAGGGAGCAGTCTACGTGAAGAGTCACGCACGCTGAAGGGAGCAGTGTACGTGAAAGTCACGCACACTCAAGGAAGCAGTGTATGTGAAAAGTCACGCACGCTCAAGGAGACACGTTTCCAACAGGAAGCGTACTCAAGTCTGCGTACGCACGCTAAAGAGCGCGCGCAGCTCAGTGTGCGTAAGCTAAACAGCTCTGCACACTGCTCACTGTCTTCTCCAAATAGCAAGAACACCATGGTTGAACTCAAGGCTACACAGCATCATAACTTGGCCATCCGAACTCCAAATCCAGATTTCCAAAGTTCCAACTGGAGTGAAACAGAGTGCTCTTCCACATGGAAACATCAAAATCCATAAACATCCAACTAAAATAGATCAAACCATGCAAAATCCGAAAATAGAAAAAAAAACTTAGATCTAGAGCAATGGAGACACCAAATCACAAAAAGTCAAGAACTAATGTTGATCACCATGTCCTAATCTAGCTAATGGACTAAGAAAATAGGATTCTCATGTAGTGGCAAGATGCACTTGCCTAGGGTTGGGAGAGTTGTGGAGGAAGGAGAAGAAGAAGAAAATAAATGGTGGTGGTAATGAAGAGAGAGAGTGGTAGGTGGGGATATAAAGAGGGGGAGTTGTGGTGGGGATGAGGGGTAGCATAGGCTAAGGTGATCCAATAAACCAAACCAAACCATCCATCCCAATTAAAACCGAGCCAGGCCAAAACACAAAATACGAGAAATACTGAAATTCTACAAGTTAAAAAAAAATTCATGCCAAAAATCCAGATACGAAATACGAGAAATACGAAAAATGAGGGTGACAACTCTACCCACCTTAAAAGAATTCCGTCCCCGAAATTTAATCAAGGAGCTAGAGATTGACACGACAAGCTACACTAAGCACAGACAAGCTACACTAAGCAGTTCAATCTTGCAATCATACAATGCAAGCAAGGAAGGGAAAACGTAAGGATTAAGGAAGACATTATACCTCACGAGTCAAACAGGTACGGATAACGTGATCGGATATCATCCTCACACTCCTACGTTTGACTCTCCCAAGGAGCGATGAACTCAAGCAACATGAACTAAACTGATAGTCTTGCGCTTGAGGTCTCTCCCCTTGGTCAAACAGGGTCACGGGCCTATCCTCATACGAAAAGGTTGGTACCAATAACCAGTTTCGAATGACCTAGGAGATGGCTCGGGTCCGGGATGCACCGTTGTAATTAGGATACATGAAATACGTCATGCACCCCACATAATGACGGTGGAAAAGCAAGATGAGAGGACACATATACCTCTCGGTCGATTCTGAACCTGAGCCTGGGCTAGGGCAAACTGCCGCTGGTTCTGTTGCTGGAAAGTCTGGGCCTGAGTCGACAATGGCCTCGGGAACGGAAACTGCTGTTGCTGGTGAACTGGAGCTGGTACTGGTGCTGGTCCCCTAACCGAGGGACTAGATACTGTCGATACTGAATCAACTCTGAAAGGGCAGGACCCTACCCTATGATCCGGTGCTCCACACAATAAACACAATCCTAACGCCTTGCGACACTCCGCTACCACGTGTCCAGGATTCCCACAATAAGAACAGCCTACGGCGGAAGACTATGCTTGCTTCTGTTTCTGCTGAGGGTACGTCAGAGTCGAGTGCTGAACCGACGTAACTGAGGTTGCTTGCCTCGGAGTTCCAATAGTCAAAGCCCTAGCTGCCGGGGCTGGTGCTGAAGACTGATTCATCTGACTATGGGACCGCTTCCGACCTCCAGTCCTGTCCACTATTCTCTGGGAGGTATACTCGTGCCTCCTTGCTGCTCGCAACACCGCATCATAGGTCTGATGCTCGAACTGTTCTACTGCCAATATAATCTCTAAGTGAAGTCCTTGCTGGAACCTCTGCGCTCTGTCTAGCTCGATTGCCACCAAGGTGGGAGCAAACCGACTGAGTCTGGAAAACTCGGCCGCATATCCGTCGACCGTCCTCCCCATCTGCTTAGATTACTGAACCTGATCTGCAAGTCATACCGAGCCACTGCATCATAATACTTGGTCTGGAACTTTTCACTGAACACTGCCCAGGGGACAGGTGTTGTCAATCCCACTGCTTGTGCGGCCCACCAACTGCGGGCTAGATCCAATAACTGTAGGCGCACCACAGCCACCTTCTCGTCTTCTGGAGTCTTCGCGGGTTCGAGAATCACCTCTATATCTTGTAGCCAAGCATCGGCAGCAATGGCATCCTCGCTGTCATCGAAGAATGGAGGGTTCAGGCGCTTAAAACTGTTGACCGCACTGTTCCCTCGGGGTCCACTTCTATTCAGAGCATCCTCCACTGCCTGGTGCAAGGCATCGCCTCTACGATCCTGGGAAGCTAACAGTGATCTGATGAGACCCACCAAAGTGCCATCATCAGGATCTGCAGGCTGGACTGGCTGAACTGGCGGCTCTCCTCCAGTAGGTACGACTCGGGAGGCTGCTCCTGAGTGCTGGGCCTGATCTTCTGGTTGCTGCTGGTCCACGGGAGGTGATCCGCCTTGCTGATCGGCAGGTCCAGGTTCAATACCGCTGAAGAAGACAACATGGGAACAATAAGGAAGGACCAGGACAGATCAACGATTACAAGCATGTGATCAGGACAAGAATTTTCAGGAATCAAGAGGATACGAGCAGAGATCAAGGACGAGTACCGATTGAGACATCTATTCGGTAAACCCTCACACATCTTGATTAACAAGACCTGCATGGACCACCACTTAAACCATGTCACGCCCTAGAACCAGAATACTGGAGAGCGGGGGCAGACATAGCCAGCTACGTATAATGAAATGGAATCCATCTCACCATACGGTCACGGCTGTCTAGATATGTGAGGGTTTATCTACAAGCCATCAGTCTCTTAAGGTCATAAATTATCCTATTGTCTCAATCTCAACCAACTAACAATAATCACAAGATATCAGATCACCAAATATACAATTGTAAGGCGTCCCAAACATTACATATCCAGATGATCATGAAGCTAGTCGTACAAAATGTAAGGACTAGCAAGAGTTAAGTTATACATGATCAACCTCGAGTTGCCGATCATGCTTACAGCCCGTAGGCAGACAGTAAATAAAGTTGCAAACGAGCTAACACTTGCTCGGCGGCTAAACGCCTCAAAAGAATATTTTACAATAAAGTGGGCAAGACAAAAAGGAAAACCCACTCTTGGCCCTGGTTACGTCTGGTGGTCACCATCGGGCTGGAAGACAGGTAGATCCTTTGCTGCTGCTCCGGTATCTGGCCATACAAAACCACCTGGGTCAGACCCCAGAAAGAGCAAGTGCCACAAAGGAGGCCACAAAATAAGAACAAAAGCCAGCAAATTAGCACAATAATATAATTACATAATAAAAGGCAGTAGTTTAAGAAAAAAGCATGATGGGTAATTATAAAAGACAATCTTGCATAGAATCACTAAAGACAGGACATATGGAAAAGCATGACAGGATGATATACGATGAGATGACCATGGGACTATTCAGATAGCTAGGTTACAACCCGTAAACCAAACAAGGACCGGGGTTGTAACCCTTCGTCTGAACGGAACTTGGTTTCTCTCACCATTTATCGGCAAGATAAATATAAGAAATCAGGTCAAGTAACAATCTGGAGTGACAATCATTATAGTGACAATCTGGAGTGACAATCATTATAGTGACAATCTGGAGTGACAATCATTATAGTGACAATCTGGAGTGACAATCCTTCAATCATTCTGGTACAATCTTACCATCAATCAATTCTAGACAATACTATACTGGACTAGACTCCATCCAAGCAATCACGGCCAATCATTGCCTACGGCTTTCTACATTAACTAACTAGGGTTATCACAATCCTAGTTACTAGCAAGATGCAATGAGATGCTCCAAATAGTCACAGGCCCTGCAGCTATCCAGGTTATCCAGGCAATCATTATAGTGACAATCTGGAGAGTACAATGCATTATAGTGACAATAGAGTTCAATCATTTAAGTGACAATGGTGGGTGCCCCACATAACAGTGGGCTGGAAATGTGCCCTACTCGTCGGCAGGCTACAAGTCCAATCATTTGTGGCCGGGATAACGGGATCGCCTGTAACTGGGGAACATCTCTTCATGACTAGTGAATTATACTAATCATTAACCTTAGTCCAATTCAGTAGGTACTCCTGACCGTGGTACTCAGGAGTCCCCTCCTAGGCATGATGCAAGACATGACTGGATTATTTGTACAAGCACAATCGCCCACGGTGTCAGGATTAATTATACAGGTCATGTCATGTCAGGTAGCCGTCGCAACCGCTATTCAAGATATATCAGGTCAGGCTATTGTATCAAGTGTACTAGTCAGGAGTGCGCCACGACGGGCCACTATCAGGTCATGCTCAATTATCAATTCCAAACATATCCAGTAAATTCGTGATTATCAAGTTCAGGACAAAAGACGTAAGGATATAAAATGGGCATAAAATATCTCAATAAAATATCAATATACCGGGCTATAGAAAAGCCAAGCTTAAAGTAATAAGACCAAAACTCCAAGAGCCAATGGGTTAGCAAGAGGGGTCAGGGGAGCAGCGTACGCAAAAGTCACGCACGCTGAGAGAGCAGCGTAGGTGAAAAGTCACGCACGCTCAAGGAGAGCAGTGTTCGTGAAAAGTCACGCACACTCAAGGAGAGCAGTGTTCGTGAAAAGTCATGCACACTACAGGGAGCAGTATACGTGAAAAGTCACGCACGCTACAGGGAGCAGCGTAGGTGAAAAGTCACGCACGCTCAAGGAGAGCAGTGTTCGTGAAAAGTCACGCACACTCAAGGGAGCAGTGTACGTGAAGAGTCACGCACGCTGAAGGGAGCAGTGTACGTGAAAGTCACGCACACTCAAGGGAGCAGTGTACGTGAAAAGTCACGCACGCTCAAGGAGACACGTTTCCAACAGGAAGCGTACTCAAGTCTGCGTACGCACGCTAAAGTGCGCGCACAGCTCAGTGTGCGTAAGCTAAACAGCTCTGCACACTGCTCACTGTCTTCTCCAAACAGCAAGAACACCATGGTTGAACTCAAGGCTACACAGCATCATAACTTGGCCATCCGAACTCCAAATCCAGATTTCCAAAGTTCCAACTGGAGTGAAACAGAATGCTCTTCCACATGGAAACATCAAAATCCATAAACATCCAACTAAAATAGATCAAACCATGCAAAATCCGAAAATAGAAAAAAAACTTAGATCTAGAGCAATGGAGACACCAAATCACAAAAAGTCAAGAACTAATGTTGATCACCATGTCCTAATCTAGCTAATGGACCAAGAAAATAGGGTTCTCATGTAGTGGCAAGATGCACTTGCCTAGGGTTGGGAGAGTTGTGGAGGAAGGAGAAGAAGAAGAAAATAAATGGTGGTGGTAATGAAGAGAGAGAGTGGTAGGTGGGGATATAAAGAGGGGGAGTTGTGGTGGGGATTAGGGGTAGCATAGGCTAAGGTGATCCAATAAACCAAACCAAACCATCCATCCCAATTAAAACCGAGCCAGGCCAAAACCCAAAATACGAGAAATACTGAAATTCCACAAGTTAAAAAAATAAATAAAAATACATGCCAAAAATCCAGATACGAAATACGGGAAATACGGAAAATGAGGGTGACATGGTGTTTCTGGGGGGTCTCCTATTTCTTGGAAAACCAAGAAGCAATCAACTGTTTTCCGATCTTCTGCTGAATCTGAATACCGATCTCTTGCTGCGCTTGTTTGTGAGTTGAAATGGTTGAAGGAGTTATTGGTGTGTTTGGGCGTTCGCCAGGAGTCTGCTATGTCGGTGTATTGTGACAGTCAGTCAGCCCTGCACCTGGCTCAGAACCCGGTATTTCATGAGCGCAGTAAACATATTGAGGTGGATTTGCATTTTGTTCGCGATGCTATTAGAGATGGTACCGTAATAGCCTCGCATGGCACCGTAATAGCCTCGCATGTTCCTACTACTTCTCAACTGGCTGACATCTTCACCAAGTCCCTTGGAAAGCAAGTGTTTGATTCTTTCCTTTCCAAGTTGGACATTTGTGACTTGCATGCTCCAACTTGAGGGGGGGTGTTAGATTATATTTGTAATGTAAATATGGTCCATACCCATAAGCTCAAATGTAGACACTATATATATTGTAACAAATCCTAGTAATGAGAACAAGACATTATTATTTTCTACAGTTCGATAATATTAACTCTATATTGCAAGTTGTACGATAGTTCCCCAATATTAATCTCTTCAATAAAATAGGCGAATTTTCCCACAAAGTTCTGAAAACAATAACAAATTCAAATTACTATGACAAATGAGAGAATCTGGATCCCTCACAGTTTGTTAGTGGTATTGATAAAGTAGAGTTTTGCCATTCTAAAAATCTTAACAAACATAGCGAAGTCCACTATTTTCCATTAAATAAGTCATTGACCAAATCACCGAATCATATAATGAGAAAGAAAAAAAAATGCAATTGCTCATCTTCTTCTCCTTTATAAATCCAGATGTCAACCAATTTAAAAGGAGAGGATCAAATAGTATCCCTGCCACAGTCACATATCTCAAAAAAGATTGCAGACAGCAACACTCCAACACATGAAAGTAATTGAATAACCTTCACAAAAGTCTGAGTCATATGCATATACAGTCCCCCCATCAAAACATGTATCAATCAAAGAATACTAATGGGACGGACTGATCTATATATGTCGAGTAAAGAATTCCCAATAGTTGAGGAAGGTTTAGAATGTAAGAGCTTTTCTTTATTTTCCATTTTGTTGGACTTTGCATAGCTGAGAGAGTGACACTTAAACAATCATTAGGAGCTAGAGGTTGACATTTCATATCACCAACATAAAGACTTAGCTGATCTTGTTTAACCTTAAAACAAGTCAACTCCTGCAACCTGACTCATACAATAAAGGGACTGACAGACAGGTGTATGTAAGTCTAAAGATTAGGGCTATCTCCTCTCCCCGATCGTCTCAGTTTAGTTTAAGGAATAATTCATTCTTGTGATTCCATCCACTGATCTGTCGTCACATATCCAGAGTCTTATGTCTCTTTTCGGTAACCATAAGGGTCACTCGAATTCGACATTGTCTCGATTTAGTTGGATATATCTTATTTGGATTATTTTTGCTTATTTCTCTACATGGAACAAGAAAAAACCATTATTATTATTATTATTTTTATTATTTGTGATCAGCTACTTGTAGTAATAAAAAAGTTGTCTAAATTAAGGGTTTTTTAAGCCAAAATATTGACAAAAAGTATTCGGAGAGATATTTGATGGTAAAGTATATATGAGATCTCCAAATTACTTCTATTTAAAATAGTCATACGCCTAACAAGATAACGATCAATCCACAAAATAATGATCATGACATGGATGAAAACAAACATTAATTATATCTTGTAGTTGACACGATCATATCTAAATGAACTGCTCCCCCATTGTGTGTGTACAACTCGAGAAGTGATTCGTATTAGTCTTCAGGCAAAGTCTTCAAGTCAGACACTTAATAAGAACATGATTTATAGGGATATACAAGGGAAATATGATTCACAAAAACCTTGACTCAGAAAACCTAGTGAAAAATTGTAACAGAAGGGGAAAAAAAGTGATCAATGTCGATACATCTTCAGGACATAAAACTATATTTAAAGGTAAGATTGTAATGCCCCGCTCCGTGCGAGACATTTGATTGGCTGGTTGGATGCTATCAGTATGTTTAACCGAGACTTATGTTGGAGATCAAGAGAATTGAGACTAATGCAGTCTCTTAGCCAGCCGGATGGAATGGGAACATGGCTCGCTAGTGGAGCTATGTCTGGTGAAAATATATGCGATCGGAATAAGAAGACCCTTTTATGCAAGTGAGTGGAACTGTCCTTCCTCCTCCTTACTCCTCCATGCTTAAAATAATGGAGTATTGAAATGCTATGAATTATCCCTAAATGTCCCATGTTTCAGTTGCTGAATAATAGAGATACTTATGCTGAGAATTATTGAAATGAACAAACATGAATATTGAACTGCTGCATGAATCACACTTGAATTGCTAATGTGACTTGATGCCTGTAACTGAATTAATAATGTCCCTTATGCTTAACGCTGCCGGAACAAGTAAAACACTTGAATAATGAGATACCTTGTAAAGGATAGAATAGACAATGTACTGGCTATATGAGAATTGAACGAATACTTGAATCATGTACACTCTGTATGACTGTTGCAAGAATATGAAATGTTGTTTGTCCCTTATAAGCAATGAAAGAATGAATAAATGTCCTTATAAAATGAATGAATGTTATATTCCTTGTCGAATGGAACGACATGAGAAACGTTGAAATGAAACAATGAATGAGAAATGATAAAGCCTGGGATCTTTGAGATCACCAAATGAGATGATGGTAATGATGAAATGAGTAAGACATTGAATATGACTAATGATGCACTGTTGCCTTTACTTTCTTTAATATATTTTACCATGCGATTATGTTCACAATCGAGTAGGACATGCATTCGCATGGTCATGGACAACTTGTATACAAGGTTTGAGTTTTAATTTCCTCGAATGGTACCGGGGCGCCGGGACCGATTCGACCTAGGAGGAAATAATGATGAGTGATATGGGAGCACGAATAAGACGGGGTGGCATAGAGGCTCGTCACCTACTATGCTGACCGTATTATCTTAAAGTGAAATGAAAAGAGTCCATATGGTTTAACAACACCAGTGACCATGTAGTCAGGATGCACGCTAATGAATATTTTTATGCAGGCAGAGTGAGTATATCTGATAACATGTATCTGATACAGGTACGAGAAGTCGGCTATCGGTAAGGAATCACATAATTGTGATGTTGTGTATGTTGGTTCAACTTGCCTACTTAATATGCTATAAATAAAGTGATGCTGTGTTGTTGCCTTTAAAATGAGAAACTCTCTAATATGCTCAACGTGTTAACTCAATATTGCTTAAATGATGCCATGCACAAAGAAATGCTATATCATGCTATAACATGTTTACTTACTTCAATAAATTCTGTTCAAGAACTGTAAACTGATGCTAGGCCCAAGTAGAAAGATCATTCTATTAAATGCTTGCAAAATTGACCAGTTAGTGTTGGTTTAGGTGAGTGGGTTGGATTCTGCTCGCCAGTACATAGATGATGTACTGATCTACGTTTTGTGGACAGGTGCTCGTGCTTGGGATGTTCTGCACACGAGGATTGGCTTGATTGGTCCCGCGTCATCGAAGAATTATTGGGCATGCAGAAGCTCTCCTTGTACAAGATGATGTCTTCTGTTTATAAAGGACATAATGTATGGAACATTGTAATCAGTTGTACCAGTGAGTTGTAAGCCAAGTCGGTATATCGAGTTGTAATCCAATGTATCCAAGTATCAAATGTAAGCTTTATTGCATTGTTCAGTTGGCTTTCAATATAAAATGAGATGTATTGTAAGCATTGTACTTCAATAGAAGTCTTGTACTCTTCTTCAATTATCAATAAAGAGAATAAAATTTTATATATCTCTCTGTGACTGCAAGTTATCTTCTCATTTCTGCTGTGACAAATCAAATGATGTGTTCTCATTCGATAAGAAAGAACGTCCTGTTAACTTCAATTTGTCTGCTTCTGCCGCTGCGATGTGTTCCTATTTGGAGATAATCAACTATGTACCATCTTTGCCTTGTACAAGTGCAATACCAGACTTGTACGGCATCACGTCCAAGCGAGGGCGATCTATTCCAAGAGATAAATATGTGAATAAATGACTTTACGAATCGGGACGTGACCAATTGGTATCAGAGCACGACTTTACGTCCTTGGTCTCTTCTTTGATTCATTTCAAATCAAAGTTGCATCGACGATTAACCTAAGTTGCTTTCGCGATCACTCAATGTTGCTTCCGCGATTAAATCAAAGATTGCTTCTGCGATTATGCTGTTGTTGTTATGTAATTATCCTATGTTGTTCGTGTCTGAAAGTTCATTGACCCTCTTGGCTGCTCACTGGATGTTCCATACAATAAGTCTATATATATTGTGATGCCCTTGAATAAATATTTGTTGTTGGTTTGGACACAAGTAACCCAACAATGACTCGATGCCATAGTATGCTATATTGTGAATGCTGCTTGAAATATGGAAATAAAAAAAAGTGGCTATGTATGCTGTAACAAGTTGAGAATTGCATGTGATATTGGAAAAAATTGGGAATAAAATAATTGATGGATGAATTCGACATAACTAGTGAGTTGACTCGTATGTGTTGGCTAGTGCTTTTGAGACGCTAAGAATGTTGGCTAAGTATTGTGATCATTATAGATCACGAATGTCCGGAAAAGATTTGAGTTGGTATTGTTTAAGGATGGCTTCGTTTCTGAGTGGTATATTGACTCTACCACCTCAGAACTAGATGTATGTTGACCCTTTCCATAGGATATCAATGAGACTATCTGTGGGTACTGGGTAGTGCCGAGACTTAGCTGTGAGTGATCATGTATTGTTGTTTGATGACTCGAGTGTCCCTTGACGGTGATGTTATGTTGGATAGCGAGATTTCTAGAAATTGTAACGGGTGGCTCGGTTAGAAATTGTTTGGTCGAGTGATGACTCAGACTAGTAAGACAGGTAGTATGCTATGGGTAAATGGATTTGGCCAAGAAATATTGTGGCTTAGAACATCTGAATGTTGACTTCGATTGGTTGAATGCAAATCATATGTGGCTAATACAAAGTTGGTTGCTAAGCTAAAAGTTTTGGAAATGTTGTCGATGACCCAAAGGAATAATAGAAAACGGTGCCTTGACCCTAAGGTGTAATAGATGTTAATCCATCTTGATCACCAAAGGATAGTCGTTACATGTATGCAGAGGATTTGAAGCATATCACAAAAATAATGAGTAGTGACTCTGAATACTGGTGTTGCCTAGAGGATGGTTAAGTGATATATAGATTGTCGGATTGAATAAAATAAATTACTCGACCCTTGTGGTATGAGATTTTAAGAATGTCATTACGATATTTTGATGATTGAGAAACAAATGGAATGTAGAACCAGAAAACGTGTTGGATAATGTCGGTAATTGTGACTGTTGGTTGGGGGTATAGTTTCCTGGCTTATGACTTAGTGGTGTGACTCTGTCATACAGATCGAGTAGTATGATTCCATAGTCCTGTTGAGACTATCGGAATCGATGATCCTTGAATAGTTAGCCTTGGCTTATGGGTTCGTGTGGGTACAAAGAATTTGAAATAGAAATTGAATCGTTAGGAATTTACTTGATGGATTAGTGGAATGATGAGGATCGTATTGGGTCTGGATTTGACCGTAATGTTGCTAGATCGATCTTAGTCGATCGTTGGGTAAGTCTAGAATGAGCCTCTGTGGGAATTATTTTCTTGAGGAATATCTTGGATAGATAGACTGGACCCTAGCGACCAATTGATGACTTACCAATTGTTGGCATATCCGACAATGGCGATTAGTTATTCAGACTGAATTGATACCCATAGGTTTGGGTAGAGTTCCTTAGAACTGTCGTTGCTTGTTGGCCCTAAGAATAAGAAACTAGTATAATCCTAGTAGTCGTCCACTCTAGGGGAGTCACCTGAATGATTAGGTTTAGCTGTTGGCATAGCTAACCTTAGAGACTTGACCGAATAATAGGGTGACCATTGGCGACCGTATGATAACCTCTTGGTATTGAACGAAAGATGGTGATGAGTATGACCTAAGAATGATATGTTGTAAAGTATATGCTTCAACATGAACCTTAGAGATGTTTGACCCTTGAGAATTATGTGTCGACCTATAGCGGGAACTGGAATCATGGGATGAGACTTGAGTTGTATGTATCGAGTAGTGAATTATTCTATGAGATGGAATTGACTGCTCATGACGAAAATGTTGGATTGGTATCTATAGTCGGGTAGCTGGGTTAACCTTGATTGTTGCATAGAATTGTACCATTGGCTCGAATAATCGATAGTAGGTGACGTCGGATTGTATCTTTTAGAAAAGATGAATTTCCTCGATGAGAAATATTGTTGGATTTGGAAAAGAATAGGATTGCATGTTGTGAACTCTTAGTATGGTTGGCTCTAAGTTAGACCCTTGGCCCGAATGTTAGAAATATTATACTTGGATAGAGAGCTTACCCGAGTTGTCCCTGGTGTTAAGTGTTATGGCCTGGAAGATAGTGATTGTGGCAAGTGAATAAAGTAATAGGTCAATTGAAAGGATGCTAAGTCGGATTTAGAAAAGAGAGTTATACCGTGGCTTATCGAATCGTACTAACATAGAAGTTGACTGAAGTACATATATTTTTGGGACGCCTAAAATATGTGTATGGATCCAGCCGAAGTGATAGATTGCAACTGAGATAACATCATAGGAAGAGTTTATCGTACTAACGCGAACTTTGGCTGAAATGCATATGTTTTGGGGACGCCTAAAATATGTGTATGGATCCAAACGAAGTGATATGTTGCGACCAAGATTGAAATACAAGAAAAATGTTGGTGAATCAATGGACAGTTACAAGTAATTGAAAAAAAAAGATAGATCGAATCGTTGATGGATTAAAGTGGTACTGTTGGACAACTATGTTGAAAGGGCCGAGTATGATGAACTGAATATTGAATTGAAGCTAAATGAGTAACTTGTTGGGACTAAGTGAATTAGTAGAATGAGTTGTTCCTTTAAGTTTTGAGGACGAAACTTTTTCTGAGTGGTATATTATGTAATGTCCCGCTCCGTGCGAGGCATTTGATTGGCTGGTTGGATGCTATCAGAATGTTTAACCGAGACTTATGTTGGAGATCAAGAGAATTGAAACTGACGCACTCTTAGCCAGCCGGATGGAATGGGTGTTGGAACATGGCTCGCTGGTGGAGCTATGTCTGGTGGGAATATATGCGATCAGAATAAGAAGAACCTTTTATGCAAGTAAGTGGAACTGTCCTTCCTCCTCCTTACTCCTCCATGCTTAAAATAATGGAGTATTGAAATGCTATGAATTGTCCCTAAATTTTCCATGTTTCAGTTGCTGAATAATGGAGATGCTTATGCTAAGAATTATTGAAATGAATAAACATGAATATTGAACTACTGAATGAATCACACTTGAATTGCTAATGTGACTTGATGCCTGTAACTGAATTAATAATGTCCCTTATGATTAACACTGCCGGAACAAGTAAAACACTTGAATAATGAGATGTCTTGTGAATGATAGAATAGACAATATACTGGCTATGAGAATTGAACGAATACTTGAATCATGTACACTCTGTATGACTGTTGCAAGAATATGAAATATTGTCTGTCCCTTATAAGCAATTAAAGAATGAATAAATGTTCCTATAAAATGAATGAATGTTATATTTCTTGTCGAATGGAACGATATGAGAAACGTTACAATGAAGCAATGAATGAGAAATGATAAAGCATAGGATCTTTGAGATCAACAAATGAGATGATGGTAATGATGAAATGAATAAGTCATTGAATATGACTAATGATGTACTATTGCCTTTACTTTCTTTAATATATTTTACCATGTGATTATGTTTACAATCGAGTTGGACACGCATTCACATGGTCATAGACAACTTGTATACAAGGTTTGAGTTTTAATTTCCTTGAACGGTACCGGGGCGCCGGGACCGATTCGGCCTATGAGGAAATAATGATGAATGGTGTAGAAGCACGGATAAGGCGGGGTGGCATAGAGGCTCGCCACCTACTATGCTGACCGTATTATCTTAAAGTGAAATAAAAAGAGTCCATATGGTTTAACAACACCAGTGACCATGTAGTAAGGATGCACGCTAATGAATATTTTTGTACAGGCAGAGTAAGTATATCTGATAACCTGTATTTGATACAGGTACAAGAAGTCGACTATCGGTATGGAATCACATAATTGTGATATTGTATATGTTGGTTCAACTTGCCTGCTGAATATGCTAAATAAAATGATGCTGTGTTGTTGCCTTTAAAATGAGAAACTCTATAATATGCTCAACGTGTTAACTCAATGTTGCTTAGATGATGCCATGCACAAAAATGCTATATCATGCTATAAGATGTTTACTTACTTCAATGAATTCTGCTCAGAAACTGTAAACTGATGCTAGGTCCAAGTAGAAAGATCATTCTATTAAATGCTTGCTAAATTGATCCGTTAGTGTTGGTTTAGGCGAGTGGGTTGGATTCTGCTCGCCAATACATAGATGATGTACTGATCCACATTTTGTGGGCAAGTGCTCGTGCTTGGGATGTTCTGCACACGAGGATTGGCTTGATTGGTCCCGCGACATCGAAGAATTGTTGGGCATGCAGAAGCCCTCCTTGTACAAGATAATGTCTTTTATTTATAAAGGGTATAATGTATGAAACATTGTAATCAGTTGTACCAGTAAGTTGTAAGCCAAGTCGGTATATCGAGTTGTAATCCAATGTATCCAAGTATCAAATGTAAGCTTTATAGTATTGTTCAGTTGGCTTTCAATGTAAAGTGAGATGTGTTGTAAGCATTGTACTTCAATACAAGTCTTGTACTCTTCTTCAATTATCAATAAAGAGAATAAAGTTTTATATATCTCTCTGTGACTGCAAGTTATCTTCTCATCTTTGCTGTGACAAATCAAATGATGTGTTCCCATTCGATAAGAAAGAATGTCCTGTTAACTTCAATTTGTCTGCTTCTGCCGCTGCGATGTGTTTCTATTTAGAGATAATCAATTATGTACCATCTTTGTCTTGTACAAGTGCAATACCATACTTGTACGGCATCACGCCCAAGCGAGGACGATCGATTCCAAGAGATAAATATGTGAATAAATGACTTTACGAATCGGGGCGTGACAATGATCATCCTAGTATAGGTGTCTCGTCAAAACCTTCTTAGGAAACCCATATTTCAATGGAAAAAAGGGTCCTAAGGGGTTGTTTGGATGTCTGAAGTGGAAAGTGCAAGAGCAGAGTGTGAAAGTGCTTTTTGCATGCACATCTGAGTTTCATGCATGTTCTTGTTTGAAAATTCTACTTTGGACATTTGTATAGTAATATTTTGTATGCATAAGTTGCCAAATTCATACTTCCGTTTTCGGATGTCAAATATGAAAGAAGTGGGATAGAAAAAAAAATATTATAATAGTAACAAAAACTAATTAATTGGACTAACTTGTCACTCCCGTTTCCCGTTATACGTATTTTCAGTATACGTGTACGAATTCCCGGCCCGTATTTTGACTTGTCTAGCCTGACTTGACCTATTTTGGCTTGACTTGGTTTACCTTGGTTCGTTTGGCTTAGCTTGGTTTGGTTTGTTTTGGGTTCATCATGAGAGAGGGGGGTTGATATATAAGTCAATTCCACTCTCTCTCCTCCATTTATTTCTCATAACTTCTCCATCTTCTTTATTTACTCTCTCCACCTACACCCAAGAGCCCTAGGCAAGTACAACTTGCTTCATGATGGATCGTGGATTTTATTGTTCCATTGTCTTCCTCTCCTAGTTCTAAGCCTCTTTAGAACTTGTCATTTTTTGGTTTTGATGGATAGATTTTTTTAGATCTAAGTTTTGATCTTTCTCATAATTTTCTTGGCTTTGATCTATGAAAACTTAGTATTTTCGAAAACTAATTATTTCATGTTATAGGAGATTTCATTCTACCCAACTTTGACCCTTAAAAAGTTAGATTTAGACTTGTTTTGACCAAGTTATGGACTTTTGAAGCCATGGGTTCAAACCATAATTTTCTTGCTGTTTGGAGAAGACAGTGAGCAGTGTGCGAGCTTTTTAGCTTGCGTCACTGAGTTACGCGAGCTCTTTAGCTCTGGCGCAACCCGGGGAGCCCAGTGCTCTTTAGCCTGGCGCTACCCAGCCTCGCTCAGCCTGGCGCAGCCCAGTGCTCTTTAGCCTGGCTCTACCCAGCCTCGCTCAGCCTGGCTCAACCTAGCCTCGCGCAGTCTAGTTCCCGGCGCAACCTGACTTGGCCCGACTGCTGGTTCTGGCGCAACCCAGCCTGTCTTGACCCGACTTGTCTTGGCACAACTCATTGCCCTGGCGCAACTTAACCCGACCTTGTGCATTCTAGTGCCTGGCACCCCAGTGCCTAGGCGCAACCTAATTTTTGGGCGCAACCTGTAGCCTTGGCACCCCCTAGTGCCTGGCGCAACCTATTACCCTGGCACAACTTGGCTAATGCCACTAGTTGGCCATAGTAATCCTTGCCCCTTGCATGATCTGTCATTTAATTATTTGTTTCATGTTAATTACTTATCCTTTGTGCTTGACCTAACTTGCGACTACCCGATTGGATGATTGTGAATTCTTGGGCTTGACTTGTCTTAATCTAAAGCATGATCACGACATGACCACACGAACACGACAAGACAACATGACATGATAATTCTTGATAGTGACCCGTTGTGGTGCACTCTTGACAAGTAACTTGATATGATAACTCTTGATGGTGGTTCATTGTGACGCACCCTTGACTTGATAAAGTAAACCTAACATGATAATCTCGATATGTTGTTGTGACGGCTATCTTGACTTGCTAAGTAACTCTTGTCTCGACACCGTGGGTGTTTGTGCTTGTATAAGCTACATATCTCGTCTTGCATCATGTCTAGGACATGGATCCCTGGTTACCACGGTCAGGGGTTCATACTGAATCTGACTAAGATAAAGACTAGATTGATCAAGTAGTCCATGAAGAGGTTCCCAGCTACAGGCAGTCCCGTTATCTGGGCGTTTTAATTGGACTTGTAGCCTGCCGTCGAGTAGGACACTTTTTCAGCACACTGTCATGTATTGCACCTCTAAGTCACCTAATCCAACTCTCTCAACTTGTGACCGGATAACCTGGATTAAGACTGCAGGGCTTGTGGCTGCTGGAACATCTCATTGCATCTTGCTAGTAACTAGGCTTGTGATAACCCTAGTTAGTTAAAGTATCAAGCCGTACTCATTGTTTGGCCACGAATGATGAATGGAGTCCAGTCTAGTCTTGCCTAAGCAAAGCCAGTCTATGATTACTTCAACACATTGCTGTTTATGTTTACTCTTGTTGATAATTGGTTGGAGACTAAGCTCTGTTCAAGTGAAGGGTTACAACCTCGGTCCTTGTTTGGTTTACGGGTTGTAACTTGGCTACCGGAATAGTCCCTTAGTTATTTTTTCGTTTATCACCCTGTTTTCTCTAATTCATGTCTTTCGTTATCCTTTATGTATCAGGTGCTAATATGTTGGTTTTAGTTCTTATGTGAAGCCTCCTTTGTGGTACTTGTTCTTTCTGGAGTCTGACCCAGCCGGTTTTGTATGGCCAGATTTCAGAGTAGCTCCCGAGGATCTCCCTGCCTTCAAGCCAGATGGTGAACACTAGACACAACCCTAGCAATGAGTGGGTTTATTTTGCTCTTCCACTCTATTATAAATTATTCTTTTGAGGCGTTTAGCCGCCGAGCAAGTGTTAGGTCGTGTTGAATTTCAATTCCTGTCTGCCTAAGGGTTCTAACATGATTGACAATCCTAGGGTTGATCATGTATGACTGAAACTCTTGCTAGTTCTCGTATTTTGTACGACTAGCTTCATGATCATCTGTATATGAAATGTATGGGGTGCCTTACTATTGAGTATCTGATGGTCTAACCTCTTGTAACTATTATTGCTTGCTTGAGATTGAGACACTAGGCTTGTTCTTGACCATAAGAGACTGATGGCTTGTAGATAAACACTCATACATTTAGACAGCCGTGACCGTATATCGAGATAGTTTATACTTCTATATACGTAGCTGACTGTGTCTGCCCCCGCTCTCCAGTATTCTAGTTCCAGGGCGTGACATAACTAAATTTATAATTATTTACTAATACCCCCATCTAGAGTTGTCTTAGGTGTCCTCAATTGGTATCGGAGCAAGGACTCTATTATTTGGATTAACATCCTTATTATCCATGGCAACTGTAAGATCCATTTACACCAAAATGATAAGCTGGGACAATCCACAAATGGACCACCCATATTTGATGGTACCAACTACATGTCACGTCTCGCTTCCGTAGGAGCGATCGTCCTCGCTAAGGCGTGATGCCGCACGAGCCTAAATTGCGCTCGTACAAGGCGGGTTCCATAACGGCCGATTACGGCGGCTTCGACGGGGTCGTCATACAGAAGTCCCAAATAGAGACATTGAATAATAGCAGCAGAAATTTAGAACAAAACACAAGTCATTCAAAGGATGCATTTTATTGATATTGAAACAAGGATTACAATGGAACGCGAGGCCAAGATTTACAAGTCACTCAAGCTCACTCTTCTCACATTACAAGTCACTCAGCTCTCTCTCATCTCTCAATACAAGTCTTGAACCAGCGGATGCTTCGAAAGATGATGTCCATACATTATGTCCCGTATAAGTCTTGACTCCACGCGGCCGCATGCCTCGAATTGCCAAGGAACTCCGTGTCTCGACGCATCCAAGCGAACTCTGCGCCACGAGCTTCTACCTGTGCCTGCACATAAATACTGTGTGGGTGTCAGTACTCAACTGTACTGGTGGAATGAGCTCCTCGCCCACCCATACAAAACTGACATGTTCATTTACTTTGTGCAACATAGTCCATTTGTATTGTCTTTCTACTCTTGTCTTAGGATTAGTTTTAGGATCGACGCCTTGGCCTATTTTGTATCTCTAGACCATCCCGTGCTTGCAACAACAATGCCAATGCCTACTTTGCCTTTAGACCCTTCTCGCACCAACAACATTAGCCTATCAAGTTGTGTTTGCCTTATGGCCTAAAATCAGAGACGCAACTACACGATAAGACTCCATTTCTGTGTGACCGTGCTACAAATCCAACGTGCCATACCTCGCAACTCAGTGTGACTTAACCATATCGCCGCCTCGCAACCCTTGCTACTTTGATCACCAAATGATCCAAATCAAGACTTGCGGCCTAAGTGTCACTCGACCATCTTTGCCTTACGGCGCTTCCTGACTTAAACTCCAGACGACTCAATTCCAAACTTGTACAATACTATGCCAACAACTTAAGACTTGACACCACATCTCGTGCCGAAGCACGGCGTCTATGCTGCAGCCAAATCTTAGGCCCCAAACATTGTCTTTATCGTGTATACATTCCTCCCGACTCTTGATACATTGTACCTAATACTCGACTCAATCCAAAGGCATATACGCGGATCGTCGCCTATGTCGACTCATCTATATGAGGTCACTAGCATAACAAGCTATACCTGGACTCATAGCTTGCGTTGGCCGGGACCCTTCCAGCGCAAGGTAGCTAGCCCCGCTGGAAGTCCCCGACTAACCCGGTGCTATCGATTCAGCACATCTATCCTTTGTTTCCATACTCAGCCATAACGGTTCCGGGCCCTGTGGGTCGCCGTTACGGGAAAACTATTTACCTTGTTGACAATTTGTCCAATAACCATGTAAGACTCGACTCAAACTGACGTCTCACACAGTTATTCTATTTTCAGTGTTACCATTTCTTTCAGGGCCATGTTCGATACTTCTCACATCTGAGACCGCCGACGACCCATGGTCGCGAGCATCCTTCTTTTTTTCTTGCCCTATCATTTCATTCAACTTAGGAACGACTATTTGAAAGCCCCTTTTCTAAACTCAAATGAATCAACCGTGACCCGTGCCTTAGAAACATTAAGCCTGTGACATCGTGCCTTACGCCAATTGGTGTTCTGGGTGAAACTATCGTCTAAGATACTTTATACGACGGGCCTTAAGGTCGTGAAACCAAGTAATTTCGACAACCGCAGAATACGCGGGACAGTGCTTAGAATGCCTTAGGTCGACCGGCATAACTTTGCCTAACTTAATCGAGCCTTCAACTTAACCTGAGGGACTAGCAGAGGCGATGCCAAGCCTTGTATCGTGGAAGCGTGCATGCTTTATCGAGCATTTACGCGGGCGACGCCTATGACTTAGGCTAACTCATAGTTTTGTGTCGAAGACAAACTTTCCTTCTCCCAAGCCACGGAATGAAGGATCGAGTGTCATTTTCAAAGCATGCTGTGCACCAACTCTAAGCCGACCGTTGGACATTTCTATATTCCAACTCAATTCGACCCGTCTGGATTATTTCCTTAGTTATGTGGATTCATCTTTTTTATTATCAAGCCTACTTGTGCAAGTTGAAAATATGTGATTTATTATGTGAAGGCTAAGATGAGACAAGTTTACCGAAACTACCCCACCTGAGCGAGGAGTCGCCTCGACCAAGCGATGTCTTCGAGCAGCCGTTGTAAGGCTAAGTACGAACGTCGTCGGCGTTCCGATTCTTCCGATTGACTGAGCGAGATGTGGCACTACACTACACATAGTGAAAAAATACGTATGAGCTTCTATCTCAAGTTCTAGATTTTGATCTATGGTCTATTGTTATTGATGGCTACACAAAGCCGATCAAAATTGTCGTAGTAGGCAATCTTGTGGAAAAACTACATGACAGATACACGGACCTAGAAACAAAATAAGCCAGTCTTGATGCTAAACCTATAAATGCACTATTTTGTGTTGTAGATAGGACTGAGTTCAATAGATTATCTACATGTGCCAATGCTGATGATGTTTAGAAAATTCTTCAGGTAACTCATGAAAGAACTTCACAAATAAAGGAATCCATGATCAGTAGACTGACACAAGAGTATGAGGCCTTCAAAATAAAGTCAAATAATACCATTATACAAATGTTCACATGATTTCTTGATATTGTTACTCTTCTTTCTTCTCTTGGTAAGTAATACAATAATCATAAGAAGATTCTCAAAGTGCTCAGGGGACTCACCAAGAACATGAATCCTAAAGCAACAACAATCATCGAAGAAAATTATCTTACTATTATGACTCTTGAGACACTCATGGGCAAACTGATGACACATGAGCTAGATCTCCACGAGCAAGAAGAATCAACGCAAAAGGAAAAGACTATTGCTTTCAAGACACATCACAAGAAGATCTCCGATGACGTTACTGATAATGATGATTCAAGCAATGAGGGAGTAGCCTTGATCACAAGAAATTTTAGGCGATTCCTGAAGTATTGAAGTTCAAACACGAAAAATAAAGACTTTAATGAAGAAGAGCATGTATATTACAACTGCAGAAAGACATGGCACATTAAGAAAGATTTCCCATCTGCTAAGAAGGGTAATATATATCAACATTCAAGCAAAAGAGGATTTTCGTCCCGCAAATACGCTAATACAAGTATATGACAAGAAAGCGAAGCTAACGACACAGAAGAAGAAAATCCTCGAAATGTTGCCAATGTGTGTCTTATGGCATTAGGATCTAAGGTACAATACAATCTTATCTTTCATGATTGTACATGTATGTGGGTGATTTTATGATTTCTATATTGATATAATTGACATGTTATAGTAGCGGAGTGGGGAAAGGGGAGAACAATCACTAGGCACATGGAATACAACTCGTTGCCATCTCGCATTCACATGAGATCTTTTAGCTTACTCATTATATACTTCGGTCTTTATTACTTGCTGCAAATTGACAATGCCCTCATGTATTGCCTTTGTTTATCATAGCTCGTCCATGTGTGCAAAAGTTGTTTCCTAAAACATATGATATGATAACTTAGTTTTCCTTTCATTGTCATCGTTGATAATCTAGTTTCATGTTATCATCTACTTTGATATATGTACTCATCATGTTACTCATATTGTTCGTAGTTACATGAACTTATAGTTTTACCTTTATTATTTTCATTGGTATTTATACTTTGTTCCATTCTGACTAGACGAACCATACTATTTTAGACGAGAACCAATATCTTGAGCATTATGGTCCGTACGTAGGAGATGTTGGCGTTATATATGGCTCAGATCATATGATTGACGGTTTTGCTAAAGGATTAATTTAGTTGCTTGGATTTGCACGTTTAGATTGGGCATACATGCGTTCCAACCCATTTTAGTTTAGTTATTTATTGATTTTCTCTCTTTCAGTTTAGTAATTTATTTATAGCACATATTTTTCGTGTATTTGACTTATTTATTTCATTTGGTCTTTTGGATATGGGTGGATTTCATAGCTTGGCGACATTGGATGATTTTATTACAAAGATATTTAAGTTATATGTTTTCTTTACTCATGTTATGTGGATGAGTAGTAGTAGTATGTATCGTTGGAACTTCTTGATATGAAGAATCATCGTATGTATATATTGATCGTAATAGGTACTCGCACGTAACTATTTAGGAATACGTCCGTTGGAGTCCAGTCTGGATTTGGTAATAGCATATTTATAGAATCCAAATCTGATTGAATATTTGATTTAATTTGATTTGGATGTCCATAATTAGTGTTGGGCTATTTTAGATATAATAGGATTCTTATTTGAGGGTTTTCTATTTAAGACATCCTATTATAATCTAAATTATGATGTTGATGGGCTATTTTAGGTGTAGTAGGATTCTTATTTGAGGGCTTCCTATTTAAGAAATCCTATTATGACCTAAAATAGGTTTTTCTTATCCTATATATATGGTGTGAGGGTGGAGGCACAAAGCACAGCACAAAAGTGGAGATTCGAGGTGCTCGTCCACAGAAAATCTAAAAGAAACTTCCGCACTTTGCTCTTAGGACTTCGCCATCCAAGACAGAAGGAAGAAGAGATCTAATCGAGGGGTCGTCAACTTTGGTTAGGAAGATTGCTATGGGTTGGTGAGCGATTTCAATTGTAATCTCTTTCTTTTCTTCTTGAGTGTGGTGAGGGGGTTGAACCTATTAGGACAAAGGGTTCAACATTAGCTTTTGTCAATCTTGTAATTTTATCTGGGTTATAGAGATTGGAATTTGTCCAAGTGACATGTCACTGCCATAAACTTGTCTTTATCTGTGCTTGGTGTCCGTTAGACGAGGGTTGGTTATTTCAGGTGGGTTGGCCTAAGTTTCTGTTGCAGCAACATCTCAGACACGGTATCGGAGCACAGGAGGCGGTATCCGATTCCCAACATCTGGTATCAGAGCTTCGGAGGTTCTGGCAACCATGTCTACGGAGCAGATGAACACTCGTATGATCACCCTCACAGGAGAAAACTGGGTGATTTGGAAACCAAGGATGGAGGATCTACTCTGGTGCAAGGACTTGCATGGTACGTTGGAGGACGACAACGCAAAGCCAATGGACAAAGCTGCTAAAGACTGGAAATGACTGGATCGGAAGGCCGTTGGATTCATCCTCCAATGGTTGGATGATTCGGTTTTTCACCACGTATCCATGGAGAGTTCAGCGAAAGCATTATGGGAGAAGCTGCATTCGTTGTACGAAAGGAACACGGCTGGCAACAAGGCATTTCTTATTCGCCAACTCGTCAACTCGAAGTACACGGAGGGTTCCCCAGTGGCACAACATCTGAACGAGGTTCAGAGTATCATCAATCAGCTGTCTGCGATAAAGATGGTGATTGATGATGAGCTTCAGGCCCTACTGCACTTGAGTTCTCTGCCGGAAAGCTGGAAGACGTTGGTGGTGTCGGTGAGCAACTCCGCGCCTGATGGAATTGTCACGATGGAGGCAGTTAAAAGTAGCTTTTTGAATGAGGAGGTCCGACGCAAGCAAGTAGAATCGTCGTAGGAGTCCGTTCTGGTTACTTCCTACGAGAAAGGAAGACCCAATTCACAGGCGAGGACATGAGAAAGTTCTCAGAATCTTGCGATTGTGGACCGCAAGGAGGCTGCTATCACTGTGGCGAAAGGGTCATATCAAGAGCAACTGCATGAAGCCCAAAGCTGAGAAGGCAAAAGGCAAGGACGACCAGGAGGATCTCACAGCAATGAGAGATATCATCATCACAGCAACCGACGCAGAGAAACCTTGTGGCATGTCTCATGACGACGATTGGGTCATGGACAAGGGGGCGTCGTATCACGCCACTCCACATAGAAGGATCTTTTCGTCATACCACGGTGGCAGGTTTGGACATGTAAAGATAGGCGACAAGAGGACAGCTGTAGTTGTAGGCATCGATAATGTGCACTTGACAACGGAGCTCGGTGAGAAGCTCATTCTTAAGGGTGTGCAACATGTACCGAGTTTGCGCTACAACATAATTTCGGTAGGAAAGCTGGCAGATGATGGCTGTCGCAGTCTGTTTGGGGACAAAGATTGGATGCTTGCGAAGGGTTCCCAACAGCTGGCTTGGGAAGATTTGTGTTGTGGCATGTACAGGCTCAAGCCGCTAAACTGTACAGGCAGGCCACATACACCGGATGGAGGCTCGAGGGGTGCTCGACAGGACGTGGATCGTCGAAAACTTGCTGAGGAGGGGCTTATAAGTGTTTTGAGGGATACGGAGGATTCGGTTCGTCGAGACAAAGTGACGGATGGTGGTGAGTCAAAGATTGAGGGTCAGTCTGTTGTCCCATGACAGCTGGTCGGTCTCCTGGTGGGGGTTGATCTACGGGTCCAGTTTTGGCGACAGGTGGTTTGCCAAAGCTTCACGGAGCGACATCGGTTTCAGCAGTTCGAAGCCAGAAAGGAGACCAAGGTTTACAGCAAACTCAATCTGAGACGGGAGCATCATCATTCACACAGTTCAGGGGAAGTTGTGGATCATCGTCGGCATGCATAGTACGTGATGTTCTGCTCGAGGACGCATGTGTATGGGGGAGCTTCAAGTTCAGACACGAAGGTGGGCAGGTTCAGGAGTTCGAATCTCAGGAGGACCGTACCGCCTGCTGACTCTGCTTGGTTGGGCCAGCCAAGGATGAAGAAGCTCGTCGGAACGTTAACACTTTCCGGTGGAAGACAGAAGTCGGGGACAGGCAGCCGAGACTTACGGTGAGGCTGATCGTCAGGGACTTCGGTCTTGATCGTGTTATTGATATCGGCAGTATCCCAGTAGTGCAAGAGGTGCTACGCATGGCAGCTAGCGTCGACCTGATGGTCGAGGAGCTGGAGACGAAGGAAGATGCAAAGCAGCTGGGGAGATCGAAGATCAGTAGCATGGGGGAGCAGAAACTCTGTCGCATGACGACATGCATGGAGTCCAGTTGAGGAGCCATGGGGTCAACACCCTCTCATCAGACTGGAGGGGAAGATTGCTGGAGTCCAGTCTGGATTTGGTAATAGCATATTTATGGAGTCCAAATCTGATTGAATATTTGATTTAACTTGATTTGGATGTCCATAATTAGTGCTGGGCTATTTTAGATATAATAGGATTCTTATTTGAGGGTTTCCTATTTAAGAGATCCTGTTATAATCTAAAATAGGATGTTGGTGGGCTAATTTAGGTGTAGTAGGATTCTTATTTGAGGGCTTCCTATTTAAGAAATCCTATTATGACCTAAAATAGGTGTTTCTCATCCTATATATATGGGGTGAGGGTGGAGGCACAACGCACAGCACAAAAGTGGAGATTCGATGTGCTCGTCCACAGAAAATCTAAAAAGTTCCGCACTTTGCTCTTAGGACTTCGCCATCCAAGACAGAAGGAAGAAAAAAAATCTAATCGAGGGGTCGTCAACTTCGGTTAGGGAGATTGCTACGGTTTGGTGAGCGATTTCAATTGTAATCTCTTTCTTTTCTTCTTGAGTGTGGTGAGGAGGTTGAACCTATTAGGGCAAAGGGGTCAACATTAGTTTTTGTCAATCTTGTCATTTTATTTGAGTTATAGAGATTGGGATTTGTCCAGGTGACGTAGTCACCGCCATATACTTGTCTTTATCTGTGCTTGGTGTCCGTTAGACGGGAGTTGGTTATTTCAGGTGGGTTGGCCTAAGTTTCCGCTGCGACAACGTCTCAGACACGGTATCGGAGCACAGGAGGGCGTATCCGATTCCCAACAGCGTCGTGACAGACAACCACCGACTTCAATATATTTACTGAACTGCCCCTATTTGTTAATGTAAGGACCGAACTCATCGTATCCACTATGAAACGGCGAATTTGGGACTAGATATACAATAATATATCTAATCAAAGCTCCAATCACTAACAAGTTAATAGTACTGAGCAAAAACTCTTTATTAACAACCAAAAAGTTATAAATTAAAGCCACAGTTACTGGAAACCTTGTCATCTTTTAATCTGCAGTTCATACCTTCTTGACAAGCACATAGAGACGCATCTTTATTAATGATAAGCAACAAAAGTTCCAAAAGCCAACTACATATTAAGCCACTGGACATAATATCGTCAATGTCATGATGCTCAATTGTTTGAGAAGGGATTCTGTTTGTTTCATCTACGAAGAAACTGGCGAAATCATGTCCAGGGACTTCAGAATGAAAGCATAGATAAAAGCATCCTCCTTCAGTATTTCAAATCTGCATTGTATAAACATAAGCTTGAGTGGCAGGAGTATGTATTGATGGAAGAAGCTACATATGGAATAAACACATCTTAAAGCAGTAGTCGAACCCGTTCTTGTTAGAAAGAAAAGGTTAATTAGATGATGATGATGATGATGACCACGATAATGATGATGATATTATAAACTCATGCAAACTTTAGGAAAGAACCACTTTGCAAAATAAAATAGTATTGATATTAAAAGGAACTGAAAGAGAACAATTACCTTCCCGACTTTGAGAAGTGCCCTGCGCCTAGTTCACATTTAAACAGGAGAACGTTATCATCTGTCTTAATCTCTCTCAACTTGGCAACAAATTTAGCAGGTTCGGAGTATAACAAACGAGGATCTGTCAAGATATGACTAAGTTAGGTGGAGACTATAACATTGTTCTGTATGAAGTGCTAACGTACCAAATAAATCGGCTGTAACAAGCATATTAGGATAGTTTTGTGATTGTACCTACAAAATAGCAATAGAAGCATTAATCCAAACAACATATTCTAAGAGTAGCTTAAAGGCAAGACAACTTTTACAACAACATCTGCATATTTCATGTCAAGAATCCCAAGCAATGTCACTAGAATTTGTATTGAGGATTTTGATATATGTGATAGGGGGTCTCCTGGAAATGCCCTTTTCTACCAGCCTTATGGTCATCTCTACATCAAATTTATTCTGATAATGACTATGTGGATCGAAGGTTTATAGAGGTCTACATCTAGCTACTGCACTTATTTGGTGCAAATCCAATCTCTTGGAGAAGAAAAAAAAACAGCTGTAGCCAGATCAAATGTAGAGGAGAATATAGTGATATATAGCTCATACTGTTTGTGAAATAGTGTGGCTAATAATGTAGACGAACGACCAAAGGTTATTTATACCAAGTTATTACCTATGCATCGTAATAACCAAGTTGCCACTTTTATTGCTAGCAATCTGGTTTCCATGAGAGATCAAAAACATTGAGGTGAATTGTTACTTCGTTGGAGATGAATCTACGAGTAAACAAATATACGCTCCATGAACTCGTTCCAATGATCAGATCATTGATTTGTTTACAAAACCTAGCTTATATCATGTTCTCTACCTTATGTACCAAGTTACGCATGATTGGTATATATGCTCTATCTTGAGGGGAAGTGTTGGAATAGTTAGACATATTAGTGTCTTTATATTGTTGTAGTATGGCTCGTGTTCAACGACGGAGTACGACGGACACTGTCCGATAATCGATGAAGCTCGAAAAAAGTCGAAGGCGCACAAAGGGGGATCTCAAATGGAGCCAAAGCAGCTAAACAATCCAACAGTCCATGCCTAGAATAACTTTAGGTCATGTGACGATCCTTGTAAAAGAAGGATTATTTTAGGTCATTGTTGGTAAGTATAAGAAATCTGCCAACATGATGGATGATGCGACGATCCTTGTAAAAAAATGATTATTTTAGGTCATTGGTAGTAAGGACAAGAAATCTGCCAACATAAAAGATGATGCCTGGAATGACATGGATTAGAAGGCACGGTTGTCACGACCCACTACCCAAATTGTTGGGCCGGGCCGAGTCATGTCCAGCCTACGCTTGAGATAAGCGAAGTAAGCTGTTCTAGAGATCACAATATAATACTAAATGTGCTAACAGTTCTATAAGTAAAGAAGAGTCATAAATGCTCCAAACACAAAAGTCATCTCATATAATAATAAGTCCAAGTACAAGTCCAAAATATAAAACTGGATACAGGTCCAGTTACAAAATACATAGTCTAATACATGACTACTCTCAAAAGTCTAAAATATAAATAGACAACTAGACGACGTTCCCCGCAGGTACATCCTCGTAAGACAAAGCCTGGTCCTCGGCAGTAACTCCATAATATGAGTCACAGAGCAACTCCTCCTCAATAAGAACACCTACAATGTTATCCTGTCAGGACGGGAGCAAGTACTGATTCTAGCAAACTAAATATACGAATCATGACATGAACATGAATGCAATAAACTGGAATCATGGCACATCATAATCTATCATGGCAAGGACACATATGTCATAGAGACAGATGTATATATAATGTTTAAAACTGTAGCAGGTATGTGATCGTCAATAGGTGTACAATGTACAGGGGCACATAATAAAATGTACTTCCGTACAAGTGTAAAGGCGATAGATGTACATACGCACAAATACAGCTTTAAGATAAAGGCCTATGGCGCAGTAACATATAAAATAAAACTTTGCTCGGCACGATAAATGGGGCATGATCACGTACTCAACTATCAGTTTTCCGATAACCCTGTTTGCCATTAAAATTCTTTGATTGCAAATTTTAATACAAACAGAACAGTGTTACAATATAGGACTTAGATGTAGTCCTAGGAGTACACTTTTGTTTATCTGGGTACCTTGTGCCGATGGAGTGAGTGGTAATGCGTTGACTCCGTTGACGATCTGACGACGGTTATCGGTTCTCTGAAGGTCTAGATTGCTCTGGATGCTGGAGCTTGCTGAGAGAAGGAAGACGTTGAGTGTTTGTATCTGCCTCTCTGGTGGTGCGAAGTCTCTATGTGTTCGTTGTGTAGGTAGGTATGTGTGTACGTCAGGAAGAAGGAAATGATCCCTCTATTTATAGCTTTGCAGGCTGGCTGCTCTTGCGCACATATAGGATGCGCCTGTACGCGGGGACGCCACGTATTGACTGCTGATGGAGGCACATGGACGATGCACCCTGATCGAAGGGTTGACTTCTTCATGTTGCTGTTGTGAGCCGGCACGTAGCAGAGAAGAAGATCTTTCTGTTGCTGAGATCTTGGGTGAGTCGAGTCAAAGGACACGTGTTATCGGCCCATGGCTCGGAGATCTCAGATTTGGTGGGGAATGATCTGGTAGGATGTGCCTGAGATTGGGCGCATGAGGAGACTTTGGCTCGTAACCTTTAGGAGTTACGAACCATTCTGGGCGCATGGCTTTTGAGGCACATACAGAGCTTCAGTAGTGACTTTAATCCTGTCTTTTGGTATCAGGAAGAAGTCTGGGGTGCATGGCTTTTGAGGCACATGCAGAGTTTTAACAGTGACTTTCCTTCTATCTTTAGGGATCAGTGAAAAGTCTGAGGCGCACAACTTTTGAAGCATATGCAGATTTAGGCGCATGGCTGCGGAGGCACATGCGAGTGGTTGAGTGGCCATGTGGCAGTAGCCGTCAGAGGGAAGTAATGATGATGCTGACGTTGGCGATGTTTTATCTTCTAAAAAAGCTGTCGACTGTTCAGACTTCGGGAGGCGTGCTGCCAACTCTGTCAGTTCAGCATTTAATATTTATGACATTTGAGGGACAGCTGAGTGGGCACGTCGGTTGGCGTTCTACTAGGCGTATAGGGATGCATGGGGGGGGCGCATCCCTGTGATGTGCTTGGTACTGAAGGGCGCGTCTGTGTGATACGCTTGATATTGAAGGGCGCGTCTGTGTGATGCGCGGTCTGGCCGGTGCATCCGCTTCGTGACACGTCTTTAATGGTACGACTGTTACGTTCTTCGAGTACTTTAAATAGCCGTTTTGACTTAGCTGAATTCGAAGCGTCCGGTTCATCCATTTAATGCAAATTCATTGCACGGAATTCGGAGAGCCATCCACTTGGCGCATGGGTTTGATTTGACCGACCTATAAATAGTGGCATGGAGAGAGTTTGCTTCTCGTTCTCTCACGTTCTTCCAACATGAACTTGTTTACTCGGATGCATTCTGTTGACGAGATGCTCCCGAGGGTGAAGATGCGACGCAGTGTCTTCGTTGATGCACTTGAAGGTGACTGTTACATCCAAAAGTCGGAGTCGAGGGCTTCTGAGGCAGACGGAAGGTGCCTGTTGCATCCAAAGATAGGGATGCTCGAGCCTCATCTTTGTTGTGCAGGAAGAGCCGTAGAACGGAATGGCAGTGCTGCGGCTTTGGTGGCTCTTTCTTCCTTTCTTGGCTAGAGGGTTGATTGCCACCCTCGTTCTGCTCAATAAATGCTTCATTAGTCGAAGCATTTAGACGGCGGTGAGCCTGGCTGGAAGAGCGACACATAACTGGGCTGCTGAAGGGATGCACATAACTGAGCTGCTGAAAAGGATGCGCCTTGCTGAGGACGCATGGTGGGATGCGCCTGGCTGAGGGCGCATGTTGATTGCTGCGCCTTCTTGAGGGGGCATGTTGGCTGCTGGCTGTAGACTTATGATCTTTTCTTTGTAGAAATTCTCCTTTGTACAGTCTTTCTTAGACATGTAATAGACTTTTATATATTAAATAAAAAGTCCTCTTTCAATGTCTATATTTGTTGCTTTTTGTTGTGAAGTACTTTGTCCAAGCTTTGGCGCATGTAGTCTGGCGTATAGACTTTCTGGTTCTGAAATTCCATGCTTCTACAAGACCCCCTTCAAAGTTTTCAAAACTTTTGGATAAGTTTTGGAATACTTTGAATAAGAAGCATGGTAGTGGAGGCGCATGACCGTCGGGGCGCATAGATACTCCGCGCATCAGTGATAGGGCGCATGTTCCGCTCAGTTAATGCAAATGATGACGCCTCTATAACCGAAAAAGATTAATGATGATCTTTTTGGTTTTATTTGTGGTTATCTTTTCACAGAACCCGAGGCGACGGCTGAGATCACACATCATCGGTTCACGCGTACGACCAAGCACTATAAATAGGTGAGAGATGGAGAGAGAGAGTTCTTCTTCTCCTTGCTTTTGCTTTCTTTAGAGTTCTTCTTCAAAAACCCTAACTTTTTTTCTCAAAGAATGGCTCCCAAGACTCCTCGCGGCAGTGCTGGCAAGGGAAAGGAGCCGGCGGAGTATGCCGAGGAGGATGCTCCTAGCACCATTGTGACTCCGGCCGACGTTCGACCCGCTGTGACGGGTGGGTGTCGTCTCTTCCACTACTTTCTTTGTTCAGACGATCCTTGGATCATACGACTGAGTTGGTGTGCCCTAACTCTCTGCTGCCGACGCGCATGGACGTCTGTCCGTGCCGAGGTTTTACCCCGCCAACGTGCATATGTTTAGGCCTTTATCATGCACTGAGGTTTAACTGCGGTCGCGTATGGGTTCACACCCTGATGATGCGCCGAAGCCTCTTGCTGACGCGCATGGGTTCATACCCTGATGATGTGCCGAAGCCTTTCACTGAGGCGCATGGGTTTACACCCTGATGATGCGCCGAAGCTTTTTACTGAGGCGCATGGGTTTACACCCTGATGATGCGCCAGGTTGCTTTGACACACTTTGTCTTTTTGCCTGACTTTTGATTTTTGTTGTGCTAGTATCGATGACGATTCCTTTGCTGAATGAGGTCCTTCTGGATGCTTCCCTTTGTCAAATGGGAGTTAATTTTGACGAGGCGGTTATCAACCCTGCCAAGGATGCTATCTTACAGGATCAACCTCCTAAGAGAGTGCTGCAGATCCAGAACCAGTTGCCGATTTTCCTCCCGAGTATGATGGAGAGCAAAAAACTAAAATCTGCTAAATCCGAGGATGTGACCTTCTTAAAACCTGCCTTTTTGTTCGGTGACCGCCTGATCTCCACTGAAGCGAAGATACTGAAGCTCAAAGAAGACTGGTTCTTTTCTGCAAAAGGCATGGTGTTGTACATGTGACAACTTGACCGCCAGTTACCGATGACGGCCTTCTATCGTTTAGCTTCGAAGAGAAGGATGCCCTGGGAGCTTACTCCTTCTCAAGGAGGGGCCCTGGGGGTGCTCTTTCGATTGATGCTACCTCGAATCAGAGGGATACCCTAGCTGCTTCACGAACCGGTCCCTCGTTTAGTTGCCGAACTTTGCGTCCTGGGAGCCTCTACAGTGAAGTCCCTAATGACACTTTTGCCTTCAGTGCCTCAACCTTCGCAAGTCGGATGCTGACATCGAGGGTCATGTATCCGAAAGGTGGCTTTAGGGTTGAAGGTTGGTGTCATCATATCTCGAGGTGGGACGAGTTGACCATTTGTGTGCTTTCGAAGTTCAAGGCTGAGCTTAAGGAGATTGGGCTGACAGCCGCTATCCGTGCCACACAGGCTGGCGTGGATCTCAATAAGCCTATGTTTCTTGCACTCTTGGAATTGTTCAATACCCAGACTGGCACCTTCTATACTCCAGTGGGGGAGTTGGGGTTGGCTCTCCACGAGATGTACGAAGTGTCCAAGCTTCCCTGGGGCTCAGAACCGTACGAGGAATATTTCTCGTCGAATGAAGAGATCCAGGTTCTGGAGAATAAGGACTCGGAGATGATGGCCGTTTTCAAAGAAGTGACGAACCATCATTATTTGATGCACCGGAAGGACAAAGGCAAGACCCAGCCTCATGTGACTGCTTGGAGGGATTATATTTTCAAGCAGGATTTGGCGGACCCCTCGAGGATTCAGTTTACGACTCCGCAAGGGCTGAAACCTGCGGAAGTGACTTCTGAGATAAGCCGGCTGGACGAGAGGACTCCTCGTTCCAATGAAAGTGGCGAGAATGCGTATAGCTGCTTCTGGCACTGTGCACACCGGATGTCGTCTAAGGCGGTGCTGACGGCATACTTGATGATATGGCTTCGAGATTGTGTGTTTGCGGGCGGATCTGGTGCAGTGGAGAGGGTACACCGGAACCTTATTTTGCTTGCCGTAAAGTTGGCTTTTGGACATCCTTTAGCTCTCCTTCCTGCGATGGTGTGTAACCTGTTGCGGGGTTTGAGGACTTTTGCTGATGACGTGATCCAGGGGAGAGGTAAAAACGACAACTTTCCCCGGGCTGAACTGCCATTCCATTATCTTATGGGATGGCTGATTCTGCATCATCCGAACGTGATGAGTCCAGGTCCGGAGGAGGATCATGTTGAAGGAAATGCCTTTATCCGCCGCTTCTACAAGAGGAAGTGGTTACACACTGGCATTCTCGTTTGCAGGAGAGTTTTGTCCTATCTTCAGGGGTGGGAGATTGCCAAGGTTGGCCCCATCTTCAAAGATTTTGAGGTTGACCAAGATTTAGTCGACTCTGGTGAAGACGCGATTACTCTGCCAAAATGGAGTTTTCGTTGGTTGCAAAGTATTCGGCCTTCTCACTTGGTCTATCGGAACCAGAATAGGTGTTATCTGGAGCCATATCTGCCCAGCCGGTTTGCTCGCCAGTTTGGCTATACCCAGCTGATGTCACGGAATCCCAATAACAGTCTGGGGTTCATCGGTAGTTTGCTGGATGGAGCCCGGGGCTGGCAATATTACAATGTCGATTGTACTGGTGTTCAGTTTACGGCGTTCGTTCGCAACCCTAGGCCACAGATCCTGTATTCGGCAGCTAAGCTGTATTGCACAATGAATACTGCATCTCCAGGTTATGATAGAGAGACTAGTTTTATCATTGGAACTCAGCTGGAGGCCACGACGAATATGTTGATGGCAGCTCGGTCATATCGTCCACCAGAATTGGCAGAATATTGGGCTGCTGCTGCAGCATCAGTGAGAGATCCCCTTGTTGGGAAGAGGCGGGCTGACGCGGAAGCCGGCTCGTCTGTACCAAAAAGGTCGAGAAAGACGACGACTCCAAAGGCCACGGGGGTGCCACCTGTATCGCCAGTGGAATCAGCTCCTGCTGAGGTAAGGAGTCCTCTGTAATTTTGACTCATCTTGTCATTTTCGTGACTTGTGCTTTCCTTCTTGTAGGGATCGTCGAAGAAGAAGACCCGTGTTTCAAAACCGGGTGTTAGTAAACCGAAGGAGGTAGCAAGCTTTTCTGACGAGCGCATCCCTCCGATGGTAATGTCTCCAATAGAGGGGAGTCCTGGAGATGTTCATGCGGAGGTTTTACTATCTCCAGACTTTGTCGAAAGAGGTGCAGAGGTTGCAGCAACTTTCGGGGTGGTGCCAGCTGCTGTGAGGGCCTCGGACGTTGAGGGTCCAGTGGACACGGGGCTTCGTGATGATGATGTGGAGTGGAGTTCGTCGTCTTCGGATGACGCTGCTCCGGAGTTGCAAGAGCCTGTTGCGGGGGCAACAGAGATGGTTGGAACAGAGGAGAGGGTTGTTTTCCATCCTTGTCATGATGATGGGAGGTCGGCTGCAGCATTGCCGAGCCCTACCCCAGAATTAGCGGCGGAAGCTGAGGTGGCTACCAACCAGGAGGTAGTGACAGATCCTGTCCCTGTAGAGGGATTTGATGAAGAGACTCGTCGGACGGTCCCGACTCCTGGGGCGGGTCAGGAGACAAGTGTTGATCTCTCCGTTCTGCCAGGGGAGGTATTGGCTGTTGATAGCACGTTGGGGACTGGAGAGGTGGTCACTGACGTCGGTGGTACTTCCAAGTTCGGAAAGGGTAAGAGTGTGATGGAACCCTGTGTTGCTCCTTCCACTTGGGGTACTATCTTGACACCTGTGCCGGCTTCTTCTGCTCTCTTGGCTCCTCGGGCTAGTAGCCCAGCCCCTGTTGATGAAGAGCCTGTTGATGTCGAGGTTCCAGTCTCGCAGGTTGAGGTCGGCGGGTCTTTTTCCGGTCCGCCAACTGGGGTAGCTCCTCCAACCCCTGCTATGATGCCACAGGTGTTGGCGGACGCAGATGAATATGTGAAATTCATCGTAGAGGCAGTGTATAAAATACTGCAGAGGGGGGTATCGGCAGTGATGGACGCCAATGGGAGCTTTGCGACAGCAAGAATTCTGGCACTGCCTCATATCAACCTGATCCGTCTTCACCAGGGCCACGATCATATGGCCGTCATTCTGGAAGCCACGGTGGCTGAGTTGGACCAGCGGCTTTCTGAATTAGGGCGCATCCAGCGAAATGACCTCTCCGTCCTGATAGATACGGAGAAGGAGAAGCTGCTCGTCGAGACTGTCTTTCTACCAGGCCACTGTGAGTGTCTGGGAACGCGAAGTGGCTGAGATCGAAGCTGCAGTGGAGCGGTTATCTTAGTCTACGCGGGAGACAGTGGAGACGCGAGCTGCGTTGGACGCTATATCGCGGAGATTGACGCCCAGATCCGCCGCCTTGAGGATCAGCGGGCCCGACTCCTATTGGACGCCGAACGTGTCCAGGCTGAACACATAGCATTCAAGAAGGAGGAAGCGGCTTTCACTCATCGGGCTCTTATCCTGGCTCAGCAGAGACAGCAGCTTGATGAGAAGCACGAGAATGAAACTTCTGTTGAGGCTGTTGAAGCGATGCGTCAAGAAGCTGAACGTCGAGTCTTGGCGACTGTGGAGACTCGGGCGGTAGACTTGAAACGCCGAATTGCAAAGCTTTCCGCCAACCCTGGGGATATTTAGGGCTTGTAGTCTCTGCTTTTTTATGTATTTGCAACTCTTGCTGGAGATAGTATAATCCTTTACTCTCCTAAAAATAAAGAAGTACACCATTTTCTGTGATGTGTTCATTTTTGCTTATCATAAACTTTGATGGTTTGTGTGGACCTATTATCTTTTGCGTACCTTGGTTTTAGGTACAGATAATAAGTTTGAGAGAACCTTCATGTTTGCTCAGAGGTGATGTGGACGTGGCAAATATGGGGTTCAAATGATAGAATCTTCCTACTCAGAGGTGTTATGGACGTGGTAGGAATGACTCTGGGGGATACACGGAACTACTCAGAGGTAATGTGGACATGGTAAACATGATGGGTAGCGTAGTCTTATGGGATGTAAGATTCTGCTTTGTAGGGTATAGGGAGACAACTCAGAGGTGATGTGGACGTGGTTGTCCTTCTACTGGAGGATGCTACAGAACAGCTGGGTTCCGGAAGCGTATGATTTTGTGGAAGAAAATTGTCTGTAAGCCCTGATGATTGGGTCCACAGATCCCCTGGTGGAAGCATATGTCTGAAAGATGTCAAGAGTAGTACTTCTTTAGGAACTTGCCATTGATGGGCATCATAAACAAGTCCCTATTGGGTTTGGCGAGGCGGTAAGCACCGTTTGAGTATACCGTCTCGATGATGAAAGGTCCTTCCCACTTGGGCTCGAACTTTTCTGGTGTTTTGTGAGTCAATACCATCGGCCTCCTGACTGCCAGAACTAGGTCGCCTACTTGAAAAGTCCTCTGGTTGACCTTCTTGTTGAAAGCCTGTGATATACGGACTTGGTAGAGTTTGATGCGCTGTTGAGCTAGGAGACGCTTTTCATCAAGTGCCTCCAGTTCCCGCAGACGACGACGTTGATTGTCTTCTTCTGTGAGTTGGTTTATGATTGCTACGCGGAGTGAGGGTATCTGAATCTCGAGAGGCAGTACCGCTTCGCTCCCGTAGACCAAGAAGAATGGTGTGTTGCCTGTCGGGGTCCGTACCATTGTACGTTAGGCCCAAAGGCAGTCGCCGAGCTTTTCGTCCCAGTCGCGTTTGTTGGATGACACGACCTTTTTGAGTAGCCTGACGATAGTCTTGTTAAATGCCTCTGCTAATCCGTTCGCTGCCGGATTGTAGGCGGTTGATGCCACGTTTTGAATGCGATTCTTGTCACAGAATTGGCTGAAAACATGGCTGATGAACTGAGGACCATTATCGTGGATGATCCTTCGGGGTACCCCGAAATGGTAGATGACGTGGTGCTTGATGAAGCTGATCACCCTGGAGCTTTTAACTTCTGCCAGCGGAACTGCTTCTGCCCATTTGGAGAAGTAGTCGATGATTGCTAGGATAAAGCGGTGTCCTCTCGATGAAGGAGCGGTGATCGGTCCCACAATGTCCATGCCCCAAGCTTCGAAGGGCCAGGACGCGACTGTAGGATGTAGTAGTTCGGACGGTGTGTGGATGAAGTCTGCGTGAAGCTGGCACGCATAGCACTTTTTAGCATATTCGACAGCGTCAGCGACCATGGTTGGCCAGTAGTAGCCCATACGTCGCAGTCGGTCCTGCAACTTAGGGCCAGGTTGATGGGCTCCGCAGGTTCCATCATGAGCTTCTCGAAGGGCTTCGGCTGCTTCTTTGTTAGACAAACATCGAAGGAGAAGTCCATCGTAGGAGCGTCGGTACAGCATTTTAGTAGCCGTATCGTAGTAGAATCGAAGAGAGCGTCTCCTGACTGAGACGACTTCATTCGGGTCCTCTGGAAGAATTCCGTAGACAGCGAAGTCGATGAACGGGAATCTCCAATCTCGGACGTTAACACCGGCACCCGTTGACATGGCGTGGGCCACTTGTGAGCGCAGGTTGTTTTTAGGGCAGACCAAGTCTCGGCCTACTACCGTGACGTAGTGTTGAGTCCCGAGGGGAGCCGCCAAGGAGGCTGCGAGGCCAGCCAGAGCATCAGCCTCCAGATTTTGTAGGCGAGGTACGTGTTCGATGAAGAACCCGGTGAAGGTTGAAACGATGTTCAATACAACTTCATGGTAAGGGATCAGGTCTTCATGACGAACCTCGTACTGCCCTCTGATCTGGTTTACGACGAGTTTTGAGTCGCCATAGGCTTCCAGATGATTCACCCCCAGCTGTTGCGCTAGCTGGAGTCCCATAATGAGCGCGTTGTACTCGACAACGTTGTTGGAGCACGGCTTTGAAAGGGAGTAAGCACGATGGATGACCAGCTGATCGGGGGAGACTAATACCACCCCCACTCCTGCGACGATTTGGCCTTTGGGGCCTGTTCTTGAAGCGCCATCGAAAAATATCCGCCAGACTGAGCCTTTTTCGGTGACATTTGATTCTTGGACCTCATCCGGGATGTCTTCATAGAGCCTTGAGGACTCTGGAATGGGATGTGCAGCTAAAAAGTCGGTCAGAGCTTGACCCTTAACAGCTTTTTGTGGAACGAATACCATGTTGTATGGCGTTAGCAAGATCGCCCATGTGGCTAGCCTGGAGTTTAATGATCCTGGCTTCGTCATGAGGACTCTGAGCGGATTGACTCGGGAAATGACATGAATTATCTGCCCCGAGACATAATGTCGAGTCTTTTGGATTGGAAAATACCAAAGCCAAGCACTCTTTCTCAACGGGGTTGTAGCGGTGTTCGGCCCCAATCAGAGTTCGACTGAGGTAGTAGATTGCTCGCTCATAGCCTGTATCGCTGTTCTGAGCCAGCAGATCGCCGAGGGAGTGATCCATGGCTCGGACGTAGAGGAGAAACGGTTTGCCGGCGACGGGTGCCACCAGGACTGGTGGGCTCGTCAGGTAGGCTTTGATGTCGTCGAAAGCCTTTTGGCATTCTTTTGTCCATACGTAATAGACTCCCTTCTTCATGAGCTGGGTGAAGGGTTGACATTTGCCAGAAAGGTTTGCTATGAACCTCCGGATGTATGCCAGACGTCCCTGTAGTCCTCGAAGTTCTCGAAGGTTCTTCGGAGGGTCCATATCAAGGATAGCTCTGGTCTTCTCGGGATCGACATGAATGCCTTTCGCCGTGATGATGAAGCCCAAGAACTTTCTGCTAGAAACCCCAAGAAAGGATTTAGCGGGGTTCATCTTGAGTTGATGCGCCCGCATGAGATCGAAGACTGTCTTGAGGTCTTGCAGGTGATCTCCTTTGAGATGGCTCTTGACTGCGATGTCGTTGACATAGCATTCGACTGTCTTGCGAAGATGCTGACGGAAAATGGTGCTCATAGCTCGTTGGTATGTCACACCAGCGTTCTTCAAGCCGAAGGGCATCATTGTGTAGCAGAAAATGCCCTTTGGAGTCCTGAATGACGTGTGTTTTGCGTCGTCAGGGAACATCTTGATCTGGTTGTAGCCCGAATATCCGTCCATGAAGGACATGCGCTCGAAGCCACATGTGTTGTCGATCATCACGTCGGTAATTGGAAGCGGGAACTCGTCCTTCGGACAGGCAGAGTTGAGGTCCCTGAAGTCGATACAAACAGTATCTTCTCATTCTTTTTGATGACGGGGACGACGTTGGCTACCCAATCTGGGTGTTGCTCTTCACGGATGAAGCCGCTGGTCAAGAGCTTGTCCACCTCCTGATCGATGGCGTTCATGATGTCCGGACGGAAGTGCCGCTGTTGTTGTTTGATAGGCTTGGCATCAGGTAAGATGTTCAGCCTATGCATCGCGATCTGGGGATCAAGTCCCGACATATCTTTGTAACTCCAGGCGAAGACGTCGATATACTCTTTAGCCAGCTGGATTAAAGATTCTCGGTCTTCTCCTTTTAGGCTTTTGCTGATGAAGATGGATTTGGAAGAAGATCCATCCCCAAGGTCGATCTGTTCGACTTCGTCTTCGGTGGAAGGTTTACGTAATTCGAAACGAGACTCCCATTATTGTCCTAGGCATTGAGCCCAGGGTTCTTCTTCGAAGAATTCCGGCGCTTGGTCTTCGCCTTCTTCTTCTTGAGGTTGTGCAGACGTCATGTTGGCTGACAGCACCCTCTTGAAGACTGAGCCAATACTGGTATCGGAGTCCCGCGTTGATGCTTCAGACGAGTGAGAATGTTCTACTTCTTCCGCGTCTGAATTCTCTGGAGTTGACGGCGGCGTGACATAGCCTACCCCCCGTCGAGTTTTGTTGTAGTAGTCCTGGGGCTTTCCTTTAGGTGTCGGAAGCCAGAGAGGGAGACGTCGACCCTTGCTGTAGTTCAGGCCTTTGTCGTTTTTTAAGTCATAACCCATCTTTTGGATGAGGTACTTTGCCTTGTTCGTGTACCGATAGAGTTGCATTCTGCCGGCATCTGGTTCTGGCTCGAGTGGCGGGAGGTCTTGATGACGCTCAACCCTGCCGAGGATGATTGATTCTTTGTCTCGACTCCGTGGTGGGACTATGTAACAGACCCCTTGGGACGGGACTTATCTCGCGGGATTACATTGTCTAGAGAAGGGGCATCTACATCAGTCGAGATATATTCCCCCAAATCTTCGTCTGTAAGCACTGGAGTGAGATCGGGAGAGTCCACCACAGCGTTGGCTTTGGAGTCCGAGAGGACTACGTGGGCCTTTTCTGGCGGCTGGGATGGCGGCGGTTTACCCTTAAGACGCACCTTCAGAGGTGCCTCCACTGTAGCTCTAGTGACTGGCGCCTTTCCCTGTAGTTTTGCCACAAGGGGAGCCGATGTTTGAGGCGACTTTCCCTTGAGGCGTATCTTTAAGGGAGCTTCAGGAGCAGCTGGTGCTTTCCTGGGTAGCTTAATGCTCATGGGAGGCAACTTTTGAGGCGGTTTTCCTTTGAGTCGGATCTTCAAAGGAGCGTCGGGGGTGACCTCAGGCTCCATGTCCGGCCCTGCTGCCGTTTCTGCTTCGTCGTCAGCATCATTGGCTTCCTCCTCGTCAGGTGACTTGTATAAGTCGGCATCGGTGAAGTAGGCTTCAATCCCTTTGAAAGGGTCGATGTCCGCGAACTCCGTATGGATGACGTTGTTGGTGGACACGTACTTTATACATTGGTGGAGCGTGGATGGCACCACCATGTACTCGTGCAGCCATGGGCGATCCAACAGAATGTTGTAGTTGACTTCGGCGTCCACGACATAACAAGTGACCTCGGTTTTGAGGTTACTGATGTGGCACTTTAGTCGTATTTTGCCCAGTGGTTCGCTTTTGCTGGCATTGAAACCACTGATTGTTGTGTTGAAGGGCGCCAGTCGGTACATTGGGATCCCCAGTGTTGAGAGCAGCGTCTTCGGGATGATGCTGAGGGAAGACCCCGGATCGATCTGAATCCGCTTCACCTTGATCGAACCGTTGTACCCTGTATAATATAGCGGCCTGTTGTGTCGATTGTGCTTGAACAGCATGTCCTGTTGGGTGAAGGTTATATTGGGGATAACCTCCTCCGCATAGTGACAGTGCGTGCACACAGTCGGGAGATCTTCAGGCTGCTTGACCTGACTGAGAAAGGATTCAGCATCCTTTAGAGCTTCACAGAGAGCTTCTCGAGAGTCTTTGGAAAGACGAAGGAGCTCGAACAGCGATAGGCGGGCAGGAGTACTGGCCAATTGTGCCAGTATGTCGAAGTTGTGGGGCTTGGCTAGCCCCGAAGCATTCTCCTTTCGTAGAGGCATGTCAAAGCGGGTCTCTATCTGCTTCTGCTTATTGGCTGATGGGGGCTTAGACGGGCCCTCGTCCTGGACAGCAGGGACGGTGCCAGGAGGCACCACCTCGACGGCAGCTTCGTCGGGTTGGACGTTCTGTTGTGAACGCGTCTGCACAGAAAGTGCCTCTTTCGCTGAAGAAGAGACCGTGCGGCAAGACTTGATCTTCCTGCCTTTGGATTTGGAGGTAGGGCGTACCTCCGGTTGAGTCACCTCGGAGACGAGATCGGGGTGAACCCATAGGATCTCTCCCCGAGATGTGGTGAGTGGGATGAGTCCACTCACGTTGTCACGGGTAGGTGGTAGGTTAACCACCTCCATTTTTGCCTTAGGGATGGGGACGATGCCATCTTGTGTTGTAGTCGACGGCAGGGTGCCAAACTGGAGTGACACCACGTTGGCTGACACCGTCTTTTCTTCGTAGTCGACGGAGATTACATCCGCATTGATCATGCGCTGGATGTATTTCTTGAGGACATAGCAGTCCTTGGTTGGGTGTCCGACGAACCGATGGTAGTGACAGTACCTCGGGTTGTCCACTTTCCTAACCTCATCGGGACACTTTGGGTCCGAAAGCTTGATCTTGTCACCCTGCTTCAGTATCTCAAAGAGTTGTAGGGTGTCTTCGTCGTTGAACGAATAAACCTCCTTCGGCCTTGGTGCAAGTGGAGGTTTCTGAGCAGGTGCTGACGCACCTTTGGAGGTATTGACAGTCAATGCCTGTTTTCCTTTTGTCTCTCGTCCGGGGTTGTTGGCTGTAGGCCGTTTCCCCTTATCTTCAAAGGCGGGAAAACTGACTCCCAGAAGACGAGCATTGGCCGCCTTCTTCTCTGCGGCTTCTGCTTCAATGATCAAGGAGCTCCAGTCGGGAGGAGGAGTAGAGTTGAGCCAGAGCTTGACTGTAGGCAGTATGTTCATGCTGCAGGAGGAGAGGAGTGCATGTTCTGGCATGCCCCGGGGCAGTCTGAAGCAGGCCTGTCGGAAGCATTCGATGAACACTCGAACTGTTTCCTTCTCCTTCTGGCGTATCTCTATAAGGAACGCCATTGTCATGTCCTTCCCGCCGTCGTAGAAACAGTCGAGAAAGAGGCACGTCAGGTCATCGATGGAAGATGTTGAATTATCGGGGAGACTGCAGTACCAGTCGTACGCCACTCCTTTCAGTGCCCCAACAAATATGCTGGTGAGTAGCGCATCCTCCTTCGGAAGATGTCCCGTCTGAGACTGAAAGTACGTCAGATAGCGACGCGGAGAGTCCTTTCCGTCGTATGGCGTCAGTGTTTGTGGTTTATACTTTGGAGGATAAACCACCTTGTTCCATTCGAGGGGATAAGGCTGGGGGATGCCCATTTTTTGGTGCTCCTCTTGTCTTGTCTTGGACTCAAAGCGCTCGCGCAGGTCCCTGATCATCTCGACCATGTCTTCCGTGGAGCTGGGAGTCGGGAAAGGTAGTACCACCTGATGTTGAGCATTTGAGGGCTCCGACGTCCGAGGTGCTTCTCGGCGATCTGCGTCCGAGGATACCCGTTGAAGGGGTACACTCGACTCTCCATTGGCCCCTGGATCGGGACCGGTAGAAGGTGTCCTGGTCAAAGCTGACCGTATCTCAAACACTACTTGAGTCAGTGTTTGTATGGAGGCAGAGAGGGTTTTGACTCCTCCCTCCAGGGTATCTATGCGCTGGACGAGGTCTGTTGGTGGCGCATCAGACTCGACATCATCCCCAGTCACGTTTACTGTCATGACGCGGCCGGGAGTGGATGGATGGGTTGAGGCCTCACTCTCGGCCTCACTCTCTTGTAGGGGAGTTGCCTCTCCTGGAGCTTCGTCTTGGCTACCCCCGGCTATGTTCGGGAGAACATTCACCATGGGCGCATCTGCAAGGGCCTGATTACCCTCAGCTCCGTCTTGAGGGGCCTCTTCGTCTCCGAAACTCGGGTCCGCAGATGCTAGACTACCCCCAGCTATGTTCTGGGGGATATCCCCGTCTTCAGGGGCTTCTGGGAGGCTGACTTCGCCTCGAGGATCTGCCCCAGGTGTGCTTTGGACACACTCGTCTTCGGAAGGAGGCTCGACCAGGGTCTGACTACCCCCGGCTTCCTCCAAGAACTTCTTCCTCCCTCGAGTGCCTTCGAACACTCCGGAGGACGAGACAACTGTCTTGGTTTTCCTCGGCTGGCTTTTGGACAAGGAAGAGGAACTGCCAGTCGCCTTTCGGACTGACGAGGCGTTGAAGATCGCGTTGCATGAAGCAACCCTTGGCTCTTCTTCTGTTGACACCTTCTTTCCGAGGCAACGTCGGAGGGGTGTCGAGGATTGCAGCCGCTGGAACACCGACTGCCTTGGTGGGACTGCCGCTTTGCAACAGCAGTTGATGGTGACTACAGCACAAGTATGCCCCGTGAGAGGCGCATCGTTCTTGTCAGTCGACTCTTCTGATCGGCGCTTGTGAGTGATCACATTGCGCAGATCGTTGGAGGAGAGTGCCACCTTCGCACCCCCTTCAGGCGCATGGCAAGGCCAAGTGCCGGGGTGGTCAAGTGAGTGCTGTGCCCCCTGATCTAATACCAAACAGGCATCCCGATCAGTAATGGGGGAACCACAGCATTTGGAGTGACTTGAACGGACCTCAAATGCACAACCAGAGGAGGCGCGGGAGTTCAAGACCACTGGATTTGCCTTACTCGACATGGTTGTGCACGCAGTAGATGCTCCCAAGTGAGACTAGGACTTTGAAGATCGGCTCATTTTCGGCGCCGCAACACTCGAGTCGACCTTGTACAACTTACCATCAGCAGCGCGCATGATTGTGAGCGCATGCTTCTGGCTTGTTGCTGGCATAGCACGTTTGGGGCGTATGACCCGTGCTGCCTTGGATTTCTTCATACCAGACCGCTGGGGCGCGTAGTACTCAGAATCCAAATTCTTCTCGCCACTACAGCGAGTGAGTCTGTCAAAGACAGAGACTTTCTGTGGCGCATCAGAGGTGATGCGCGGGGCATTGGCTGCGCCCCTGCTCCGTCGACGCATCTTCCTCGCCTGAGAGGGAGATGGCTGAGGAACGTGGTTAGCTGCACGTTTTCCTGAGAGATGTGCCACACCAGCGGGCGCATCTTGGTTGCTGAGGACGTCAGCAGGAAGGGAAGGCTGGATTGGCGCATCTCCTTCGGTGGTGGTGCCCGAGGCGTCGACCTTGCGCACCCAGACTCGGCGGGTCTTTTTCGGCTTCGGCAGCCGCTTCGAAGGACTCACACTTCCTTCAGAGATGAACTCCTCATATGCCTGTTGATTGAGGCGTACGACCAGCGTCTTGTGGGAGGAGCCCACCTTCACATCGTCGGATTGCGACACAGCTTTCTCGGTGGAGGCGAAATAGGTCCCCAACAGAGTCACCAGCTTGTTTGCCATTAAAATTCTTTGATTGCAAATTTTAATACAAACAGAACAGTGTTACAATATAGGACTTAGATGTTGTCATAGGAGTACACTTTTGTTTATCTGGGTCCCTTGTGCCGATGGAGTGAGTGGTAATGCGTTGACTCCGTTGACGATCTGACGACGGTTATCGGTTCACTGAAGGTCTGGATTGCTCTGGGTGCTGGAGCTTGCTGAGAGGAGGAAGACGTTGAGTGTCTGTATCTGCCTCTCTGGTGGTGCGAAGTCTCTGTGTGTTCGTTGTGTAGGTAGGACGTATGTGTGTACGTCAGGAAGAAGGAAATGATCCCTCTATTTATAGCTTTGCAGGCTGGCTGCTCATGTGCGCATGTAGGATGCGCATGTACGCGGAGACGCCACGTGTTGACTGCTGATAGAGGCGCATGGACGATGTGCCCTGCTCGAGGGATTGACTTCTTCATGTTGCTGTTGTGAGCCGGCACGTAGCAGAGAAGAAGATCTTTCTGTTGCTGAGATCTTGGGTGAGTCGAGTCAAAGGACACGTGTCATCGGCTCATGGCTCGGAGATCTCGGATTTGGTGGGGAATGATCTGGTAGGATGCGCCTGAGATTGGGCGCATGAGGAGGCTTTGGCTCGTAACCTTTAGGAGTTACGAACCATTCTGGGCGCATGGCTTTTGAGGCACATGCAGAGCTTCAGTAGTGACTTTGCTCCTGTCTTTTGGGATCAGGGAGAAGTCTGGGGTGCATGACTTTTGAGGCACATGCAAAGTTTTAACAGTGACTTTCCTTCTGTATTTAGGGATCAGTGAAAAGTCTGAGGCGCACAGCTTTTGAGGCATATGCAAATTTAGGCGCATGGCTGCGGAGGCGCATGCGAGTGGTTGAGTGGCCATGTGGCAGTAGCCGTCGGAGGGAAGTAATGATGATGCTGACGTTGGCGATGTTTCGTCTTCTGATAAAGCTGCCGACTGTTCAGACTTCGGGAGGCGTGCTGCCAACTCTGTCAGTTCAGCATTTAATGTTTGTGACATTTGAGGGACATCTGAGTGGGCACGTCGGTTGGCATTCCACTAGGCGTATAGGGACGCATGGGGGGGGGCGCATCCCTGTGATGTGCTTGGTACTGAAGGGTGAGTCTGTGTGATGCGCTTGATGTTGAAGGACGCGTCTGTGTGATGCACGGTCTGGCCGGCGCATCCGCTTCGTGACACGTCTTTAATGGTACGACTGTTACGTTCTTCGAGTGCTTTAAATAGCCGTTTTGACTTAGCTGAATTCGAAGCGTCCGGTTCATCCATTTAATGCAAATTCATTGCACGGAATTCGGAGAGCCATCCACTTGGCGCATGGGTTTGATTTTCCCGGCCTATAAATAGTGGCATGGAGAGAGTTTGTTTCTCGTTCTCTCACGTTCTTCCAACATGAACTTGTTTACTCGGATGCATTCTGTTGACGAGATGCTCCCGAGGGTGAAGATGCGACGCAGTGTCTTCGTTGATGCACTTGAAGGTGACTGTTATATCCAAAAGTCGGAATCGAGGGCTTCTGAGGCAGGCGGAAGGTGCCTGTTGCATCCAAAGATAGGGATACTCGAGCCTCGTCTTCGTTGTGCAGGAAGAGCCGTAGAACGGAATGGCAGTGCTGCGGCTTTGGTGGCTTTTTCTTCCTTCCTTGGCTAGAGGGTTGATTGCCACCCTCGTTCTGCTCAATAAATGCTTCATTAGTCGAAGCATTTAGACGGCGGTGAGCCTGGCTGGAAGAGCGGCACATAACTGGGCTGCTGAAGGGATGCACATAACTGAGCTGCTGAAAAGGATGCGCCTTGCTGAGGACGCATGGTGGGATTGGCCTGGCTGAGGGCACATGTTGATTGCTGCGCCTTCTTGAGGGCGCATGTTGGCTGCTGGCTGTAGACTTAGGATCTTTTCTTTGTAAAAATTCTCCTTTGTACAGTCTTTCTTAGACATGTAATAGACTTTTATATGTTAAATAAAAAGTCCTCTTTTAATGTCTATATTTGTTGCTTTTTGCTGTGAAGTACTTTGTCCAAGCTTTGGCGCATGTAGTCTGGCGCATAGACTTTCTGGTTCTGAAATTCCATGCTTCTACAAACCCAGATTCTAATCATGTGTGAGATATGTAAAGACTGTTCTAAGCCTGGTAGTGACTGAAAGTACAACATGTGAAAATTTAACTTGCTACCCCAAGGATCAGTATTTAACATGGTTGGTTTCACAGTTCATTGATGTAACAGTATGTAAAGTTTGTAGAAAGTACTTGCCTTTAGCAAAGCAAAGCAGCGATAAAAATGCTATAGATGCCTGGTGACTCGTCACTGTAGAAATAAATACATAAACTTAGTTTTTATACTAAGTTAAACACTACGACACTAGTGGTACAATACGACTTTCTGATTGGGCACCTAGCCAAATGGTGACTTTAGCATAGGAGACCAATGTGGGATGACACAATACTCAAACTAACTTTCTAGGGTCTTTACACTAGTGTGG